>BPTQ01000009.1:175852710-175878555 GCA_019973895.1 Chrysanthemum seticuspe | reverse complement strand
TGGGAATGAAAACACTCTCACTCATCCTATTCTAAGTGTTAATTTCGGGGTGATCACTCAATTGCACGGACATAGTAAGTATTCTATCATAAGCTTGGCAATTACACACATCTCCACCACTAGAGCTAAGGTTAAGACAAATTTTAGAAAGCAATGTTGGGTTGAGTTTCAAAGGCTTAAGGGGTGGTGTCATTACTAACGTGTCACGGCGAAGTAGACAAAATCAATGATACATGACCAAATCCAGGGCCAAGACATCAAGGATTGCCCGATGCATCACCTAGACACGCTTCACGACAAAAAGGGTAAGGATAGGCATGGGATATATAATGGGTGAAAAGGAAAAGAGAAAACAAATAGTTTTAGTTTAAAACCGAGTTGCCATCGTCCAACCAATAATTCAAGGTTCGCCTTCATATGGCCAGTACATGCCTCCGGAATCCACCATAATTATTCTTGAACTTATTCTTCCAACCTTTGTATGTGATCGAGAAGATTATTCTCAATGCCAATTTCTTCATGCAGTGCTTATACTTGCTCGCACTATAAACAATCATACTTCAATAATTTTTTTTTTTTTTTTTGCATATGCAACGACATGCTTAAGATGCAATGATAAATTTCCCCCCACTTGAACTGAGCATAAGGTGATTACTTGGGGTCTTTGACGATCTTTAGCGAGATGTAGATGATGATATACGCTTCTTTATTTGAACCTCAAACTAGGGTGAACAATGGCTTCTAGGTAAAAAGGTAAAACTACATGGTAGGCTAAGGTGTAAGGTTGTAACGAAAATAAGGGTTAGAAAATGAAAGGATAGGCTCAAAAAGGGTGTAACTAGGGGTATCTTGCACTAAAGGAGAGTGCAACAAAAAGGGTTAACACGGGGGTCGAAAAGCCAATGCGACTAATCGATAAACGCACACAAGTGAACACATATGGGCTATTTGGGTTTAATCCTAAAACATTTACTTTTTTCAAATCGCCTTTTCCAAATGCACCAAGCTAACTTGATACACTACTCGTTTATGGTCTCGAAGTGATGTAAAAGCCAAGTTCTAAAGTTTATAATACTATCGGCACACTCAATTTATGGTAGATTTGGGTAAAATGGGGGAAACGGAAAGGCTAAATCTCACCATTGGCTATAAGGGTAATAGTGTGCTCGGCTTTATGTGATTCTAGATTGATTAAAAATATGACAAAAAAATTTCAAATAAGCTTAAAATTTTGAAACCAACTAGAAAATTAGGGCAAGTAAGCTAAGTAATCATACACTTCATTTCTATTCCTATCCCCCCACTTGAAGTGTACAAAGTCCCATTTGTACAAAGAAAAAGGAAAAATAAAATAGAAATGAAAAATAATCAAGAAAGAAATAAACTCCCCTCTCGAATGGTTGCTCAAGATGTCTCACTAAAGGTTGAAGGTGGGTCATGGGGTGGCTAATGTGTGTCGTATCCGGGAATGGGGCTTAACTATTTGAGTTGCTACCAAAAATTGCCTACTGCATCAGGGGTTATGGCGTAACTAATCCTAAGGTTACGCCGTAACTGCATCACAGAACCAAAACCTGCACAGCATATCAGGAAAATTTTGTACCCGGCGAGTACAATTAACGATAGAACAAGCAAATATCCACATAGTTAAGTTATTACAGACATGAGTTTCAAATTGTTTTAAAATTGTTTCAGATTGTTTCATCAAATGGGGAAATCACTCGTCCCCAGGAAGATCATGATCCATGGAGTGGAATTGGGCGGTATCATATGGAGTGCTCGTGCTGCTTCCAGGAGTGGCGCCGGGATGCATGTAGGCTACTCCTTGTTGGACTCCGACATCGGGGATGTAAAACCCGAAAAATCTAAAACATATATAAAGACGAAAATACCCTTGGAACCAAGAATCACAAAAATACGTAAAACACGTTTATAATAAATTACGAAATTAAAAACCTAATAAATAAAACTTAACGAATAAAATTACGTGAACGACTTTGGTACGACAAGGACTTAAACGTTTTGCTAATGAAGTTGGGCCGTTCGTTTGTTTGTATGGACTCGTTCCTTTTGTTTTGTCTTGCGCCAATGCCGAGAGCCCAAGGGGGTGTTTGTTTGTGTCGTGTGAGCCAAGGGCCGAAGCCCATTTTATTTTTTTGGGTGAGCTCGTGTGACCGGTTGGACCCAAACCCAACCCTTCCTAAACCTAAACTAAATGCTACTACTATAAATATAATTCAAGAGCTCAAAAAGTGAAACCCTAGTTTTTGTTTTGCCTCTCTTCTCTCTTTGTTTCCATTCGGCCGAGAACCAAGATCCCTTGGTGTCGAGTTTTTGCTTCAACAAGTTAAGGTATAACGTTTATTCGTCTTCCTTTAACGTACCTTGCATGTATATGTCAAGTTATATTTTGTTTAGTCGCGTTTGGTTTTCTTTTTCTTGTGGCCGAGAGGTGTAAACCGAAAACCAAGGCAAACCCTAATATTTGAACTTGATAAATATTAAAGACATGTAACGTAAGGTGTAATATTGAATCGGGTCATGTATATGTTGAGTTAATCTAGGCCGAACCATGCATGAGTTAGGACCGAACCATTTGTAATCTATTCGGCCTATGTAAAACTTAATAACTTGAATATGTAACATGTTTAGATGAACTAGAACTTTCGTATGACTTGCTAGCCGAAACCCTAGATGAACCGAATACATATATACATGAGTTTTGTATGTGTAATAAACAAGTAAGGGTCACGTAAACGTAAACCCTAGTTTAATATGTAAAGCGTATAAAGTATACTAAACCCTAATAACTTATGGTCACATGAAATCATAAACGTGCATGATAAAGTGTAAAAGGAAAGAAGGTTATCAATTACGTATTAGGTTAAGTAGCGAGTCATTAAGACGTAACATGTAAAGTAAATACATATTATTGAGATATTAAAGAATAAGAAAACCCTAGAACATAAATGAGAGTCGATTAGGGTTTGAGCTAAATATAGTAATACGTTATTTCATGTGTGAGTTATAACTATAAACTATTTTCACATTTAAACATAGACTTTAATAAATGATATAACGAACCCTAATCTACAACTTTTATTATAAAATACTTAAGACTCATTAATAAAACCCTAAAGTATGAAGATCATTAAGTATGAATACCAAATATTAAAGGATCATTTTGACGATTATGGAATCATAAATAACGTGGACGACCGTTAATGTCTATAGGTTCTGTGAAGAGGGAGTAATCCTTTGCCTTTCGTCTTTCTGCTTTTCGATCTTTTGCGTTGGAATAAGGTACAGATATTCTGACCTTTTGGTAGAGGTTTCCTCTTAATGTTTTTCTTTCGTATTAGGTTTTCCTAAGCCTTTGCTATGAATCCCAATCTGATTTGTTTGAGCTATTGCTTATCTGAACTCTGATTTTTGAATTATGAAACATCTGATTTTGAACTATCTGATATGAAAACTATGATTTTGGAAATATGAATGATTTTCTGATAAAAGATGATCTGTGTCAGTTATGACATTCTGATTTGACCTAAGATAGTTTGACACCCGAGCCAAATATTTAACTGGTCATGGGGGTTCCATGTCCGTATCAGTGATGCACTTCTGATATGACTCTAGGGCAGTAGAGTGATGTTCTGCCACGTCTCTGGATGGTGAAGCATATTTGTGAATATGTAGGAAGGGGCGTATGGATGCATCCTAGATCTGTTATCTGTTATATGTTATATGTTATCTGTTATCTGATGATTGATGCTGCGTGCATGCACGTCCTTCATAACTCTGGTAGGTCTCCCCTACAAATGTTGCCTTATGTGAATATGAATATGATCTGATATAAGTTCTGGGCTCGTGGTAGTTGACTATAAACTTTATTTGAAATTCTGATTTATACTTTGAAAATGATTATGATTTTGCTATCGCTCATTCACTTTATTTCGTATCCGTTATCGTTTAGTATTCGCTTTTGCTTTCATATCTGTTCACTAGGCTTTTGAAGCTCAGCCGCACTTTTCTTTTCTTCCGCGGCAGGTATCTAAGCATTGGAAGCTGGGTTGCTTTGGGATGAGTGCTTGAGTGGACTTACCTTAGAGATTTTAGCTTTGATTTCTTATGATGCCATTTAAGACTTATTTATTTCGGATATTATGTTTGAAGTTTATTATGCTTCCGCTGAGACCTATGTATTGAAGTCATTTGACTTGGATTATTTCCGCATTTATGTTAAGACTTCTTTTGGTTATTTATGTTTTGCTTTGATATGACACCATTACTTGTGATTCCTTTACCCTTGGCGGGTCGGGGCGTTACAGGGGATGTTAGGCTGGTACACGTACTCCGGACCTTCCCACTTAGGGTGGCTCAAATGCATATGCTGTAGCATCTGGCTAGTCCGATCCGCACTCCAATGAAAGAAATCCTGCTGGAGCTGCTGCACCTGATCCAGTGTACTTGAAAAACCCTCAAACTAGTTACTAAGACCATATAGACCCACTTTGAGGCTTTCGATCTCCTCGTTGAAGTAGGATGACATTCCCTCAAGCCTCTCATCAATGTCTGCAACCTCTCCCCAACATTCACATGTGCCCTTCTTCGTCCCCTAGGCACCTGCTCCTCGGCTACATCCTCAGCTTCACCACCTGCACCACTAGGTTCCCCTTCTTCTCTCCTCGGGGCAATCCCAGCTAACTGAATCGCACCATAAACATCATGGATGCAAATCCTTAACTCCACTAGCTTAGGCAGGCCAATCAAATAAGTATCCCTACCATGGGTCAATCGGGCCAAAGCTGCATCGGTCATAAGATCAAAACTCATGGCCAATCTCCCGATGAAATGAGCCCCATGCAAAGGACTCCTGGCGGAAAACCCCTTAGCTCCCACAGCCATAAACCTAGCCAAATAGTAAGGAACATCAATGTTGTTCCCTCCTTCCATTCCCTACATCAGATAAAGATCATCCATGGTCATCTTCTCTTTGGCTGAGTGCCTTGCTCGAATAGAGCAGGCAAGAAGGCGGTGCACCAATCGACGGATAGGGTTCCTCACCATCACGTATGATGGTGGGCTCTTAGGGTCATAATCACCCGAGACAGCAATCTGATCAAAATAAGCAGCAAGGTCTTGGGACTCATCCCTTCTTCTCCAGCATGTGTTATAAAACCGGTTAAAAGCCTCTGTTTCCATCTCCTCCGCGGTATATGATCGGCTCCAAACGGTCAACCCAAATTAACCAGGTGAATGGTCAACAAGAGTCAATCACTTGAGAACGCAATGCAATTAAGTCCAGAGGAGTATAGTGTATCCCCGGGTCGTTAAGTCCCAATGAGGTGTGAACACTGTAATACAACGAATCTGTGATCGGGTGAATATTGAACAGGAAAGGAGAGAGATTTGAATTGGTTAAACGAAATTGTGGATATTTGATTATGCTATTCTACAAATTAAGGAACGGGAATGTAATTAAGGCAAGGGAACCCTAATAAACTACAAATTAACTATTACTAAGCCTAAGGAATTATAAAACGAAGCTAAACTAAGTCCTAGGGTGCTAAAACGTAAAAACGCGAAAACCCGAGCTAATCCCGAGCCTCGAAAGTAAAAAGATGCAATTTAAGGGCTACGGGTGTGAAATCAATTTTCCTACATTCTAAATGACCAAAAATAATTTTAGGAAAAAGCCGGGTATTTTTTTGAGTTTTTATTTATTTATTATGAATTAAAAACTAGATTTAACTAATTAATTAATTAAAAATACTAAATGATTTTGGAAAAATATGAAAATTTCACAAAAACTACTATGTTGTATACTAAGCCTAAGAAAAATAAGAAAACATGTGCTTGTTTTGGAAATAAGCCACGAAATAAGCTAGAAAAAGGCTTTAGCTTACAACTGCAAACGGGGTTAGATAATTAATGTTGCAAGTTAAAACACAAGAAAGACCCAAGGGCAATTGGCTTACAGGTACACACTATCACTCTCATAAATGTGGGAGGTCTCAGGTTCGAACCTGCCTCCCACCCTTTTTGCTATTTTGAGCTAACTGTGCGTTCAACTTCCTTTAAAACATTAATTAAACGTATTTATAACAAAAATGCTCCCTAGCTCAGTTGGTCTAGCTGTGGTGCGTGGGCTTTATGCAGGAGGTATTGAGTTCGAGCCTGTGCACCTTTTTTTTGCTACTTTTTTTTTTCTTTTGCAACTCAAACAACAAGGGATCAAATTACAACTTTTTACAAAACCTCAACTTACACAACTGCAAAGTAAGCTACTAATCAGCAGTAAGACACAGAAGCTAAAAAAAATATATATGCTAAGGGCTGTTTGGGACAGTAGCTACCAAAGGGTTTTACGAAATATAAAAGCTACAAAAAAGCTACAACTGAATTGTTAAACTAAAATAAGCTACTAACAATCAAAAAGCAATAACACAAGTGGGGAAAAACAGTTGGTATAAGCTATTCTAGGGGAATCCTAAAGTTAAAGAAAACTACAAATGAGCAATCAAAAGCTAATAATAAGCACTAAGGGAGACTTAAATTTGCACTAAATCTATGCTAACTAAACTAATAAGCCAATATTAGCCTGTCTAAGCTGAAGTGAGACCAAATAAGCATTAGAAAACCAACTGACCTGAGCTAATGACTGTAGTTTCAAAACAGTCCTGAAGGGGACTTTTGAACTTATGTAGAAGGAGCTGTAAAGGGAACTTAGATTCCCCCTAACCTCTTAAATATCTCCACTTGATAAGTAATCATTTGGTCAATTCGCACACGAAGAGTGGTCGTACTATGGCCAATTCCTCCCATACTTCGCTATCTATCAGACTGGGGTTAGTTGGTCATATCTCCCAGCCTTTTAGATACTACCAAGCTTATAATACTACCAAGGCTAGCGATCTATGAAAAGACTAGAAAATGTCTATAAAGAATTATAGAGAATAATAATAACATAAATGCAAACTTTAATTAATGACATGAATTCATAATATAAGATCTAGAAAAATATAAAAAGAATCCAAACTCGAATACAAAGGAAATCGTAGACGAGGACTTCATTATTCATGCTCCTAAACTATGCTTCTTCTTCTGTGTTTTGATCTCCCCAAACCCTAGAAGGTTTGGGAAAGGAGATATATCTAATACTGATGAAACCATCGACTATTTATAGGCTTCAAAATAGTTACGGCATAACCTAATTAGGTAGTTACGCCGTAACTTACTTCAATCTTCAGTGCTTATCAATTGGCTAAGGCGTAACTTTGTTTGGTGTTACGCCGTAGCTGCTATAATCCAGTGCAAATCTTTGTTACGGCGTAACCTTAGCTGAGGGCTACACCGTAGTCTTTGTTATCAGTAGTTACGGCGTAACCTGAGCTGAGGGTTACGCCGTAGCCTTCATGATCTTTAGTTGCGCCGTAACTTCATCACTGGTTACGTCGTAAATAAGAGACAGTTGAATCAATAGGTCTTGAAAACGTCCAATTTGCAGCTTCCTTACTTTGAATGCGTCCTGAAATGAAATAATAAGGAATAAGGATGTTTTTACTAATAATTTACTCAAAATGTGATGATAAAGGGGGAAATTAACGCTTAGTAACTCAGGACTATTTGATGTTATCACCTGTACATACTAGCCCCATCATAGTCACTATCATAAAAAGCTTCCAGGTCAAAGGATGACTCCCTAGGACACCATAAGCCCAAATTGGGTTTGCCCTTAAGAAATCTGAAAATCCTCTTCACAGCATGAAGATGTGAAGTCTTTGGAGTAACCTGAAATTGAGAACAAACACACACAGCATACATAATATCAGGCCTAGAGGCTGTTAGATACATCAAAGATCCTATCATGGATCTGTAGAATCTGACATCCACATCAGCAGCCTCCTCATCTTTGGTAAATGGCACCTTGGTCTCCATGGGTGTAACAACAGACTTCACATTTACAAGATCAAACTTCTTTAACATATCAGCAACATACTTGTCCTGAGAAATAAATAACCCATCTCACTTCTGTTTGACTTGTAATCCAAGAAAGAAGGTAAGCTCTCCTATAGAACTCATATGAAATATGCTTTTCATCAATGCCTCAAAATCTTCACACCAAGACCTCCTTGTAGAGCCAAAAATGATATCATCAACATAAACCGGCACAAGCATGATATCTTTCTTGTCCCTTTTAATAAACAGGGTCTTGTCAATGGTGCCCCTTTTGTATCCATTATTCTCAAGGAAAGTGGAAAGTGTAGCATACCAAGCTCTGGGAGCTTGATGAAGTCCATACAATGCTTTGATGACTTTATAAACCTTCCTAGGATGAGCTGGATCAACAAAACCAGGAGGTTGAGCAACATAAACCTCCTCATCAATAGTGCCATATAGAAATGCACTATTAACATCCATCTGATAGACTATAATCCCCATATATGATGTATAGACCAAAAATAACCTGATGGCTTCAATCCTAGCTACAAAATCAAAAACCTCATCATAGTCTATCCCTTTTTCCTGTCTATACCATTGGACTACCAATCTAGCCTTATTCCTAACAACAACACCCTTTTCAGCCCTTTTATTTCTGAAAACCTACTTTGTACCAATTACCTTAGCCCCATATGGTAGATCTACAAGAATCCATACCTTTTGCAGTTCAAACTGCAATAACTCCTCCTGTATGGCTTCAATCCAACTTTCATCAGTTAAAGCTTTAGCAACAGTTGGGGGTGTGGAAAACTAGAAGGGGGTTGAATAGTTTTACCAATTTAAAACTTCCTTTTTAAATATTTAGATCGACTTATGTCAATCTATTTGATTGTTTATGTTGGACGGTGATAGATAGATATATAAACGTGTAACGAAAGACAAAGAGTAAGAAGCACATCACCACGACACAAGTATTTATAGTGGTTCGGCTACAAGGACACCTTCCTTTCCCTACTCCACTCCCCGAGTTACCTACTCGAGAGTTCGTAAACACTACACCAATCTCCTTATGGCAGAGAAGTCTTCACAACGTCGCCTACACCTTTTTCTAGTACAAAGCTAAATACCAAGTTCTTTCACACCAAGGCGAACCACACCTAACACAACGTCGCCTACCCTTTATACTGTGCTAGGCTAACCACCGAGTTCTTTCACACCAAGGAGAACTAATCCTATCACAACGTTGCCTACCCTTTATTAGGTGCTAGGCTAAGCACCTAGTTCCATTACTATGGAGGAACTACTACCCATCACAACACAACACCTAATCTTAAGGAGATCCACTCCTTATTACAACACCATCAAGGATATCACCATCCTTGTAAATAAACAAATACTTATATGTATAATGATGCACCTCATCGATTATACGACCTATGCATTCTTTCCTAATACCACTTGATTTGATTCTTAGGCATCCTTCACTAATGCCTTTGACACAACACTTGGCACCTTTCACTAATGCCTTCGTCTTGACACCTTTAGCATTCTTGACTAATGCTTTTGACACGGACGTTTAGCACCTTTCACTAATGCTTTCGTCTTGACTCTTTCAGCATCTTTCACTAATCCCTTTAACACAACATCTACGGAGGAAGAAAGAAAAATCAACAAGAGAACCTCAGTTGTCTTGATGATGACGAAGCATAGCAACTCATGGACTTTAGCTTGCTTGACTTCAAGAAGTGGTGATCTCTCCTTTAAGAGGAACCTAGAAGATCACACAAAAACAAAAGACAAACTACATAGATCTCTTGGATCTGAGGTTAGAGAGGTACAATACTTGGAGAAAGTATATATGAAAAGTTGTAGTTGAAAGGAAGAAATAGCTCTCTATTTATAGAGGAAATTTTCTATTGTTCCCCGGATCCCGCGGATCCCTCCCACAAGGGATCCGTCTAGCACAAAGCTAGGGATCCGTGGGACGCTCCTCTTTGCCCATGGGTATTTTTGGTTATGGGTCATGGGTTATGGGTTGATCCATGGGTTTCTTTCTAGATACAATGTATCTCTAGAATACATTGAACTTGGTTAAGTGGTTTGTACAAAACCATGGGTTATGGATCAATACCATTTCCTAGTTTTTACCCATTTAGTATATACTTGTTTTTACCCATTTTAGTATATACTAAGTTAAGTATATGTTAGCCCAATATGTAAACACTAGTTGCTTGTACATATGTATCAAAATCATAAAATCACTTATACTTGTTTTAGTGTTTTATGTGAAAACGTTAGTGTGTTAGAAAACTATTGAATCAAACTATTTACGTATTTTATTTGTTTCGTTAAAATGATTTTACATTTGTTATCGACAAAATATTAGAAGATCGTAAAATATAAATAAACGTTTTTACGGCTTATTTGTATTAACAATCTCCCCCTTTTTGTTGATGACAAAACATAAAATTATTTTAAGGAAAAGCTAAAATTCGTAAGAGTTTGAATTTGTAATTTTTACTTTCTTTTCCACCTTTTTGTCGAAACAAAAAGAGCGTCGAAAAGAAGCTAACACGAAGTTTTAAGAATAACATTTAAAAAGAAAAGATGTAAAGTGGGTAAGTGACGGGAATGGTTCTTGTCTTAACTCCCCCTTGACGAGTCCATCCCTTTGTGAGGGCGTCAAGTACACAAAAATAATAGAGCTAATGTGTTGCAATTATGTTTGCAATTGGTTCGTCCTTGTGACCAAAAAATGCTCCTCCTTGAAGGTTGCAATTTTGCAATGGGGTGTTATGAAGAGTAATCCAAATAAGGATCAAGTTGCAAATGAATTTGCAATGTATGGTTTGACACAAAGCTCCCCTAGCTTTATGGTGTCAAAAATCTTCATGTGTATTTTGAAAATCTACAAAATAAAGGTTAGAAAACAAGAGTGTAGTGCATAATTTCCTGCAAATAAAACTCAAGTTAGTAGTAATTTGTGCTTCTATACCACGGATCCCACGGTTCCCTTTCTGGAGGGATCCGTCTAGGCCTTTCTTAGGGATCCGGCAGTTTGGTGACAGTTTCTTTTTTGGGTAAAAGGGTTAATTCACCCCGGCAAAATTCATTACACCAAAAACATTGAAGTACAAAGGATGAGAGTGACATCCCTCGTCTCAGTCCCTTAGGACACTTACGGACTCTAATATAAGAATGACACACCATTCTTATAACTTACAGAATAAAACTTACAACCTATAATGACTATACAAGTGAATAAATATGGATTCACTAATGTAACACCAAAAACATAGTCATCATAGAAGTCCAAACCAGCTTCCATGGGATCCAGAAAAGCACCAATATCATAGAAGTGCAAACGACCATCCCACACTTATAGATCATCAAAATTGAATTCAGTTCACAAATTACACACAACGGTTGGTAAGAGACTCTAAAACCACGGATAGAGCAGCAAGCATAAACTCGCTCCAAAGGTGTATGTTTAGATGCAACACCAAAATCAATAAGAATAACCAAAGAATGCAAAGAAAGCCTACGCACTTCCACAACGGCAGCTTCAATCCAACATCACAACTTCCAGCACAAACCCAAATTCCAGCACAAACCCAAAATACCATGTATGAATTAGGATTGAGCAACCCTAACTTCCAAGAATGGTGACAGTTTCTTCAGCAATGAAGATATGTCAAACAATGTTAATGAATAGGTGAAATATATGATTTAGCAAGCACAAAACAATCATGGCATATAGATATTCATTCAATAAAAACATGAGATAATCAAGCAAATCTCTAAAACTAAGAGAATGAACTAGCCATACAAATACTACTAATACCAACTAGTTACTAGACTTAAACCGCGATAATACGCTTGAGTCTAGGGATGAGTGGATTTGTTGATTTGATCCAACTTTTCAAGAAGATGATTAAACATAAAATGTATCTCATTTCGTGCTTCTTGAACAAGTCCTTGAGTGATTAGACAATTTGGACAATTATTGTCTTGGTTTGGAACCGGAGGGAAATGGATATTTTGAGGTGGCTTTATGTGTGATTATGGGTCTTCATTTTGAGAAGTGGGATGAGGTTCTAAAAATGTGGGTGGTAATGGAAATTCTTCCATATGATCAAGGTTGTTCCTTGTCTCCCATGATGGACTAGTTGGTGTTGTCGGTGGTTCCTTATTCAATGAAAAGGTAGGTGAGTGAGTGGCTCTTGGTGGTGAATGATTCAATGAGTAGATGTTTGGGTGAGGAAGAGGGTCATTCAAGGAGTGTAATCCATGCTCAAGGAATGAAGGTTTGGATGGCTTGCTAGAACTAGCCATGTTTGGTTTTGAACTAGATGATCCTTTTTCTAGTCCGAAAGGTTTGATCCTAATCAGTGTGGTTCTCTTAGCACTTGTTGGATGAGTTTGATGAGGTGAGATTCTAGCATTATTATCTCTAATGGGAGATGTTTCGGTGGATGAGATTTTATGGATCATTTGACCCTTTCTTTTGGATGATCCTATGGTTGAAGAGTTGTTGCTAAGAGCCTTTGTCATAGTGATGATGATGCTAATATAAACTACTAGTTGCTGATTTTTGAGAGTTAAGTGAGAGTGGTGCCTTACCCTTAAGGTTGTTTGGTTTATAAAGGATAATTTGAATTAGGAAATTAAATTTTGGCCACTTAGAGGATTAAGCATGCACTTAGGATATTTATCAGCTCTAGGAGGGTAATAAATGAAGGCTAAAAGTGGTTAGATAACCAAAATGTGACTTAAAATTTAATATGGAAGCTGATTTAGGCTTTCTGCAGCTACGGATCCCGCGGATCCTTCTCAGCAGGGATATGTCTGGTTAAAGACCAGGGATCCGGCTGTCAGGCAGATTCTAGGTAAAATGATTATGCTTTTTTAAGGTTTGCTATCAATGGATTTCGAGGTTTTGACTTAATTTTGAAGTCTTTAGCTGTTGGATATCTCAAATCCTCAACCATAATGAGTGATGGTGCTTAATGATGGTTTTGGGTAAGAAGATTGATTTTAGGTAGTCTAACTATGTGTTTGACAAGGATGCCATTTAGTTTGATATGGAGAAATGGTGATAATAAATCCTAGAAATCAGATGATGACCCAAGAAAAATTTACTAAAATCTTTAAAAAATAAGAAAAAATAAAAAACTAGTTTTGAGCCTAATTTTGAGTTAAAAGGTGATTAAGATCAATTTGATAAAATTGATGAATATACCTAACTAAGTGCTATCAAATGTGATAAGTAATGTGTGAGTGTTGGAGCAGAATTATGGTGAGTTTTGATGAGTTGATAAATCAAAAACATTTTGAAATATATCCTAGGTAAGCCATGGATAAGTGTAAGGCTTTCAACTATTTGAGGAAGACTTAGTTGGCTCTAGTATCTTATGTTTGACTAGTGTCAGGTGATCTAGTAGGCTATTTAGATATAAGCAAGTCTGTATTGCTTATCAAAGGTCACGGATCCGGC
Source organism: Chrysanthemum seticuspe (assembly GCA_019973895.1). Lineage (NCBI taxonomy): Eukaryota > Viridiplantae > Streptophyta > Magnoliopsida > Asterales > Asteraceae > Chrysanthemum > Chrysanthemum seticuspe. Next base: position 175,865,117 of record BPTQ01000009.1, on the reverse strand, counting down.
GGTTCCCTTCTGGGAGGGATCCGGCTAGTTCAAATGCTAGGATCCGCCTACTGCAGATCAGAAGGCTTTCAGCAAATGTGCAACTTTGCACTTTTTAGTAAATGCTTCTCCTAGTTGTTTCTATGAGGACTAAATGCAAGAACACAACAAATAAAATGTATAGCAAAGTAGGAAGAGCTAAAGTTCCTAGAATGAGTGACAACGACCACTCAAGGGGTCGTAAAATCTCATTCTTCAAATTCCTAAGTTAGAATTGTTTAGTGCCAAGATATGGCGGCGGTACCTACATACTACAAGCATAGTTTAAAGTGTTACAAACCATTATTTGAAATTGTTCATCACAAATTTAGGTCCTATGACCTTACCTCTCTTCTCCATCACGTCCTCACGCATCCTCCACTTTTTATCATACCATCTTCACTTCTTCTTCCTCAAGAAATTGGCGAAGCACTTGAAGATTCCCTTGGTTTGTTGCCATTCGGGTGATTCATTAGGAATGTTTGGAAATTGGTTAATGTAGTCCAAGGGGTCAAGATCGGTATTTCCGAGTGGGTTGCTACTACTTCCTTCACCTCCTCCTTGTCTCTCCCTTTCATCCGAGGAATCCGTGGGTGGATGAGGCCTCTTGCCTTCTACCATAAACCTTGTTGTTCTACCCTCGGTTAATGGTACCATAACTTTGTTGGAAAAGCTATGATCATAGTATTGTGGAGAAGGATCTAATGCAAAGATGAATTTTGCAAGACGGGTTAGGAACATTGCATACGGGAGCACCATCTTGTCCATGCTTCTTACACTTGTCATTCTCTTGATCATGTAGTAGGCAATGTTAAAGCGAGTCTCGGTCACTAGGCAATAGATCATGAAGCTTAGACATGCGTTGGGGTGATCCTTGTTTCCTGAAAGGCATACCACATTCTCCCTTATCACATCTTCCCATTTCCTATACAACCCGTACATCTCCGAGAGCTCCATTTGGAAAGGATCCCTATAGATCACTTTCGACTTCCTAGTAACCCTTGATGGGGATGCTCTTGGCATAAACACGGTGCCCCTCACCGTGGTTGCTTCCGAGATTATTGTGTGAGAAATTTCATGATGTTCAATGATAGAATGAATCTTCTCCAACGACCACTCATTAGAATACATGCAAACACCATCATATGGAATAGGGGTGGCAATTTCTGACCCGACACGAAACCCGACCTGAAACCGACACGAAAATTAACAGGTTCGGGTTGTGCTAAATAGATTTCGGGTCAGGTTTGGGTCGACCTATCTAACCCGTTTATTAAACAGGTCAGGTTCGGGTTGAGAATAAAATAAGCGGGTCGACCCGCCAACCCGTTTAAGATTTTTTTCATAAACTTAAAATTATTTATATTTTATTATGCGGGTTAAATGTGTTAAACAGATAAACCCAACAACCTGTTTAACTAGTGTAATGTGCCAACTTTTGTGTATAAAAAAGGTTAAATGGGTCAACCCGAGACCCGCTGAACCGACTCAACCCGTTTAACATATTCAACCCGTGTAACCTATTTAACCCTCCAACCCAAGTATATATACGGGTTAAATGGGTTAGGTTCGGGTTATGTCTAAACAGGTTAGGGTTGACATAGCTGACCCGATGATTTAAATGGGTCAGGTTTGGGTTGGGATTTTCTGACCCGCCAACCTGATAACCCGAACCCGCCAACCCGAACCCGACTCGAATTGCCACCCCTAATATGGAACCCCTATTATTCTTCCAAACTCCTCAAGCGAAAGAGTGTACTCATGACCATTTATGGTGAATTCAATTGAGATGGACCCATCATCATTTCTAATTATTCCCATTGTCTTGTAGAACTCAAGCACAAAGACCGGGCAAATTTGCTCGTTTATATCCAATAAACAATCAAATCCAATAGTTCCAAAAACTTCCCTTATGTCGGTATTTGTAAGAAATGATGGATCAACAACTCTACCTTCGTGGAAGAGTCTTTTTTCAAGCATCTTAAAGGCTTTCCTATCGTCCGGACTTAGTTCATCTTTCCTATGGTACATGGGTATGTAGTGAGCGGTGTCTTGGTAATCTTGTTGCTTGTTGCTTGGCATGATTGTTCCTAAACAATACAACCACAATGTGGTGTTAATTGTGAATAGTAACCTAGAGGGTTTGATCATAATTTTGCTCTCATCATCTTTGTTGAATTCAAGAAATATGCTTAATTTGTATTAACAATGTTAATTCTTTGATTTGGATTATCTTAGAAAACAATGTGGTGACAAATTATGATAAACCCATTTGAACCCAATTCTTAAAGATGAGGAAATTGTAATCCTAGAAATCAAGGAATTAAATTAACAATGTAGTGAAGATTATACTTACACAAGTGATTGTTAAGCTTGAGAGGAATGATCAAATTGCTCCTTTGAACAGTAGCTGAGTTTTTGTTCGTGAGTCTTTGGGGTGAGTATAATTGTGGAACATCCACAGTGATCATTCTTTAACTTAAGATGTCTTCTGTTGCACGGATCCCGCGGATCCCTCTCATTTGGGATCCGGCTAGTGTAAACGTAGGGATTCGGCATGACAGCAAAAATCAGCTCAAACATTCCTTGATAACTTTGGTTTGGGAGTTCTAAAATGCCTAGTGTTTTGATGTTAATGCTCTAAAACTTGTGATTTGAGGTTTTGAAGATTTTAATACTATTCCTATTAGACGTGGTTCCCTTTTTAAGAATTAGTCATAATTCTTGGGAAGCTTTTCAAATATTATAATAAAATCCCATTTTATCATAATATAAGAAGTTTTACATGGATATTTATTGACATAGATGAAGTGTCAATAAACCCTTTGTGATGAATAATGATTGAGGCTATCGAATAACCAAGATATCATTATTACGAGTTGGTAACGTAGTCTATATAACTTAGTCGAAGAATACTATTCTTGATAATGACTATAATATAGATAACTACTTAAGTAATTACTAATAGATATAAATCATGCAACTAAGATTTTAACAATAATAAAATCAAAAGTAAATTATTAGTGATCATACCTTTGCTAAATATTCTTTTTAAGAAAAGAAGTATTTAGATGAAATGCTTTGTGATCTTCTTGGAATCTCCAGATTCATATTGTGAGAAGGACAATACTAAACATTCTTTTTGCGAAAAGAAATATTTAGATAGATTCTTCATGATCTTCTTGGTAATCCTTAATCCAAGTATGGAGAATACTTAACAAGAAAAATGTTAGAACATTCTATCATTGTCCAACAATAAACATTATAATGATTTTTTTTAAAACATGACAAAAAAAATCCTTCTTTGTAGCTTTCAAACATACACGGATCGTATCAAGTTTTTAAAGTACAACATACTCTAAAAAAACTTGGTAACGAAGCTCTAATGCCAATTGTGGAAAACTAGAAGGGGGGGTTGAATAGTTTTACCAATTTAAAACTTCCTTTTTAAATATTTAGATCGACTTATGTCAATCTATTTAATTGTTTATGTTGGACGTTGATAGATAGATATATAAACGTGTAATGAAAGACAAAGAGTAAGAAGCACATCACCACGACACAAGTATTTATAGTGGTTCGGCTACAAGGACACCTTCCTTGCCCTACTCTACTCCCCGAGTCACCTACTCGAGAGTTCGTAAACACTACACCAATCTCCTTATGGCGGAGAAGCCTTCACAACGTCGCTTACACCTTTTTCCGGTACAAAGCTAAATACCGAGTTCTTTCACACCAAGGTGAACCACACCTAACACAACGTCGCCTACCCTTTATACGATGCTAGGCTAACCACCGAGTTCTTTCACACCAAGGAGAACTAATCCTATCACAACGTTACCTACCCTTTATTAGGTGCTAGGCTAAGCACCTAGTTCCATTACTATGGAGGACTACTACCCATCACAATACAACACCTAATCTTAAGGAGATCCACTCCTTATTACAACACCATCAAGGATATCACCATCCTTGTAAATAAACAAATACTTATATGTATAATGATGCACCTCATCGATTATACGACCTAGGCATTCTTTCCTAATGCCACTTGATTTGATTCTTAGGCATCCTTCACTAATGCCTTTGACACAACACTTGGCACCTTTCACTAATGCCTTCGTCTTGACACCTTTAGCATTCTTCACTAATGCTTTTGACACGGACGTTTAGCACATTTCACTAATGCTTTCGTCTTGACTCTTTCAGCATCTTTCACTAATCCCTTTAACACAACATCTACGGAGGAAGAAAGAACAATCAACAAGAGAACCTCAGTTGTCTTGATGATGACGAAGCATAGCAACTCATGGACTTGAGCTTGCTTGACTTCAAGAAGTGGTGATCTCTCCTTTAAGAGGAACCTAGAATATCACACAAAAACAAAATACAAACTACATAGATCTTTTGGATCTGAGGTTAGAGAGGTACAATACTTGGAGAAAGTATATATGAAAAGTTGTAGTTGAAAGGAAGAAATAGCTCTCTATTTATAGAGGAAATTTTCTATTGTTCCCCGGATCCCGCGAATCCCTCCTGGATCCCGCGGATCCCTCCCACATGGGATCCGTCTAGCACAAAGCTAGGGATCCGTGGGACGCTCCTCTTTGCCCATGGGTATTTTTGGTTATGGGTCATGGGTTATGGGTTGATCCATGGGTTTCTTTCTAGATACAATGTATCTCTAGAATACATTGAACTTGGTTAAGTGGTTTGTACAAAACCATGGGTTATGGATCAATACCATTTGCTAGTTTTTACCCATTTAGTATATACTTGTTTTTACCCATTTTAGTATATACTAAGTTAAGTATATGTCTGCCCAATATGTAAACACTAGTTGTTTGTACATATGTATCAAAATCATAAAATCACTTATACTTGTTTTAGTGTTTTATGTGAAAACGTTAGTGTGTTAGAAAACTATTGAATCAAACTATTTACGTATTTTATTTGTTTCGTTAAAATGATTTTACATTTGTTATCGACAAAACATTAGAAGATCGTAAAATATAAATAAACGTTTTTACGGCTTATTTGTATTAACAGGGGGTTCCTCTTGAGATAGGAAGCAAGCAAATAGACAGTGTTGTTGATCTTTGTGGTTGTTTCTTTGCTGCTTCTGAATGTGACCAACTAATGCATGAGGTCTAGAAAGTTTCTGGACTTTGCTTATGTCTGAACAACTGATGTAGGATCACCAATTATATTACCTTTTGGATGTATTTTGTGAATCCTAAGAGTAGGAGTGAGACTGACATCAATTTCAAGTGGCAGGTTGTTGAAGTCAGTAACTACACCACTATCATCATAAGAAGCTTCCTCAAAGATTCTCTCATCTGGTCTTTTATAGATCTCAAGCTCTGGTATGTCTGAATCACCAAAATCATCTGTTTGTGATGAAATGTGCACGCCAGTATTAATGTGCTCACTACCAGAATTAATGGGGTTAGTTCTGGCTGTGTTAGGTTCAGGGTCTGCTCCAAATATACTAACAGACTTATTTTGGTTAGTACTAGTAGTAGTAATTTTAGATACCGCACTTCTATGCCTTTGAGTAATGGCATCCAATTTTCTTTGAAAAGCTTTAATGCTTGTTGAGACCTCAGATATAGGAATTTCTTGATCTTGCACTCTGGTTTCTGCAATAGGTCCTTTCCTCTTAGAAACAGGAGATATCTTCTTTGTCCCAACCTTTGCTGCAATAGGATGAACTGATGTAGGTACAACAATGATCTCTTCAGTCTCTTCTTCTTCATCAGGATCATGATCATTGAAAGTAGATTGAGTACCTGCATTGTTAGTTACATCTGGTGTACCTGCATGTGGGTTAGCTTTATTTTCTAAGGACACAAGTTTATAGTTCATAGAATTAGACAAATAATCCAAGTCAAACATCCATCTATGTCCTATTCCTGGCACATTAGGCTTCTCCTCAAGAAAGTTTACATGGAGAGTTACTTCTACTCTTTTGGTTTTTAGGTTATACACCCTAAAGGACTTACTGTTTAGTAAGTAACCTACTAAGAAACCTTCATCAGATTTACCATCAAATTTTCCAAGACACTAAGAGTATCTAGAATGGTAACATGGCACCCAAAAGGTCTTATATAGCTAATAATTGGTTTATGGCCAAACATAAGCCATAAGGAGTCTTGTGTTGAGGTTTAGTCACCCTCACTCTATTGAAAACATACGAAGCAAAATTAACTGCTTCAGCCCAAAAAATGGTTGGTAAGTGTGAGTCTGCTAGCATGGTCCTAGCTGCCTCAATGAGGGTCCTGTTCATTCTTTCAGCAACTCCATTCTGTTGTGGAGTTCTAGCAACACTATACTCTTGTTTAATTCCCTTATTCCCACAAAATTAAAGCATTTCCCTGTTCTTAAACTCTGTGCCATTGTCTGATCTAATTATCTTAACCTTCTGATTCTGTTGGTTCTCTATCTGACTAATAAAAGCTTGAAGGATCCCTGTAGTTTCATCCTTAGTAGACATAAATAAAACCCAACAAAACCTGGTACAATCATCAGTGATAACAAGACAATAGCTAGCATGATTTATATTTTTAACAGAATTAGGACCAAATAAATCCATATGCAAGGTGTGTAATAGGTGAGTTACAGATCTAACTAATTTGGCCTTGCATGAGGCCCTATGTTGCTTTCCCTTGTTGCAAGCAACACATGTGTGGTCATTTTTAAAAGTCTTATCAGGTAGTCCTCTAACTAGGTTTCCCTATACAAGCTTGTTAAGATTTTTAAAATTGATATGACCAAGTCTTTTGTGCCACAATTTAGACTCATCAAGTGAGGCTTTTGCAATCAAACAGGCACCACCTTTGGCAGCTGGGGGTATCTTCATATCAAAACTTTATAAGTTATGTTGTCTTGGGACCTTAAGAAGTATCTGATTCTCATCAGGAATCTTAAAGTCAGAAGTCAACACAAAGCATTCATTTTTAGTAAAAACCCTATGCTGCTTATCACAAATTTGTGATATTGAGAAAAGGTTAAAGTGCCTAAGTTCTTTTACAAAAGACATGCTCTCAAATTCTAAATTGCGCACTCTAATTTTACCTCTACCTGTAACGTAATCTTTGCTACCACTAAAGGTAACAGAACCTCCTTGGGCTTCTTCAAACTCCTCCAAGTGATCCTTGTTACCAGTCATATGCCCAGAGCATCCACTATCAACAATTCCTCTGCCTCCTAGCTTCTCGTGTGGATGTTCTTACACATTGAAAAGAGAAATTAGTTTCTCTTTGGGACCCAGGCATGTACAGGCTTGGGTTTGCCTTGTGGACCTTAAGAATTCAAAGTATATACTAAAGATGGTCCACTATTACTCTTGGAGTGTGGTTTGGTCTGTCTCTAAGTATAACATGCTGAGGGCTTAACAGCAGTCCCCTCCCCCATTACCCTTTGTAGCATAAGATTTAAACATTTGAGTTGTATTATGAACTTTGGGTCTCCTCACAGGTGATTGTGAACCATAATAGTCTTTGGTTGAATTGGTTCACCTGTGGTTTTCTAAACTTGGGATTGTGTTAAGTACTGTAGGTTTTGGCTCTTTTGATTTAACATTCATATACCAAGAATTAACTTTGACTTGACCTGAATTAACACGGCCAATATTAACCCTAGACATGTTACCAGAATTAATATTTTGCCTACCAGAATTAATTGGTACACCAGTACCCACTTTTGGTCTAACAGAATTAACAAATGAATTGCTAGTATTAACAGGTACTGGTCTAGAAACAAACTGATTAGCATGGTTAATTCTATTTTCATTATTCCACACTGTTCTAACTTTATCATTACCAGTGTTTACAGCCATTTTCTTTCTAAGCTCAACCTCTTTGGCCATTCTTTTCTCATGATAATCACAGTCTCTGATTAAATGGCTTAGGCTACCACACACAAAACAACTCTTCTTAGTGAAAGAGTATCTATCCCCAAATTCTCTCTGCATTAACCCATTCGAATTCATTCTATCAACTTTAGGTGTCTTAGGTTTAATCTGTTGCCTAGGAGTTTGTTAATACAAATATCGTCATTAAACGTTATTTATATTTTTGATCTTTGCCTAAGTTTTGTTAACGACAAAAGTAAATTTAATTTATAAAAGCTTAAAGCTTGTCAAGTTTAATAGATATTAAAACAAGCTTTCTCAAACAATATATTCATCATTCAAGCATTTACATTTGTGATTAGTGACATCTTGATATGACTCTAATCATTATGTTTGATAGTAGTTGTTAGAATGTGTTAGGTTCTTAAAACCAAACACTACTTAAGCATTTGCATATTTCTAAAAATAGAAATACAACATATGACATAATGTATTACATCATGGAAATCATTGGAAGATTCCATTAGATATTTTGTGTAGATTTGTACTCTTCATATCTTGCACAATCTCACTTTGATAGAGTTGACTTTGGCAAGATTTGATATCTTGGCTGTCAGACCCGGCGGTACCAAAATGGTACACGGGCGGAACCCTTTTAAGGGGTCCGCCGTCCGTGGACGCTCCTGTCCATTTTGGCTATAAATAGCAATGCCAAGCCAAGTAGTTTTTTTATCCCTTTCTAACATACTCTCATACATATCTTCTCTCTAACCTTTCTAACTCAGTTTCATATCATATTAGTGATCTCTTTTGTAGCAAAGAAGATCAAGTCATATTCAAGCTTCAACGAGAAGTTAGAAGTCTTGTTTGTTTAGTGTTGTATGATCTAGTGTTGATCCATACTTCATTGTTGTATCAAACCATCATAATCTTGTGAGTGTGAGTGGTTAGTATTTTAGTCCTCAAAATACATTGTGTGTGGGAGTAGTTGTACCCTTGGAAAGAACTCGACATCTAGCTTAGTGTCGGAAATAGTGTAAGCGAATTGTAAAGGTTTTCTCCACCAGTGAAAGGAGCTTGTTGACTAGTGAAGTTAAACTCTCGAGTGTGAGACTCGGGGAGTGGAGTAGGGCAAGGAAAAAGAGTCCTTGTAGGCCGAACCACTATAAACAACTTGTTGTGGTTTGATCATTTCTTTCCTTATTTACTTATTACACATTGCTTGCATATTTCATTAACATACTCAAGATCAATATCAATTGATCTTTCAATAAGTTTCAAAACAAAGTTTTTAATTGGTAAACTATTCAACCCCCCTTCTAGTTTTCTACAATTGGTACCAGAGCCTCGTTGCTCAAGAATTTCTAAAATAACTTGTATTTTATAAACTTGAAACGATTCATGGATTCTGAAAACTTTAAAGAAGGGCAATCTATGCAAAGACCACCACTCTTTGAAACCAATGGATTTATCTATTGGAAAAACCGTTTTGAAACATATGTAAAATCAAAAGATATAGATCTTTGGTTTATTATTGTTAAAGGAGATTTAATTTCTACAACAAAGGATATTTCCGTTGATGAACAAAAGAAATTAGTTGCTAAAAATAATGAAGCTAAAATGATGCTTATAATGCTTTACCTAGAAAAGAATATGAAAGAATTTTTATGTGTGAAACCGCCAAAGATATTTGGGAATCTTTAATTGTTACACATCAAGGTAATTCACAAGTCAAGGATAACAAAATTGATCTTCTTGTTCAACAATATGAACAATTTGTTATCCCTGAAGATGAAACCATTGATTGTGGCTTTGCTCGTTTCAACACTATCATTACATCACTTAAAGCACTTGATGAATCTTTTCGTAGTAAGAACTTTGTCAGGAAATTTCTTAGAGCACTCCATCCCAAATGGAGAGCTAAAGTGACCGCTATTGAAGAATCAAAAGATCTCTCAATAATGTCACTAGACGAGCTAATTGGCAACCTCAAAGTTCACGAAATGGTAATGGAGAAAGATTCGAAGATCATCAAAGGAAGAAAGGAGAAGATCAAATCCGTTGCTCTAAAAGCAAAGGCGGAATCAAGCGATGATGATGAATCTTGTTCCGGTAGTGAAGATGAGGAGTATGCCATGGCCGTTAGAGATTTCAAGAAGTTCTTTAGAAGAAGAGGAAAGTTTGTAAGACAACCTCGAGAAGAAAAGAAGCCATTCCGAAAAGATCGGGATGATAAGAAGAGTAAAGGTGAAAGAAAGTGTTTTAGATGTGGTGATGCAAGTCATCTCATAGGAGAATGTCCCAAGCCACCTAAAAGCAAAACTCAACGAGCTTTTGTAAGTGGTGCTTGGAGTGATAGTGAAGACGATGAAGAATCAAGCAAGGAAGAGATCGCTCTAATGGCACATGAGTCAAATGAGGTACTTTCCGACTCTTCTTATTCTTCTATAGATGATGACACCTTGCAAAAACAATATAATCAATTGTGTGAGCTAAGTCTAAAAATCATAACTAAAAATAAATTTCTAAAAATCAAAAAGGAATTTTTGGAAAATGAAGTATATGAGTTGAAAGAAAAAGCAAAACGACTTGAAAAAGCAAATGACGATGATTGTAAATCATGTCAAGAGCTTAATCTTGAAATAGAAAAACTAAAGCTCACACAAGAAGTTCTAATCGAAAATAATTCTAAGTTTAAAAGGTTTAACAAAAACATCGCTCTTGCCGATGAAATAGTTAAAATCCATAAAACACCAGGAGACATGAATGGGCTAGGTTTTAATGAAGTATTAATTCCAAAGAGTCAAAACAAAACGGCCGAAAAGGACGAACATTCTGTCAAAATTGCTGCAGTACATCACGGACCAGACGGAACCAAAATAAGGGTTCCGTCCGTTGTGCAAAATGGCACCGCGGGTACTTCAGGAGAACAGAATGTTCGCAATACGGACCGTACTGAATTTGTTAAAGTAACAAAGAAAACCAATGATAATGTTAAACTAAAACCAGCTATTACATCAGGAGTAGGACTTATTAAAAATGAATTCAGATCAAAAACTACTCAACAACGATATAAAACTTCTTTTGCCAAACGCCCCTTTCCTAAGAGCAACCACAACGTTCAACCTAACTACCAACACAACGGTTGGAATCAAAGTTTCCCTAGACCATATCAAACTCCAGATTACATGCCATGGAACTCTTATCCATCATTTCCATACATAAATCAAATAAGTGGTATGTTTAACCCAAACGGACCCATGAGATATTGGGGACCAAATGCTTGAGTTATTTGCTTCTTAGGTATGCTTAAAAGTTGGATTGGAACCTGATGAATGGATAAAAGATAGTGGATGCTCACGACACATGACGGGCAACAAAAGTCTCTTCTCATCATACCAAGAGTATGACGGAGGTAATGTCACTTTCGGTAGCAATCTCAAAAGCAAAATCATTGGCAAAGGTACGATTGCTCATAACTCCCTAACTATTGAAAATGTTGCTCATGTGGATAGGTTAGGATTTAATCTACTTAGTATTAGCCAACTATGTGATAAAAAGTATAAAGTACTATTTGATGAAAATGGTAGTAAAATACTAAAAGATGGTAACACCATAGCTAAAGGAGTTAGGAAAAATAACATATACGTCATGAAAATAGATAAAACATATAATGACAAACTTTGCTTAACAACATTAAACGATAGCTCATCTCTTTGGCATAGACGCTTAGGTCACGCTAATATGAGACTTATTCAAAACCTATCTTCAAAAGAGTTGGTTAGGAATTTACCAAAACTGAAATATGACCAACACTTTTGCGACGCTTGCAAAATTGGTAAACAAACACATAGCAGTCACAAATCTAAAAATATGGTGTCCACATCTAAGTGTCTAGAATTATTACATATGGACTTGTTTGGACCATCCGCTATAAGAAGCTATGGAGGCCGTTTTCACAACCAGTATAAAGTCAAAACCATTTAAGGATTGGTTGAGAAAACTTCTATCCAAAACTTATTCAGAGTATAATCGCACTGGATTCGCAGATACGGTTTCTCTACTCGATAGCAAATTACAACAATTCGTTTCAAACAGTAATATACAAAATAGATAAAAGTACTGCATATACAATAAAAAGGATTGAGGAAATCGATACCACAATGGTAGAAAATCATAAAATGATGGTAAAAGTAGTTTATCATGAAATATGAAAAATAGTGTATCAACCGATTATGATTCATCTAATTTAGGATTGGATAGGTGTACTCGTTGTAAAAGTTATCAATCCCTCAATACTCGTTAGCATGGAAACGGTTACTAAAACGAAAACTCTAACGATGGCTTTCACTGTAATGGAGGCAGTATGAGAACCATACTACTCTTCTCTGAAAACAACGGGCAGTACACAGCACTCGTAGGTGATAGAAAATAGGTAAGTAGTCCAAGGTTAGGTTGAAAATTCGTATGGATTCTTCGTTTATTGAGTTCGTAAACCAGGGGTTATAGAGTACCCAGGCAAACCCAATTTGTA
>BPTQ01000009.1:175796644-175847479 GCA_019973895.1 Chrysanthemum seticuspe | reverse complement strand
CAAAACTACTTGGAAAAATCTGAAAATTTCAGGAAAACTTTAAAATAATATTAGGAATATGATAAAAATGGAAAAACAGGTCCTTGTTTGGAGGATTTTGAAACTGATGTCCACAGTGCTTAAAAATAAGCACTTAGGATAAGCTAATGAAGACCAATAAGCACCAAACTGAAAAGAGAGCTATAATAAGCTAAAAGGACTAGAATAGAACAAGTTACAACAAGCTCTAACCACAGGAATGCAAGTTGCACAGATTTATGTCATGGGATTTTGGCTAGAAAGCAGTTCTGGGGGGGCAACTTTAAGCACTTGCACAAGACTCAAAATAAGCTGAAACTTAAAACTACCAAATGGAACCTACAGCAGACCTGGGTGAGAGTACTTAAACCAAAAATTAAACCATGGCTAGCTCTTATGAGCACTGTGCACTTGCTGCACAAATTCTGAGAAACAGTCAGTATTAACTGACTCTGTGCAGGGCAATTTGGCCTAAAAGAGAAGCTTGTTTGAAGCTTAAAGAAAAATGACAAAATTCTAATAAAATGCTTATAAGAAAGATGACCAGCTGAGCTTTTTGAAACACCAAGTTTCACTTGATAAGACCCAAGCATGAACTCAAGAAAATTCCTTGTAACTGAGCTCAAAACAGATTTTCAACTTTTGACTTTTAAAGCAAATGTGCTAGTTTGACTATTTTGAACTTTGGATCCAATTTTAACCACTGAGATTGATGTCATTTGATGTAACAAATGTAATGCAAGCAAGCTTTAACAAATCTAAGCACAAATCAAGAGTTTTCCAATCCTAAAACTCCAACAGTTATCAGTAAGATGGATTTAGAGGAAACTTTGACTTTTTTTAGCTTGCAGGCACAAATTAAGACTTGAATGAGTGTACATGAACTAATCAAACATGAACTAACAATAATTACCCACTGAGCAAGCCTTAAGGGCAGTTTGAACCATAAACCAAACACTCCCTTATAAACCTGATTTGCCAATTATCATGAACCAAACACTTAGCTACTATGTATCAATGATCAAACTAACTTCTACTAACCTAGTTACTACTAATTGCACAGAATAAACTCATTATAAACCACAAGAGTAGATTATGTTATGAAATTTGAAAAACACTTACAAATGGTCCTTAAGCCACTGTGGCTTGCAACAGAGACTAATGAACCTCTAACTTATTCTGATCAATCTAACTAACTTTAATTCACCCAAATCCATGCCTGCAACAACCCATATCCTTCCTGCATCTCTTTTGATTCTTGTTTTGACTTTTATTGACCAGTGACTAAAATGCTTCAAACTTGCTAACAAGCTTACAAAAAGCTATTTAAAGCTTATATAAACTTGTTTGATGTTGAAACTAAGTTGTTAAAAGCTTTATCACAAGGGTTTGAAAGTTAAAAATGCAACAGTGGACACATAATAATGAAACTGATCATGACTTTGAGTTCAAACTTGAAATGAGTTGGAATACACTTAAATGAATTACCTTAGTACAATTAAACTTGAAAATACAAATGGAAAGCTTTTTAAGTCTAAGAAACTTAAAATACGACATACATTATGAAAAATTAATTAACTACTGCCCCCTACTTGCTTCTTCTCCTCTGTTTTTATACCCATTCTCTTTGTCTCTCTCCTCTGAGTGAATCCCATCAATAAAAATGACCCTTGGATCAATGAAATCAATCTTAGCCGTTTAGCACATTTTGGCGCCAAAACCATTTTTTAACCGTTTTTGAGATTGAGTGTGATTGGGGGTGTATTAAATGCATTGGAGTGAGGTGAGGAGGGGGGGAGACAGGAAGGGATAAGGGATGGAGGGCTTGAGTGTGCAGGGGAGGTTGCAGAAATGGTGGGTGAAAGTGGTAACTTTTTGGCGGGCAAGTGGTGAAGTCAAACCATTTGACTAGGCAGAGTTAATATCAAGGGGTCCAAAATACCATTTTGACAGGGGTCCATAATAGGGGTAAGGGTCAAAATGGTTTAAAAGGCTTTAAATATTCAAGGGCCTTTCATGTAAATTCTGAAAATGCAAGGACTAGAACTGCCAATTCATCAAAGATGTTTCAGGGGCTGATTTTGACAAGTTCCAATAGTGCAAGGACCAAAGCTGTCATTTTGCCATTTTCCAGGGACCAATTCTGCCAATTTTGAAAGTTGAAGGACTAAACTTGTAATTTCTCAAACTTTTGATAATTTTTTCACCAAAGGACTAAATTTGACAAGTTTTGATTTTAAAAGGACCTTTGGTGACTTTACTTTTGAAATTCTGTGCTCAGGGACTGTTTTTGACAATTTTTGATACTTGGGGGACTAAAACTGCAATTTTTGCAAATTTGATACGTTTTTCACCAGATTTTGATATTTTTGCATTTAAAACACATAAAACACTTGTTTGTGATATTTTAGTCATTTTGATGCATTTCTGAGTGTTTTCAGATGTTTTTGCAGTTTAATTGGTACAAAAATGATGAGTATTTAGACACTCATCAATCATCCACTTCCCCCATCAATGTCCCCTCATCTTGAGGACATTGAGGAGTGTTTGTGGGATGCCAATCCCACTAGAGAGGAGATTCAAGCGGAACTCCAAAACCTCCACCAATTCAAAGGCATGGTGGATTCTCACTTAAGTGAGACAATGCAAATGCAAAATGCTTTGCTTGCATCCATCATGACCACTCCAAACATCCCCAACACCACCAACACATCCACCATTCCACCACCACAACCTCCCCAAACATTCTACCCTCCAAGGCATGGTTGCTCAACGTGTGAGCAAACGGGCCAAACCGTGGAACGGACCCGGGTTATGGTCCATGACTTCCAAGAAGAAATGAGGTTCATCCTCAACCACATCCTTGAGCGTCTCAACGCTCTTTCCCATCCACCATCACTTTAGGATGGTTTTAGACTAGTCTTTCTTGTTTTTACTTTCTTAGGATAATTTTTATTTCTTGTACTAAAAACACATCATTGTGTTCTCTTTTCATGATCTTTACTCATGAAAAATTTTAACTAATGAATGTTGTTTATTATATTATTGGTGTCATTACATAGTATTTGGAAATGCTTGTAAATGATCATTATTACTAACAATTTTTTTTTTGTAGCTTTATTTTCACAATCCATGAATCTTCCCATTAAAGCACCCAATTTAGGGGGAGCTTTGAACAAGGGGGAGATAATAGCTCGGGCTCATTACATTCCGCATAGCCTCTTCTTTTTGTTGAGACAAAAAGGGGGAGAAAATATAAAACTTTGAAATTATTCATATTTGACTTTTCTGAAAAAGTCAAACTGCATACATTTGACTTTCTAAAGTCAAACAAGAACCCTCATTGATAATACTTGACTTTTCTTAAAAACGTCAAACTGCATACTTTGACTCTCTAAAAAGTCAAACATCATGCATCAAATAGTGAACACTTTGACTTTCATAAAAAGTCAAACATCATACACTTGCATTATCATTTCCTTTTCAAGTTCTAAAACTAATATTTTTATAACTCTTGTACAAACTTTGTATCTTTTATAAAAATAAAATTTATATTTTGTCCTCAACAAAAAGGGGGAGATTGTTAATACAAATATCGTCATTAAACGTTATTTATATTTTTGATCTTTGCCTAAGTTTTGTTAACGACAAAAGTAAATTTAATTTATAAAAGCTTAAAGCTTGTCAAGTTTAATAGATATTAAAACAAGCTTTCTCAAACAATATATTCATCATTCAAGCATTTACATTTGTGATTAGTGACATCTTGATATGACTCTAATCATTATGTATGATAGTAGTTTTTAGAATGTGTTAGTTTCTTAAAACCAAACACTACTTAAGCATTTGCATATTTCTAAAAATAGAAATACAACATATGACATAATGTATTACATCATGGAAATCATTGGAAGATTCCATTAGATATTTTGTGTAGATTTGTACTCTTCATATCTTGCACAATCTCACTTTGATAGAGTTGACTTTGGCAAGATTTGATATCTTGGCTGTCAGACCCGGCGGTACCAAAATGGTACACGGGCGGAACACTTTTAAGGGGTCCGCCGTCCGTGGACGCTCCTGTCCATTTTGGCTATAAATAGCAATGCCAAGCCAAGTAGTTTTTTATCCCTTTCTAACATACTCTCATACATATCTTCTCTCTAACCTTTCTAACTCAGTTTCATATCATATTAGTGATCTCTTTTGTAGCAAAGAAGATCAAGTCATATTCAAGCTTCAACGAGAAGTTGGAAGTCTTGTTTGTTTATTGTTGTATGATCTAGTGTTGATCCATACTTCATTGTTGTATCAAACCATCATAATCTTGTGAGTGTGAGTGGTTAGTATGTTAGTCCTCAAATACATTGTGTGGGGGAGTAGTTGTACCCTTGGAAAGAACTCGACATCTAGCTTAGTGTCGGAAATAGTGTAAGCGAAGTGTAAAGGTTTTCTCCGCCGGTGAAAGGAGCTTGTTGACTAGTGAAGTTAAACTCTCGAGTGTGAGACTCGGGGAGTGGAGTAGGGCAAGGAAAAAGAGTCCTTGTAGGCCGAACCACTATAAACAACTTGTTGTGGTTTGATCATTTCTTTCCTTATTTACTTATTACACATTGCTTGCATATTTCATTAACATACTCAAGATCAATATCAATTGATCTTTCAATAAGTTTCAAAACAAAGTTTTTAATTGGTAAACTATTCAACCCCCCTTCTAGTTTTCTACAGAGTTTTTACGTGTTGGACATAACTAGGTTTAACTATTTCTGGTTTAGACACAATAGTTTTAGCAAAAATGACAAACTCAGCTTGTTTTGGTTTGGGCACATAAGGCTTACTGATTAAAACTGGTTTAAAAATCTTTATTGGTTCAGATTTAAGCTCAAGAGAACATTCAGAGACATTCCCAATGGATCCTTCACTGTTATTAGATTGACAGGTAGAATACTCACTGGTTTTGTCTTCTGAGACACCGGTTCAACGACTCTTCCCAAAGGATCCTTCACTGTCATTGGATTGACAGGTGGAGAATTCAATGGAATAGTCTTGAGAAGCAAGTCTTTCAGGGTTTTTCCATTTGCTGTAATCAAGTAAACACTCATCAAACTTTTGTTCAGGTTTAGGTGTGTAGTCTTCATTAAGTGGTGGTGGAATTCCTTTATAATTATTAGTTTTAACAAATCTTTTATAAAGTGGTTTACCAACATAATCTTCTTCTGAACTACCAAATATACCAAGTTTCATTTCTTCCTCATAACTTAAAACCTCACTATCTGATTTAATCTGATGACCTAAGCCCAATTTACAGTTAAAGCTCATGCTAGAATTAATTAGTCTATGTAGATTCTTAGAAGACTCTCTCCAAGACCCACCTATTTTCTTTAACTCATCTCTTTCTTGTTGAGCTTTCATATCAATTCTTCTATATTTCCTTAGCTTTTCATCCTTAGAAAAATTATCATTAGCTTGAAACATTAGTTTTTCATTTAGTGATGATTTTTGTGTTTGAAGATTTGAAATTTATGCTTCTAAGGTTTTGACTGCATTGGTATAAGCTAGAATTTGTGCTTCCTGTTCTCTCAACTGAGTTAATTACTCATCACTTTGTGTTTTAAGGTGGTTATATGTATCAACACAGAGTTTGGAACATAGAGATATCTCACTGTTTGAGCCAATGGCCATGAAAGTAGAGTGATTGGTAGACTCCTCTTCAGCATGTTCTCCCCAATTTATAGTACCTCCATCCATGGTCAGCAGCCCAACCTTTTGACTCTCCTGCTTCTCAGCTTCCTTTGTTTGATAGGGAGATTCCTTCTTCTTCCTATCAGTTGCCACATGAGCTCTACATTCCCTTGCAAAGTGACCAGGCTTATGGAAGTTGTAGCACTCAAGCTTCTTTTTATCAAAGCCAACAGGAGTCTTTGGATCATAACGAACTCTTCTACCATGTCTCTTAAAGAACCTGTTCATCCTGATAGCAATCATAGCTATCTGCCAATTTATATCTATCTCCTCAATATATGCATCATCAATCTGCTCCAGATCTTCATTGAGCAAATCCATCTCTTTTGATGACTTAGCAAAGAGAGAGTAGATAACCTCATCAGCAAATCCAGTAGGTGCCCCTCTTTCTTTAGTACTTGATAAAAAAGTACTATAACTACCACCAGACTTAACTAGGTTAGTATTGCTCTTGCTATGTGAGACAAAAGCAACATTCTGAGGGCTAGAAGAGGATGGTTTTGACACATTCTTGATTTACTGTTCAAAAACCCTTAGGTTGTTGTACAGATTATCACTTGACATGATGTCAATTTCACGTTTGGTCCTCATGGTCATTGCTAGATTTGACCATTCTCGTGGCAAAGACCTGAGGAATTTGTGATTGGCATCCTCATCAGAAACGCCACCACCATAGGCCTCTAATTGTGACAATAATTGTTGAAACCTGTCATAGCCCTTCTCTAATCCTTTAGAGCTGGAAATAGTAAAGGCTTCAAATTGTTGTTTGTAGACAGCCTTTTGCATCTTTTTGGAGTTAGCATTCCCTCCAAATCTTACTTTGATTGCCTCCCAGATTTCCTTTGCATCATCCATCCCATAAAAACGTCTTATATGCTCCTTGGGAAGTGCCATTAACAAGATGTTCTTGGCCTTTATCTCTTTCTCAAAAGCAAGAATTTCAGTAGCAGAAACAGGTGGCAATACAGTGTAAGTGCCATCTTTTCTTTTGGAAACCCTCTTTTTAGAGTTTCCTTTTTGTATCACCTTCCACACTTCATTATCAGTGTATTCTAGATAGTGCTCCATCTTCATATCCCAGATGTCATATTCATCTTTCTTCAATGGTGGAAGCTTCATGTTGGAGATGGTTGTGGTATTTGTGATTTGGGGTTGCTTAGGTTGAGAGTTGTCTGCTCCATCTTCATGGTTGGATTCTTCATCACTGGGGTGGTCAGAATATGTTTCAGTTGCTTTTTCAGACATGTTTGATGTTTTCTGGTTTGGAATGAGTGTTTATGTTTGTGTATCTTCAACAACAGAGTCCTTCTATAGGCTCTGATACCACTTGTAGGTCCAAAGTTATGGATCTAAGTAGCCTTTATATGACTTATAGTAAACTTGAATAAATCCAAATTCACTATGTGAAGAACACTTAACAAATCCTTAATGTGCTAATGCGGAATCTAACACAATAAGTATGAAGAACATAATGATATACTAACTTCATATTTTCTATTGATTACTTTTAATCAATGGTTAAGGCTTACAACTCATACTTTAACCTAATACATTATGGATCCTTTTAATTGACTACAAAACATAGAAAAGATTTGAACATATCTTTTCCAAAGATATCTCTACACGTTCTTATCTTTTCCTACTTTCTCTCTATTCTGTTTAACATAAACAGATTTAACTATCTACCCGTACTCACTTTGTTTTGCCAGACTTAACATCATTAGTACTGGCAGACTTAACTAACAGATTTAATACTAACAGACTTAATTCTGTCTTACCCGACTTAACTATTATATTACCAGAACTAATACTAAACAAACTTAAACAATATTAAATCTGTTTTACAAAATATAATTCCCTACATATTCCAGAATATTCATCAACCGCCATCCAATACGGCCTATCGTTGCACATAGATACCGCGTATTGGAGTTTTCCTATCATGGATGTCTTTGTGAAGTTAGCTCATTAACACGCCGTATTACAGAAGTGAATACGGCATATTGGAACTAAAACGAACTTGCTCTTCTTGTTGACCAAAGTTTCATATACGACGTATTGTAGAATCTAATACAGTGTAAGCATCAAAGTTAGCCAATCGTCTTGAATTTGTCTAAGTCTTAGTATACTGCGTATTGGTGTCAGATTCAGTAGACTTTCTTGACTTCCACAATTTAGCTCCAAAACACGTACTTTTAGCTAATGTTCACCAATTGCTTGATAACAACTGAGAATTACATAAATAAGTGATTAAGTATCAATTCTCATATAAAATGATATAAAGTAAGCAATATAAACAGGATAAAATGATGCTATAAAGTAGTCATTATTTGATGTCCATCATGTGGATCATCCTTAACCGTTGGATCGCATTCATGAGTGGTACAAAACCCTAAATGCATCTCTATAAATATCGGCTCGTTTCCATGAAATGAATCAACTCGAAGCCAATCACTCTTCACACATAACAACACACACTATAGTCGTATGTAAGTGTTACCTGAACTCAAGATCACCGATCTTACCTTAGGGTTCTTACCACATGTTGAAAACCAAACGTCAATTATCCTCACCAAATCACCCCAGACATAGGAATTTGTACCATACGTACATAGATTAACAAAAAAAAAAAAAAAAAAAAAAAAAAAAAAAAAAAAAAAAAAAAAAAACCTTATGTGATGATTAATGGCTTGTATGTGGGCCAAGTGTTTGATCATCTATAAGGTAGAAAAGAATGACAAGTGTCACATGCCCCTTAGTCTGGTACAAATAATACCAAATCTTTGTGAGATACACGGTGTGAACTTTCTGTATCCACTGTGTTATTCTGCATCGCATTGCATGACAAATATTTGTACAGTAACGATGTATACTTGATAACAATTGTTTAAGGACATATCTTCCAGGTAGGGATATGGGTATGTCCTACCTGAAAGATATCTTTACATAAATATTTGAATCCCCGTAGTAACGATGGCCTCTAATGTAATCAGGCCATTTTTTACATACATGATTAAAGAGATACAATCATGAGGGACCATCGACAATAACACATTATTGTTTGTGTTTTGTTGAATGGTTTATATAAAATTGGAATGGATGGAGTAGGGTGATAAAAGGCAAGTGATGGGAAGTTAGCAAAGTGGTTAAAAGTAGGGTTGTAAACGAACCGGACGAACACGAACGGAGCATTGTTCATGTTCGTTCATTTAATTTTAACCGGACAAATAAACGAACACGAACGCTTAAACGGACGAAATTTCTTGTTCATGTTCGTTTATTAACAAAATGAGTTGTTCATGTTCGTTTTTGTTCGTTCATTAAGGCACTAAACGAACATAAACGATCGAACATAAATGAACATAGACAAACAATCATAAACTTTATTAAATTATGCATCTAATATTGTTCTATAAGTGTCGTTTTGTTTTAAAAAACTAATTTAAAAATTATACAATTAAAAGATTTGATATACGAACATAAATAAATAAATGAACATAAACGAACGTTAACGAACGCATAATCGGACGTTCACGAACATAAATAAACGGAAGTGACTTTTGTTCATGTTCGTTCATTTAACTAAAAGATCGTAAAATATTGTTCATGTTCGTTCATTTAATAAATAAACGAACATAAACGAACTTTTTACCGAACCATTCATGAAATGTTCACTGAACGTTCAGTTCGTTTACAGCTCTAGTTAAAAGGAAACCAATAAAAAAGACAAAGACGTAAAAAGCAAAGCAGAAAATATATTAGTAGTAAGTTTGGTAATGAATTAAGTTTGGACTTTTATTGATTAAAGCCCAGAAAGAAAACCAACGGAGGAGCTTTCATTGCAGGCGCAATCATCATCATCTCATCTCATTTCATTTCAACTCAACTGCCGTCTGCTCTGCCGATTTGACTCATCTTTTTCAAACAATCAGCTCCCTCCGATTCATTTGCATCTTGCTGCGGGCCCCACCATAGGTGCGTTCTTCTTTTATTTCAAACATCAATTAGATTAACCCCTTTATTTGAATTGATTTAAATCTTGATTTTATTTTTTTCTTGTCAACTGTATGCCCTTACTAAGTACTAGTATATTTTATAAATAATAATCCTAATACTTAATCTTAATGTGTAATTAAAAGATCTTGACAATTTGCTTTGTTTTTTTGGTTTTACCTCTATTAAACCAAGGATATTAATCTTATTCTTGTATCTAGGTGAAAGACTGGAAGCAAAGGTTTCTGCTAGTTGATGTTTAGTTTGCCAGTATTACTGTATTATTATGGATGTGGTCAATGGGTCTAATGGTCTCAACAATTCCTCTAGTTTAGCTTCTAAACAACGCCTCCGTTGGACACATGAGCTTCATGAACGCTTTGTCGATGCCGTGGCACAACTTGGTGGCCCAGATAGTGAGTTCCCTTACCTAAATTTAACTCTTTTTTTTTAATCTATTTTTGGCAATATACGTCCAACACAAAATTAAAAACTTTCTACTTTTCTCTCTTTAACTTCTCGTTTGTCCATGACTTTTGTTCCTGTAAAATATGGACGCAATACACATAATAATCATTTGCACATGAAATCTTTTAAAGAATGCATCGAGTTGATGAATGTTAATAGGATAGGTAAACACTATGACTCGACTACAAACTAACTTGTATATGGTCACATATTACGGATTATAAAATTATTGTTTGTTCATATGTTAAGCATTATAACAGTTGAATGTGGAAGTATATTCTTGGGGTTTGTGCTAGAGAAATTAGCTTCTCTTAGTACTTTTGTAGAGTAGAAAACTGCAATTATGGTGGAGACTAAACCGTTGTATGAATATCCTTCCATGTATTAATTTTTGAAAGAAAAATAAAAGCGCTGCAAATGAGGGTACTTGAGCTTGAGCATGAATAATCATCTTTACTTGTAAAGCATGGCTCAAGTGGAGTTAAGCTCGAATGTGGACCCAAGCTAGTCATCATGCTCGATCTTGATTTGAGTTTGTGGGGCTTTGGTTCTGTTTAGTTCACAGCACTACATTGGCATATCTTTGTTATCGTCATTTTAACTACTAAGTTTCTCTAACATTGATTATTTATGGATCATCTGAAAGTAAATAGACCGTATTCGTTAGAAGCAGGAACAAGTGAATTAGTAGTTCTATTGAGACTGGAACTTATAGGGGAATTACATTGTCTTAGATAGAAACTTCATTCAATAAAGGAAATGCTTTCATATGTTAGTTCCATGACTGACTTGAGAATCCTGACATCCTAATGCAGGGGCGACTCCAAAAGGTGTGCTTAGAGTCATGGGTGTTCAAGGACTAACAATTTATCATGTGAAGAGCCATTTGCAGGTAGGGGTCATATACTACCATTATCCAGACCAATCATGAGGCTTAAAATGCTGTTATAGTGTTCCTTTGCTGACTTATGCGTGCTTCTTATTTGTACAGAAATATCGGCTGGCAAAGTACCTCCCAGATTCCTCCTCTGAAGGTATTTTATTTTTAAAATTGCACTTAAAATAGCTGATTTCAATCGTACTTTAATAAGTATGACAGAACATTCAGAAAGTAATCAGTATTATAAAAGATACCCTGCATTTACATAGTATAAACTGAATAAGCAAAAAATCTGCTGATTATTATGCTCGAATCTTATGCAAGGAAAAGCGTTTGACCAGAAAGAATCGGGTGACATGCTTTCCAGTTTGGATGGGTCATCGTAAGTCCTTTTTTTCATCATTTGGTTTCAATATTTATGTCCTATTGTGAGTTTATTGCTTTCAAGTATATGTAGTTTAGAGATTTTGCATTCATAGTTTTACCCTGCATAAAATAAAGTCTGCACATTTATGTCTTAAAGGGCTTACAGTATTCGTGTGCTATTTTCTTTCTGTAGTGGAATGCAGATCACCGAAGCACTGAAGCTGCAGATGGAGGTGCAAAAACGACTGCATGAGCAATTGGAGGTATTAAATTCAGCAACCTTTTTGTTATTTATTCCATACCTTATCTTATAAGTTATATGGTTATTTTCCATGTCTGTCAGAAATAAGTGCTTAACATATTTCCTTTAATTAATTATGAGGTCTGTCAAATTTTATGCACAAAGCCTCTAAACTAGGAAACTAGTATAAGTAACCCTAATACATGAAACCCTATTCTACAGATACATTAAATCTAACGTCTACAATTAAATGGTTACTTTATGTTAAGCGAAAACAAGAATTAAGACTGACTGTGCATAAGACCATTTGGATTCCATCATAATTGTTTATTGGAAATACTACTTCCCATGCAGAACATTGCCATTCTTGTATAAGCGAAGGAGCTTGGCTTATCTTTTGGGTTAATTTGTGGTCTCATTATAGACACGCAAGTTGCGACCCACAGAGCTATCCTATAATTATGCAGAATGATAAACAAAAGCCTCCGTTAAAGCATGGCATGTTCTTAATTTTGTTTTTCTTATCAGCAAAGGTACATCACAACAGATGTAGTGTCATTGCAACACCTTACCAACCACTGAGCTAGGGTGTCATATGCAACTTCCCCTTTGGCTCAGTGGAACCTAGTGACCTTAGAAACTTAATCACTTGTCTATCAAATTGAAAGGAGCCAGTTACCTATAAAAAACATCAAGCTTTTTATATACTTATTTTCACTTCAAATTATTTATTTCCGTGTATACGGTTCTTCTCTTTTTCTGGAACATTAAGCACACATTATAAGTACAGCAAGTAGTAAAATGTTGTTCAGTAAGCTTGTTCATTTTTAGATTATTGAAATCATCATCACATAACCTTAGAACTTAAGTCTAAGCGTATAGTCTTGATATTGGTTTACATGGGTTTCAGAAGTCATAGACAATGATGTATAGCTGTTTCTCCCTCTCTTCTGTCGCTCCTCCCGCTCATACCGACTTGTGCATGCCTTGCTACAACCAGAAAAGTTAGTTAACCTGCTACTTAAGCAGGGCCTATGGGCAGGGGATGCATAATGTGCTAAAGTTGCCTTGTGGTATTCGGGGTTGCACATGATATAAGTGCTCACTGTGTGATGATTAAATGATTGAGCTGGCTCAGCGGATAGGTCAAAATATCTAGCATGTTAGGTGACCTGTGTTTTAGAGGCAAACCCCAAATGTCATGACCTCAGATTGCTTTTTGTGCTTAACAAGACTGAAACGGCAAATTTTTATAGCTTTTTAACCCCAAGGGAGTGGCCTTATGGGAAGGGCTTGGGAGTCTCCGAAGGAGGCAGCAAGTTCAAATCCCGTAAGCTGCAACGTTTTGGGGCCACATGCTCTAGCCTTAATAGGCAGCATGTTCATCCACCACACCAAAAAAAAATAATAATAAAAAAATAAAAAAATAATAATAATAATATATAAATAAATGGAAATTCTGCGAACGAAAAATTACATATGCAAATTACCACTTAGGTGTGTCCACACAATATTGCTCAATAGTTCCAAGTCCTAGAAGGTCCATATTGGCTGCTTAGCTTCCTTAGTGACTGCTTGCTGCACCTGCACAGTAATTGATGTTGCTCACCTGCACTGTCACTACTGCATTTTCATGGTGAGATATGAATAGGTCTTATTGGAATATTATGTTTTTGGTGGTACTTGTCAACGTTTCTTTACTTGTGCTCTACATTCAGCGCTAACATGCATTTCTGATATATTGTGTAGTAAGTAGATGGTTACATTATAACTGGAGAGATCACTTCCTCTACTAGGGGCTTGTATTTGTCATCCTATGAATTGATCATCTAAGATGCTCTCATGTTCAATTCTTACAATCATTTAATATTTCTTTGCCCATGCTTTTTAGTGACTCCTAGTACCCAACATGCAATTTGCATTGCGTTCTTTAAGGTAACGTTCCAATTGTACTTTATTAGGTGCAAAGACAGCTTCAGTTACGGATAGAAGCCCAGGGGAAGTACCTGAAGAAGATTATTGAAGAGCAACAGAGGCTCAGCGGAGTTCTATCTGAAACACCTGCCTCAGAAGATAACTGCCTAGACTCAAAAAATATAACGGATCCTGTGACCCCAGCTCCTCCTGCTTTTGAGTCCCCTATCATGGAAACGGCTGCCAAGGAATGTGTCCAAGTCAAGAACACTTGTGTTGATGAAAGAGGTGAGCCCTCAACACCAGATTCAGGCTGTCACATGGATTCACCCATTGAAAACCAGTTAGGAGAGAGGTCCATGAAAAAGCAACGAGTGAGCATGAGCATGGGGTTAACTCACCAAATACTGGAGTCAAGCATGAGGTCACCATTCCATCAGCAGCAACAATCAGTTTACCTGACAACAGAGCAGTTTGGTCACTCATCTGGGATTAATGAAGATTAACATGTAAAAGTCTGGTGTAGTCATCAATCATGCCTGTACCTGTGCAGTTTATAGAAATATATATATTCGGTTAGGTCCAAAGGGTGTGGTGAGATTGAAATACTCGTAATTAGTATTCTGAAGTCCCAGACAAATTAGATGATAATATTAATGTATTTGTTCCTAGCGTGGTCTATGAACCTTTGATCCCCCACTCCAAATTTGTTGTATTCGATACGGCACTTGTGATGTAAAGAAAGAGCGGTTGATGTTCTCGTTGATGTAGTTTTGAGCTAGTCGATCATGCTTTTAAGTATGATTGGTCTCGCTATATCATTTAGACGGATGAACCAAAATACCGATTCTCTATGCCTTTGCATTTGCAAACATGCTAAAAAAAGTGACATCCGTATCTGGTTGATACAAATTGCTCAAACGTTAATTTTTAGTATTCTTTTCCCACCCAATCAACAGAAATGGTCACGTTCCTGTCCTTAGTCCTAACGCGCAGAATCATTTTTATACAGTTAAACAAGTTTGTTACTTCCATTAATAGTAAATCTTGTTAAATTTGGACCAACAATTTGGCACAATTGGACTCAACTCATTTTGACTAGTTATCGAACCGACATGTTTGCCACTATTAACATGCCTCCTCAAATGTGTATCAGTTGAGATCTTAGTAGGGATGGCAAAAACAAAAAGCGAGACCCAAACTTTTTTGTCGGTGTGGGGACTGCTTTATACGGTTTTGGGCATTAGCGGGGCTTTTTTCGGGTTTGGGGAAGGGACCAAGGCACATCCCCCTCGCCCCGAAACATATACATCTATATACATATAGTAATATATTAGTATTTATGTAATAAAATAATGATTCTGTAGTTTTCGTTAGTTTTTTGTATTTGAGGTCAAAGAAGCTCGTTGCAAATAATATCATCACTCGTTGCAATTTGTGGTCATAGAAGCTTGTTGTGCTTTATATTCATTAAAGAAGAAGTGATTTTAACGTGAAGAACTTATCATTATTTTAATAAGGCTAATGCTTAATTTTATATTCATGGGTTTTCGATTTACAAATTCTTGTATAAAATCATATTGATGTAAAAATAATAAAAAAAATGGGAATGACATGAGTTTTGTGAAACATCGCGCTCCAATGAGACGCCTTGATAAGATCCCTAACGAGGATAGGGGCGGGTTTGGGGATGATTTGGTAATGGGTTTGGGGGAGCATAGCGCTCCAATGAGGTGCCCTGATAAGATCCGAGGAGTTTGGTAATCGGGTTGGGGATGGGGATGCCGCCTCGCCCCATTGCCATTCCTAGTCTCTTGGTTATTCAAAAAAAAAAAAAAAAAATCTCTAGTTACAAAAGTTCATATAGAGCCAAACACAAGTGTGCAATTATCTCAACGAAGTTACAATCACCACAACGTTGCAACTCAGACTGCAACCATCAGCACACAACTTTCTGTAGTTCTGTTGTTTGACTTGTTTCACAATGAACCCAATCAAACTATCACCCATGAAAAATCGAGGCAGTGTTTGAAGATGATAAAATCTGATGATGATAAAGTATCAAATTCCGTAACAAGTGACAACTTAGCAGAAATGTGAAAGATTATGAAATGTAAAAACACTCTCCTGTTAAAAGCTGATGCAATTTCCATTAACCTTCACTTATACAACCACCTGAATAATCCCATTATCATATAGGCCAACGCAACATAAGAACATTAAATAACAATCACATGCAGACTATCTATCCAAGATACCACCCGTGTAGTAGGGCAAGAAGAGATAAAGTTCCCTTGTTTTGGGCGCCAGTTTGAGTAACGCATCCTTAAGAGTATATATAACACCATTTTTCAACCAAATGATCCCAATAAAGGGCGTAGTTTATCGCCTAAAAGCGTTTCCTTCACTTTTTCGTTGTGAATAATGTGTCCGACGGCGAACGCTCTCCTCTATGGTGGAGCTGCCACCCTTGTCAGCACCATAAACACTTCTATGAGCAGCATCTAGAAAGTTCCTGCCACTAGAACTTGCATCTGTAGCCTCTTTAGCACCTTAAGAGTATATATAACACCATTTTTCAACCAAATGATCCCAATAAAGGGCGTAGTTTATCGCCTAAAAGCGTTTCCTTCACTTTTTCGTTGTGAATAATGTGTCCGACGGCGAACGCTCTCCTCTATGGTGGAGCTGCCACCCTTGTCAGCACCATAAACACTTCTATGAGCAGCATCTAGAAAGTTCCTGCCACTAGAACTTGCATCTGTAGCCTCTTTAGCATCCTCAACCTCAGCCTGCTTCAAGCGTCTCCATCTTTGTTCTTCATGCAGCTCGGCATCCATTTGCATCTCCTTAAGCTTTGCAGCTCTATCTTCTTTTGAAAGTTCCGTGTTTCTGTTCCTCCGGTTATGTGGTACATCACTGACTTTATGATGAGTTGGTGGACGATGGTTTCTATCTTCCTTGTCCCTTCTAGCAGATCGAGAATCAAAACGGTCTTCCCCCTCATATCTTTCACGTTGATACCTGTCTGTATCCCTTGCACGTTCACTTTGGACATTATCCCTGTGTTTTGAGCGACGGACGGGACTGATGCTTCTTTGTTCTTCGTCTTGTCCAGCTGCATCCTCTGAGTTGATACGATGTTTGGAAGATGTATGCTTGTCATGTTTCGACTTCTTGTGGTGATGCTTTTCTTTGTGTTTGTCTCCATCTGCACTTTTCTCCTTGTGCTTCTTTGATTCAACCTAAGAAAGAACAACATGACAAAAGGAAAATAAGCAACAATGTATACCAAGAGAATACATTTATTAGAAGTATTTAATAAAAATTACATGTTGACTTACAGATTTACGAATCATTGCCATCTGAACTGGATTATTCTTGACACGAGCTATCGCTTCCTGTTCACGTTGCTTTATCATAAGCAATGGATCGGAATGCAGTTTCCTCCATGCATCATTGGCAGACTGAGGCTTATCTTCAAATAAAGCCCCTGGTGTAGAAGACTGTTGCAACAAAAAAAAATGATTAAATATTAAGCACCCAGAACACAGATGATTCAACTGTAAGAAAAAATAACATAAGTTAGAAGCAAACTGAGATTGTGATCATAAGTATGACTAATAATGACAGGGAATATATAGCAATAATGGAGTCAGTTGGTTCCATATATCTGTCAAGATAGGCCTCCACAAACACGAGAAACTGACCAATGAAGTTTTGGTAGAACAAGAATTAATCATACTGAAACTACTAGGTTCCTGATGTTAGAAGATGATCCATATTTAGATTATTAAAATTTGGCCTATCATTTTCACATCCATATACACATGAAGTGCTGTCGTACATGCAATCTGTTATTCTATGTGCTACCATTATTAAAATTTGGCCTATCATTTTCATCACGTATTCATGTGGCTCTATCCTACATTCTATCCTAAACAAGGGCTCCTTCATCATTTTATTCTATGTTTGCATGTTAAACAATGGTAGTAGCCCGGCAAAAGTTTATTAGTTTGCTTGTCACTGTTTCATTGCATGGTAGTTTCTTTCAAATGTGATGGGGTGCTAGTCAAGCAAAAAAAGCTTATAATGTAAGAAAAATATAACCACCTGCCCAAGATATGACGAAAATTGGATACCCATGAAAAACCTCTGAATCATCTACAGGTATACTAATATAGCAGATCATATCAAATACCTAAAGATTTTGCTTAATTCAATAGGGTATATGTAGAACTCCACAGGTTTAATACATCAGGTCATAAAAAATACATGAAGAAATATTTCTTGTTGTGTTTTGGAGGGTGTCTGGGATTGTCTATAAAAAAAAATGTGATTATTGCGGTCGCGTTTGCAAATTGCAGATGATCAGAAAATAATGTTTCGCAAACCATTTGTAAAAAGTGATTATTGTAGTTTTGTAAAAGCATAATCTCAATTTCATAACATACAGGTCATACCTTGTATACACTTGATAGAATGTCATTCATCACATATGATTAATTCTCATTAACACGATAAATAAAACTAGCAAATTAAACGGAATTCTAAACTGGTTTATACTTGGGAGCAAA
This sequence comes from Chrysanthemum seticuspe, assembly GCA_019973895.1. Lineage (NCBI taxonomy): Eukaryota > Viridiplantae > Streptophyta > Magnoliopsida > Asterales > Asteraceae > Chrysanthemum > Chrysanthemum seticuspe. The sequence goes on along the minus strand of BPTQ01000009.1, from coordinate 175,829,280 downwards.
CTTGAAATAAGTAGTTATTTAAAGCAATCCTGAAGAGGAGCAAAGGCATGAAAAAACAATATAAAGAAAGTTAAATTGGGGTACCTTATTGTTTTGTTCAGGTTGTTCTTGTTTTGGCGGAAAAGGAGATTCAAGAGCCTTAAATCCACCACTTCCACTTGCATCCGAATTCTTCCTAACTGACAACCCAGAATCATATAAAAAATCCAATCTCTCTTGCTTCCTGCAAATCGAATCACATCAAATTATTAAAAAACAACCTTGTTTTCCACCAGATTAAAAACAGAAAATAGAAATATAAAACCCTAACCCTAATTAATTAATTAATTAACTAATAGCCTATTTGAATGAATGAAATGAAAAATACATACGGGACTAAACCAGCTTGTTCTTGGAGTAAACGAAACTCAGCTTTTTCTCGTTCTTCATGAATCTGTTTACGAAGCTCTTCAAGTTTCTTTTGTTCCAAGTCATGTTTCTGTTCTGCTTTCCATACGTTTTCTATGTTTCTTAAACTCCCTGTGTGCCACCCCTTCTTGTTCAAAAATTTCATACCCATCTTTAATTTTTTTTGTTTAACGACAACAATAAGAAAGAGGATGCTGATTTTGGGTTTTTGATGATGGAATTGGTTTTGCTTCAGATTTGATGATTCAAGTTTTATGTTATACGATTTGGAATATTCGTAGTGTCGGTCCGTCTAGTTTCTAAAAGCTTTATTTAGACACTTATCTTTTCAGTATTTACAAAAACATTCCGTTTATATTCGTGGTACATGCCGGTTAATTAGAACACGACTTTAACCTGTCACCTTGTAACATGCCGCTTTAAAACACCTACTTTTAAGAAACGAATTTATTATGTCCCACCCTTTTTTACTTATTGTGATGTTTAAGAAACATGTAGCCAAGGAAACAAACCTTGAATTCAGCATCTATTGAATAACTCATTGCCCAACGAGTTTGTAACCACTAGTAAATTTCACCTCTTGTTAAACTAATACACTATTCTACATAAAGAATACTTATCGATTTTCTACGTCCAATTTTTTTTAAACGTTATCAGTTTATCTGATCACAACAACTACCCACTCATGTGACGTAACTGACTTTCTCAATAAACATGCTCACACGCGGACCGACACCAACAAACTTATGTTTATTTAACATAAACACCTTTATATGTCAAGTACCAAAAGTTTTCAACTTTTATTTGCCACTTTACGTTAATTCATTAACGTACGATTTCTAAACGTTCAAGCTAAACATTTTCTATCTATTTGAGTTTTCACAAAACTCTAAATTATGATAACGATGATTTTGAGTAACTAAATCATAAATGTAACATATTGGTTTTCACAATCACATAATATAACACATATATGGGTCGAATGGTTTAGGTTCTAGAGAGAGAAAGTGGAAAAGAGTTGGGAACTTTAGTGAGACAAAGAAAAATGTATTATGAAAGCTCCAACCCTTTGCCTTGATAGGCAAAGGGTATTTATAGGTTCATACATGGCACGCCTCCTACGGGCTGTGGATCAGGCATACAGTGGGTAAAGACCCGTCCGTCCTCCACGGTGTTACTTAACAAATTACTTATTAACACTAAATGACTACGACTACGAGCTTTCTAACGAATACATATACTTGAGGTGACCGACTCTTTAACTACCGGATTTTCTAAATCCTAACAATCTCCCCCTAAGGGAGGTCACCTCAATTACGTCAATTACAAACATATATTACATTTAGGTGTTCTTGGATTCTTGATTAAGTTCTTTGCTCTGTAGCTCGTAGTCTTTGATTCTTCATGTTTCGTATGTTTGGTTATTTCAAGTAGAGGTCTTTAACTGAACCACGTGATAGTGATTCTTTGAGCCAGCTTTGAGATCATCAGCCACAGCAAATCTCTGACTCATCCTTTGTTGTATCGCCATTATGTGAGGTTGTGACTTTTGGACCGACATACTCACATTTTGGATCATGATGTCTTCTTATCAGAGTAGCGGAAGCTTTGTTGATTCATTATATTTGCAGCAGCGTAGCAGAAGCATGGATTGTAAATATCAGAGCCAGTTGATAAAGATATGCACTTATCATGATTTCTTTAGAAGTGAATGTGATGTGTGAGCATGCGGCTATGGATTGACTCCTCAATTCTGATCAGCTGCAACCGTCAGGTGTCCCTGCAAACAATAGTTAGCAATAAAGTGCACGAAGGTGTCTTTGATCACTTTCGTTGAATGGGGTTATAAGAACCACGGTTCCCCGTTGATCAGTACAAGTACTGCCTGTGATAAGGTAGAATTCCGAAGAACCTCCTTGACAGGGTTTCGCAGCTAATCAAGCCGTTCTCAAACCGGAACGTCTCAAAGAAGATAGCACGGAGTGAGTGAACCAGCGAATTGAGATTCACTGATTGATGAAAAATGATTTGAAAAACAATCGTGAGTTGCTTAATGGAAAGTGTTTTGCAATACAAGAAGGTTTTTATGATAAATCAGTTATCAATCAAAAATACCCTTTTTAATTTTGAAAACTGAATACACAGTCGATGTGCTAGAAAAAGAGTTGTTGAGCACACCGATCGGTTTTTCAAAGGTATCCGTCAATCCATTTCCTGGACCAAGGTTGATTCAAGAATGAGTCACCCCATCGTTTCTATCCAGTTGTCACAAGCTTGATCTTTTGGAAAGATCTCACATGTCACCCACCAAGAGCTTGTTTGATGTTGGCTCTAGAAGGATTTCCATCTTCATCGTGAATATTTTACATATCACTCGAATGTTCTGGCAATACCACAAGGATAATGCGTAGGACTCTCAAAATAAATTCTTACTTTCCACATTGTGTGAAACAGTAAATCTTCATTAATTGTGTCCTAATGAGATTTATTGATGATCTCTTGGCTCTAGACTCAATAGTGCACTTTTGGTTTCCTATGTCGGAGACTAGGGAGAGGGTCTCCTTCTTCAATATCAACAATCTCTAAGAGAAAGTCAATAGATTATGTAGGTTCCCCGTGAGAATGAAACAAGTCCTTTTAAGAGGAACTTGAGTAGCTTGGGAAGTTTAGTGTAGTGCGTCACTGGGTCCATGATGTGTTGTCTTCAATACCGATGTTACCTTGGTAACAACTAGTAGCATATGAATTGAACCCAGTTTCTGCCCTGAGGTTGAATTAATGGATGGCTATTAATTAATGGAGGGCTATTTCTTTTCACCCTTTTCACATTCAATTATTTTTCATTCTTCAACCCCTTCAGTGCTTACCGAGACTTCATAACTAGAACCTTGTTGGGTTTATTCCAGTACTAGCTCTGTCTCAGTCCGCACTCTTCCCATATTCTCATTTTCCTCATTTTTTCATCATACCTAAAGACTTCTATACTATCTAGTGGGTTGTCCCTGGGCAGATCCCTCCGGCTCTGGCAGGATCGTGGGAACGAGTACCTAACCTAACCATCCTTATATCTCCACGCATAAAATAAATTGGTCGGTCTTTTGGTATTGTTCATTCCGCCTCGAAACCAATTGAAAACCATTTGAAAATCAATCAAGGTACTTGTGATATAAAATCAAAGTATTTTGTACCTTAATTGTTTTTTATATTTTAGGAATGCTCCCCCTCAACATGTGCTTCAAGTATTAGAAATCATTTTAGCACATGGAGGCAAGAGGACTTTGAAATCTTAGATTGAGATTGAAAAGATCCAATTCTTGATCAACATTTTCTAAAATAATCATCATCACTTCCCGATCAAATCTAGTATTTTAAATACTTTAGATAAAACATTTTTGGGAAGGATGTGGTTTTCTTTTGATTGCTCCCCCTCAATGTGTGCATCGAGATTCAAAAGTGTTTTGCACATATTAGAGGGAACATGCACTTTAAGATAAATCAATCACGTTTCAATCCTTTTTTTGGTTTAAGATAAATGCTCCCCCTTAACACGTGCATGGAAAATTTGAAATCGTTTGCCACATGTAGGGAGGAGTGCTTGATATTATATTTCTAAAACCACTTATCGAATTATCAGTTTATATCCAATTTAAATCACAAAATCTCCCACGATCACAATTTTCAAACCCTTTGAGATTTGTGATCTCAATTGATTTAAATTATTTTTGAAGGCTTTTTGAGGAGAAAATGTGACTTGCTTTTAAAAACATTTAACTGATAAGGATCAGATTATAAGACTTTAAACTCCAATGATTAATCATGCTTAGGTATCTTATGAAAACGCAACATTAACCTTGTTCTAGATCCAATTGTACAAAAATTGTTCTTTTTTATTATCCATGAGTAGACCTTGTTCGTTTACGTGCCAATTATTTGAAAAATAACCTTTTGACTTGTTTGAAATCATTCTCCCCTCAATCAATGACCGAAGTTGTTGATTGATTGATGGAGATTTTGACAAATGATAAGTCCGGATGATTTACAAAATTAAGTCCGAGTTATTTTCAAAGCAAATTAGTTTTCATTAGATGATAAATATTTTTCAGAAGAATATTTAGAAGGAAAAATATTTGTGAGGAAACCTTTGTCTTTTTGGTGACAAACTTTCTTTATGAACTTTTGTTTTTAGAATCAAAGCATGAGGTTTCATAATTAGATTAAGCATGGCTCTGTTCTTTCTTTTAAAAAACGGGTTACTGCCTGAAATGACAATAAACCTACATTTTTCTCCATCTCATTTTTTTTTAATGAAAATAGAAAGTTTATTATTGCAGATCGAACTTCATCTAAAGACCCGTGCCATTTTTGAATGACAGACCAAAGTCCGTAGATGTTATCGAAACCTGATAACATGATATAAAAACAATATTTTTAGACTTTTTCAAAATTTATTGATTTTTTTTTCTTTTTTTTATGGGTTTTGATATTTGATATTTTTCTATTTTCTTTTTGTTGGTTTTATAATTTTGTATTTTGCTTTTTGATAGAATATGTACAAAGATTAGATGAGGAAACACCTTTACTCCTCGTCTTCCTCCTGAAGACGTTCGAGTGTCTCAAGTTGTAGGCTCTTCAAGCCAAGTCGTGGAAGGATAAACTCAAACCGTTCTCTAGGAAGAGCTTTAGTGAAGATGTCCGCCAGCTGATATTCAGTCCTTACGAAGTATAGTTCAACCACACCTTTCTCAACTTGTTCCCTGATGAAGTAATGTCGAATGTCAATGTGCTTTGCTCTTGAATGTTGAACATTGTTGCAGCAGAGAGCAATGACACTTTTATTATCACAATACAGAGGAACTTTGTTGAATACAAAGCCATAGTCATATAATTGGGATCTTATCCATAGGATTTGAGCACAACAAGATGACTTGGCTATGTATTCAGTCTCTGTAGAGGATATAGATGTACTCATTTGTTTCTTTGAAGACCAGCTTACTAACTTATCTCCTAAAAACTGAGCACCTCTTGACGTACTTCGACGTGTATCTTGACACCCTGCATGGTCTGCATCTGTATATGCTGTTAGTGACATATCGGTGTCCTTCGGATACCAAAGTCCCATGTTAATGGTTCCTTGGAGATACCGAAAGACCCCGTTTAACCGCTTCAAGGTGCTTTTTGGTAGGCTTAGCCTGGTATCTAGCACACATGCATACATCGAACAGAATATCAGGTCTACTGGTTGTGAGGTACATAAGGGATCCAATCATACTTCGATATTTTATTTGATCAACCATGATCCCTGAGTGGTCCTCATCTAGTTTTGTGCGCTCCACCATGGGAGTGTCAACAGGGTCACAAGAATCAAATCCAAATTTTTTTAAAATTTCATTTGCATATTTAGATTGATTAATATAAATGCCTCCGGGACTTTGTGAAATTTGTAATCCCAAGAAAAATGACATTTGTCTCATCATAGACATTTGAAATTTGGAGCCCATCTCCTTTGAAAATCGGTCACATTCATTAGGGTCGGTCGAGGCAAAATAATATCATCAACATAAATTTGAACGTGAATTAAGTGTTTGCCTGACTTTTTGGTGAACAATATGGGATCAAATGCTCCTCTGCTGAATCCTTTTGTCAAGAGAAACTTTGACAGTGTATCATACCATGCCCTTGGAGCTTGCTTCAAACCGTAAAGAGCCTTCTTCAAGCGGTAGACATGGGTAGGATGCTCTAGATTCATGAAAACTTCGGGTTGACTGACGTAAACCACTTCTTTGAGATCTCCATTAAGAAAAGCTGTCTTTACATCCATCTGATAAACCACCATGTTCTTGCTAGCAGCATTGGCCAGGAAGATTCTGATAACCTCAATTCGTGCAACCGGAGCAAATGATTCCTCAAATTCAATAAACTCCTCATGTTGGTATCCTTTGGCCACTAGCCTTGCCTTATTCTTCAGAACATCACCGTGCTCATCAAGCTTTACTTTGAAGATCCACTTAAGAGCAATAGTCGTAGCACAATTTGGAACAGGTACTAATTCCCATACATCAAGGCGATCAAACTCATGAATTTCTTCTTGCATAGCACTAAACCAGTTGTCCTCAAACATTGCTGTTTTGACATCTTTAGGTTCGATCTTTGATAATACATAATTGAAGAAGCACCATAAGGCATCAGTGGCAAGTTGTTTACGAGTGGATACCGGGCGAGAAGGGTTCCCAATGATGTTATCCAGTGGATGATCATGTATCCATTTTCTGAGATATTAATGTGATTGATGATGAGGAACTAATGTAGTAGAGTTTGGATCCCCTGATGAAGATGATTCAAGTGTTGGTTCAGGGGCAAATATGTTTTCAAACGGGGCATCTTCGGGGGTAGCAAAGGGGTTATCTTTATCATAACTAGCGGCTACATTTCCATGATGTACTGTCAAAGATTGAGGATTCGAAGATGATGATGAGTGATCGACAACTGGTGCTTCTTGAGATAGAGTCATTGAAACGGATGGACCATCCGTATCGGTTGGATTAGAAGCAGCTGGAGTAGGTAGTCCAAAACTGTCATTAGTCTGAGGTTCATAATATTCATCAAACATCGGATCAAACAATTTCTTCAAATCTTCTTCTGATGGAGGTACATATGGAGCTGTAGGGGAGTGATTCGGTACAAGAGAAGAACTAATGGGACTAATTGATAAAGGTTGAGAAGCGGGTCCAGAACTGAATTGTCTTGGAGTCGTATGCTCAGACAGCTCATCGAACGTGACGTGAATAGATTCCATGATGTCTCGGGTTCTTTTATTGTAGATTCGGTAACCCTTACGGTTTGGTGCATAACCAACGAAAACTCCGATGTCCGCCTTAGGTTTCAATTTACCCAAATCTTGACCATCATTAGTAGGATAGCATAAGGCACCGAACACACGTAGAAAAGAAAGATCCGGTTTTCGGTTGTGGAAAAGTTCATAAGGAATTTTTCCATGAGTTGTATGAATTAGGTAGCGGTTTTGGGTGTAGCATGCAGTGGCAATGGCTTCCGCCCAGAGAAACATTAGAACCTTTAAATAAATCAGCATTGTCCTTGCAGCTTCTACAAGAGTTCGATTTGGTCTTTCAACTACACCGTTTTGTTGAGGAGTACGTGGAACACTTCTTTGATGGTTGATTCCAATTCTTTCGTAAAACTGACTCAGTTCTTTGTTTACAAACCCAGTTCCATTGTCTGTTCGGACAATTCTGACTGTTTTATTAAGCCGAACCTGCAGTTGTTTAATAAGTTTGATGATGACGTCTGGAGTTTCATCCTTTGATCTCAAAAACTTAACCCAAGTAAACCGAGAATAGTCATCAACCACGACTAGCACATTTTTCTTCCCGTTAATAGTTTGCACTCTCATGAGTCCGCACAAATCCATATGAAGAGTATGTAGAACTTCCATAATTGAGTTTGAAGGTTTGGGTTTATGGGCATATTTCTTGCTTTTTCCCAATTGACATGCTGAACAAAGACAATCTTTTTCATATTTTAATCTGGGCAAGCCTCTTACGAGGTCCTTTCTAGAAAGATCATTTATGGTTCTGAAGTTCAAGTGATTGAGACGACGATGCCATAACCATGACTTTGTTTTAGAAGCCTTTGACAATAAGCAAATTGGAGAAGACTTCATCATATCTTCGATAGAGATGGTGTACAGATTAGTGCCATGAGTTCCTTTTAAAAGTACAACATCATCTAGTTCTCTAATGAAGCAAGTGTGTTTTCTAAAGGCCACTTCAAGATCAAAGTCACAGAATTGACCAATAGAGAACAGATTATGATCGAGTCCTTCAACATAATATACCCGGGAGATCACACTGTCACCAAATACATAATCTCCATAACCCATAATCGCCCCAAAGTGGTCGTTCCCAAATCTAACAGTCCCGATGAATTTATTCACGAAGTTCATGAGCCGTGAGCGATCTCCAGTCATATGCTTTGAACAGCCTGAATCCAAATACCACAGAACGATTTGTACGACCTGCAGTTGAACACAGACAAGTATGGATGACTGGATAATTTGGATCCCCATGCGAGAATGGGTTCCACTTGGTTAGTAAATGAGATTGGAACACCCACATCAGAAATAAAAGCTATGACATCATTAGTAGTGGATGCAAGACTAGTAGAAGCACTTGGCCTATGTGTAGTATGACTACTTCTTAAGGTGATGATCCTACCAGTAGGTTTCCATTCCTTAGTGGGCATAGATCTATTCCTATTAGGACAAAATTCGTTAACTTTGAATGTCCGGCTAGTGGGTTTCCATAAAACCCACATTATTGAACTTTCTCCATGTAGGTTTCCAATAATTACTAACCTTTTTCCACATTGGCTTTTTGGCATCCTTAACCTGTTTAGCAATTCTAACATTTTTGACTTGGGATTTAAAAAAAAATTCAACTCATTCACAGCACATTCATGATAAATACCAGAAACCAAACATTCATTACATGTTTTGCAAATAGTAGCAGAATTCGAATTAATTACAGTACGCTTATAGCTAATACTAGAATCAACACAATTCGTCTTATTCAAATCAAACTTATTGTTCCTAAGGTGGTCATCTACTTTCTTCCCTTGATCACTCTTGGCTTGCGAGGTCTTATCTTGCTTTGTATTGCCTGGAGGCTTTGACCCGCATACCTTAGTGTCACTGATTACTCCTGTAGAAGGAATGATGGGAACATTAGTTGGTTTCACTACTTTTTGCATTCCTGGTTTAGAAGTGCTGGGATCTGATATTCTAGGAGGCACATCAAAGGTCACATGCTTGACTTTCGGCATAGAACACGGCATAACGACACTATCTTTCCTAGTACCATTTTTAGGACATATAGCTATTAAGCATTCTAAAAGCTCCTGAGATCGTTTAGCATATAAGCATGCATCCCTAATCGTATTATTATCTGGTTTCTCTATCTTATCCTCTTCAACAATCTCACGGAGACATTCTAGACTATCCTTAAGGTACGAAAAATATGTTTGATATGCAAGTTCATTGTTTCAAAGATGAGGGGGAATATACTTCACAGTCATAGCATATTTAGTACAAGCAGGCACCTTTGGTGCAATATTCTCAACACGGGTGATTGGCATTTTCCCTTCTACCTGACTCTTCAGATTCTCAATTTCATTTTGCAAAGAAGTTATCTTTTCATTATTCTTGTCACGAGTGACCTTAATTGATTCATATAACTCTTTGAAATGCAGTTTAACTTTTTCATTTTCTGCTAGAAAACACTCATTTTCATGTTGAAATACATTAATGATGTTTTGAAGATGAGAATTTTGAGAATCTAAAAGAGGAGGCATATAGGAGCCAGTCACTTCATCCTTTTCTCCCTTCAATTGAGAAATTTGTGCTTTCAACCTTTTGATCGTGTTGCACTGAGCTCGAATCTGTTAATCTCGTTTGTTTAATTTAAAAACTGCATCAAACTCAGGAGCATCCGAGGATGTCTTGGCATTCAAGGTTTTAACATTTTTTTTGAGATGTTGATATTTTAATTGCAAAGCAAGATATTCAACTTCCAATTTAGAAAATTTTCTAACCATGTTATCATGATCATCCCTTTCGATTTTATCATGCAATTTTGAATTCGTGGTCTCAAGCTCAATGACACGATCGTGGGAGACTTTCAAAGCAACAGATAATTCATGACATTGAGAAGTAGTGATAGAATAATTTGTGACAGTGTAAAAGACATCTTGAGCAATACATCTAGAAATCAAATTATCATTTAGGATGTGAAGATTCTTCCTCTAAATCTCATTACTTTTGAGCTCACATTCATAATCTCTGACCTGGTTTTCCATTTCATTAAACATTTTTTTTCATATCTTTAACCTCAGTATCTATGGCCTTTTGAAGAGATTCAAAATTTTCTTTTAGTTGTTTAAAGAAAGGCATGACCTCAGTTAGGTAACATTCTTTTGTTTGCTCAAAACCCCTTTCCCCTTCAGTAATTCCCGTTGGAGTGATTCTCTTCTTACATGTTTTCTCAAAGTCAACAAATAGTTGGTAAACTACATATAGGCTGACTAAGGTTTTGCTTTGAGTGGGAAGATTTCTAGGCACTAAATTCATAGGTGTATTTGGAGGATACACAGTGGCTGGAGGCAATCTCCTACAAGGGGGATTCTTTTCAACTAGATCATCAGCTTTTTGCTTATCCATATCTTTCTTCCAAAACACTTGTTCAGGGGTCAACTGAGTCCGGGGTTTAAACTTATTGAAGGCAATCCAGTTTTCCTTAGCATAATTAGGTGTTTTGAATGTGATATTATACGCTATGCACCAAGGATTTTTTAGTTTATTATCCATTTTCTCCCTAGAGGCATCTTCTAATTTCCTATCTTCTTTAGTGCTTTCTACACAAGTAGGCTTTTGTTTAGGCTTAAGGATTTCATTTCCATCGTAAATCACCTTTTGAGCAGCTTTTGCTTTCTTACCAACCTCAGGATTAGGTTCCTCTACAAGACTAGTACTATGCTCATCGCTTAACACTCTATGCTTATTGATCAAGTGAGTAGTCTGAATGGTGTTCCCTTGTACGTACAACTTGTTTTCAAGTTTGTTTTTCAAAGTTTTTAGGTTGGAAAATTCATTTAAAAGTTTTGTTTCCTTAGCATTGAGCTCCTATTTAAGCACTTTTATTTTTCTTGCAGTTCTTGCTTTTGCTTAACAGTTTTATTAAGTTTTTCTTGTAAGGAATTTAACTCTTGTTTTAATATTTCTTCCCTAAAATTACTTTTTCTGATAAGTGTACGCATTTGGTTATCCATTTCCTGCTCACGGGTAGTCAAATCAAACTTAGAACATTGTTCGTATATAGCAATTTGTTCCTTATAGGCATTTAGTTCAGTGGCTATGGAATCATCAGGGACATATGCAATGTATTCATAAAATATAGTCATCTTTGACAGCAGGAGATGCATTACTTGGTACAATTTCACTTTCATCTTGCTTCACATATTGATCATATGGGACAACATTGCTATTACCCATATTTTCAATATCTAATTCAATTGTTTCAGTTGATTGTACTTCGTTGTGAATCTTTTGCACATCAACCACATTGTATAGTTTTAATACCTCTGATATGATGGATTCCTTGGAAGGACTGGTTTGTTGAGGTGGAGAGACCATTGGTGTGATGTTAGCCATAAAGATGGTTTGTGCCGTTGGTTCATTATCAACATCAGAGTCAAATGCATCACAATCTGCCACTTGAAAGACATTGGGATTATTCTGGGCTACACCATGCACTGGTTGTTCATCCACATTTGCATCATAAGTTTTGGCATTTCCCTCAGCAAGAAACAACAACTCTTCCTCATCCAACACTGCTCCATTGTCTTGAGCTTGCACTAGTAGCATCTTATCCCTAAAGTACTCAGCATTCTGTGGACGTTTCGGTTGAGTGCAGTTCCTAGCAATGTGTCCTTCCCCTCTACAGTTGTAGCACTTGATTGGCTTCCCTTGACCTTGAGTCGCAATCCTTCCTCGATTCTGATTTCCCACATAACCTGCACCGGCTCCTGTATTCCCATAACCAGCTCGAACCCCAACATCTCCTTTCTCATTATGTGGTAGACTAGCAGGGTACCCGCGGGATGCGGCGGCGGATACCCTGAAATAAAAATTTTCAACAAACCATGCTTTATAATCTAAAACGTTTTATGTGACGATAAATTTGCGGATGCCAAAAGTTTCATGTCACATATTTCAACTTTTTAGAATATTATAGTAGGGTACCCGCGCGTTGCGATGGCGGGTATCAAGTAATAAAATTTTCGGCAAAAAATGTTTTCAATTTTATGTTTTCTCTTACAATAACTTTACCAATAGCGAAAACATAATGAGTTTGAGTAACTTTAAAAAAAAGTGATGGATAATATCAAACTAATTCATATAAAAACAATTGAAAGTGGCGTGATTTTACGTTGCGGTAGTCAATAATGTTATGGGGTTATGGTCAAATTAGTTGATAGTGGTCCGTAGACACAAGTAAGTAGAAACATTTTTTTAATGAAATATATATATAACTTTGAACATATTTGTATCATTAATATTGTTTATTACATTTGTCTCATATAGATAAAAGATATAAGTAAAAGAGTACTTATAATGTATACATCTTGTAAAGTATATATTTATGAAAAAATGTTTGAATCATTAATAATGTTTATAACATTTGTCCCACATAGATAGAAGATATAAATAAAAGAATGTTTATAATGTAAAGAAAACTCATATGTTTAAGCAATCATTTAGAGTTATCCATGAAAAGTATAATAATTAATATACTAATATATTAATCATTGAATTAGCACTTAGCACTTTGCACATTTGCATCATTTGTCTTAAAAAAATTGTCCCGACTTTTACAAAAAACCGTTTTTTACTTTTGTGGTTAATTTTATTTAAAATAATTCAAAATTTATTTAGATTGGTTCTCGAAACACTCTTACGATATAATAATAGTTTTGGAACTTTGTATTTTTGCATGGATTTTAAAATCATATTCACTTATATGTGCATTTTTGCATTAAAACTAAACCAATTCAAAAAGAAATAATAAATGAAGCATTAAAATGTTGTGGAAGATAAATTAGTAAAAGCTATTTATTTTGTACATTATGCATTAAAATTTGTAATGCTTATAAAACACATTAATGACATCTTAAAAATTTTTAGGAGAAAGGGTCATCCCTCCATTATAAGTAGTATAGATATAGATATGTGTAATATGTATAAAATCAAATAAATTATCACTTGTGAATTTACATCTTTGCATCATTTGTCTAAAAAAAATTGTCCCGACTTTTACAAAAAACCGTTTTTTTACTTTTGGGTTAATTTTATTTAAAATTTATTTAGACTGGTTCACGAAACACTCTTACGATATAATAATAGTTTTGGAACTTTGTAGTTTTGCATGGATTTTAAAATCATAATCATTTATATGTGCATTTTTGCATTAAAACTAAACTAATTCAAAAAGAAATAATAAATGAAGCATTAAAATGTTGTGGAAGATAAATTAGTAAAAGCTATTTATTTTGTACATTATGCATTAAAATTTGTAATGCTTAAAAAACAAATTAATGACATCTTAAAAATATTTAGGAGAGAGGGTCATCCCTCCATTATAAGTAGTATAGATATGTGTAACATGTATAAAATCAAATAAATTATCACTTGTGAATTTACATATTTGCATCATTTGTCTTAAAAAAATTGTCCCGACTTTTACAAAAAACCGTTTTTTACTTTTGTGGTTAATTTTATTTAAAATAATTCAAAATTTATTTGGATTGGATCTCGAAACACTCTTACGATATAATAATAGTTTTGGAACTTTGTATTTTTGCATGGATTTTAAAATCATATTCATTTATATGTGCATTTTTGCACTAAAACTAAACTAATTCAAAAAGAAATAATAAATGAAGCATTAAAATGTTGTGGAAAATAATTTAGTAATAGCTATTTATTGTGTACATTATGCATTAAAATTTGTAATGCTTAAAAAACACATTAATGACATCTTTAAATTTTTAGGAGAGAGGGTCATCCCTCCATTATAAGTAGTATAGATATGTGTAATATGTATAAAATCAAATAAATTATCACTTCTGAATTTACATCTTTGCATCATTTGTCTTAAAAAAATTGTCCCGACTTTTACAAAAAACCGTTTTTTACTTTTGTGGTTAATTTTATTTAAAATAATTCAAAATTTATTTAGATTGGTTCTCGAAACACTCTTACGATATAATAATAGTTTTGGAACTTTGTATTTTTGCATGGATTTTAAAATCATATTCATTTATATGTGCATTTTTGCATTAAAACTAAACTAATTCAAAAAGAAATAATAAATGAAGCATTAAAATGTTGTGTAAGATAAATTAGTAAAAGTTATTTATTTTGTACATTATGCATTAAAATTTGTAATGCTTATAAAACACATTAATGACATCTTAAAAAAATTTAGGAAAAAGGGTCATCCCTCCATTATAAGTAGTATAGATATGTGTAATATGTATAAAAACAAATAAATTATCACTTGTGAATTTACATCTTTGCATCATTTGTCTAAAAAAAATTGTCCCGACTTTTACAAAAAACCGTTTTTTTACTTTTGGGTTAATTTTATTTAAAATAATTCAAAATTTATTTAGACTGGTTCTCGAAACATTCTTACGATATAATAATAGTTTTGGAACTTTGTAGTTTTGCATGGATTTTAAAATCATATTCATTTATATGTGCATTTTTGCATTAAAACTAAACTAATTCAAAAAGAAATAATAAATGAAGCATTAAAATGTTGTGGAAAATAATTTAGTAAAAGCTATTTATTGTGTACATTATGCATTAAAATTTGTAATGCTTAAAAAACACATTAATGACATCTTAAAAATATTTAGGAGAGAGGGTCATCCCTCCATTATAAGTAGTATAGATATAGATATAGATATGTGTAACATGTATAAAATCAAATAAATTATCACTTGTGAATTTACATATTTGCATCATTTGTCTTTAAAAAATTGTCCCGACTTTTACAAATAACCGTTTTTTACTTTTGTGATTAATTTTATTTAAAATAATTCAAAATTTATTTAGATTGGTTCTCGAAACACTCTTACGATATAATAATAGTTTTGGAACTTTGTATTTTTGCATGAATTTTAAAATCATATTCACTTATATGTGCATTTTTGCATTAAAACTAAACCAATTCAAAAAGAAATAATAAATGAAGCATTAAAATGTTGTGGAAGATAAATTAGTAAAAGCTATTTATTTTGTACATTATGCATTAAAATTTGTAATGCTTATAAAACACATTAATGACATCTTAAAAAATTTTAGGAGAAAGGGTCATCCCTCCATTATAAGTAGTATAGATATGTGTAATATGTATAAAATCAAATAAATTATCACTTGTGAATTTACATCTTTGCATCATTTGTCTAAAAAAAATTGTCCCGACTTTTACAAAAAACCGTTTTTTTACTTTTGGGTTAATTTTATTTAAAATTTATTTAGACTGGTTCTCGAAACACTCTTACGATATAATAATAGTTTTGGAACTTTGTAGTTTTGCATGGATTTTAAAATCATATTCATTTATATGTGCATTTTTGCATTAAAACTAAACTAATTCAAAAAGAAATAATAAATGAAGCATTAAAATGTTGTGGAAGATAAATTAGTAAAAGCTATTTATTTTGTACATTATGCATTAAAATTTGTAATGCTTAAAAAACAAATTAATGACATCTTAAAAATATTTAGGAGAGAGGGTCATCCCTCCATTATAAGTAGTATAGATATGTGTAACATGTATAAAATCAAATAAATTATCACTTGTGAATTTACATATTTGCATCATTTGTCTTAAAAAAATTGTCCCGACTTTTACAAATAACCGTTTTTTACTTTTGTGGTTAATTTTATTTAAAATAATTCAAAATTTATTTAGATTGGTTCTCGAAACACTCTTACGATATAATAATAGTTTTGGAACTTTGTATTTTTGCATGAATTTTAAAATCATATTCACTTATATGTGCATTTTTGCATTAAAACTAAACCAATTCAAAAAGAAATAATAAATGAAGCATTAAAATGTTGTGGAAGATAAATTAGTAAAAGCTATTTATTTTGTACATTATGCATTAAAATTTGTAATGCTTATAAAACACATTAATGACATCTTAAAAATTTTTAGGAGAAAGGGTCATCCCTCCATTATAAGTAGTATAGATATAGATATGTGTAATATGTATAAAATCAAATAAATTATCACTTGTGAATTTACATCTTTGCATCATTTGTCTAAAAAAAATTGTCCCGACTTTTACAAAAAACCGTTTTTTTACTTTTGGGTTAATTTTATTTAAAATTTATTTAGACTGGTTCTCGAAACACTCTTACGATATAATAATAGTTTTGGAACTTTGTAGTTTTGCATGGATTTTAAAATCATATTCATTTATATGTGCATTTTTGCATTAAAACTAAACTAATTCAAAAAGAAATAATAAATGAAGCATTAAAATGTTGTGGAAGATAAATTAGTAAAAGCTATTTATTTTGTACATTATGCATTAAAATTTGTAATGCTTAAAAAACAAACTAATGACATCTTAAAAATATTTAGGAGAGAGGGTCATCCCTCCATTATAAGTAGTATAGATATGTGTAACATGTATAAAATCAAATAAATTATCACTTGTGAATTTACATATTTGCATCATTTGTCTTAAAAAAATTGTCCCGACTTTTACAAATAACCGTTTTTTACTTTTGTGGTTAATTTTATTTAAAATAATTCAAAATTTATTTAGATTGGTTCTCGAAACACTCTTACGATATAATAATAGTTTTGGAACTTTGTATTTTTGCATGAATTTTAAAATCATATTCACTTATATGTGCATTTTTGCATTAAAACTAAACCAATTCAAAAAGAAATAATAAATGAAGCATTAAAATGTTGTGGAAGATAAATTAGTAAAAGCTATTTATTTTGTACATTATGCATTAAAATTTGTAATGCTTATAAAACACATTAATGACATCTTAAAAATTTTTAGGAGAAAGGGTCATCCCTCCATTATAAGTAGTATAGATATGTGTAATATGTATAAAATCAAATAAATTATCACTTGTGAATTAAAATCTTTGCATCATTTGTCTAAAAAAAATTGTCCCGACTTTTACAAAAAACCGTTTTTTTACTTTTGGGTTAATTTTATTTAAAATTTATTTAGACTGGTTCTCGAAACACTCTTACGATATAATAATAGTTTTGGAACTTTGTAGTTTTGCATGGATTTTAAAATCATATTCATTTATATGTGCATTTTTGCATTAAAACTAAACTAATTCAAAAAGAAATAATAAATGAAGCATTAAAATGTTGTGGAAGATAAATTAGTAAAAGCTATTTATTTTGTACATTATGCATTAAAATTTGTAATGCTTAAAAAACAAATTAATGACATCTTAAAAATATTTAGGAGAGAGGGTCATCCCTCCATTATAAGTAGTATAGATATGTGTAACATGTATAAAATCAAATAAATTATCACTTGTGAATTTACATATTTGCATCATTTGTCTTAAAAAATTGTCCCGACTTTTACAAAAAACCGTTTTTTACTTGTATGGTTAATTTTATTTAAAATAATTCAAAATTTATTTGGATTGGATCTCGAAACACTCTTACGATATAATAATAGTTTTGGAACTTTGTAGTTTTGCATGGATTTTAAAATCATATTCATTTATATGTGCATTTTTGCATTAAAACTAAACTAATTCAAAAAGAAATAATAAATGAAGCATTAAAATGTTGTGGAAAATAATTTAGTAATAGCTATTTATTGTGTACATTATGCATTAAAATTTGTAATGCTTAAAAAACACATTAATGACATCTTTAAAAATTTTAGGAGAGAGGGTCATCCCTCCATTATAAGTAGTATAGATATGTGTAATATGTATAAAATCAAATAAATTATCACTTGTGAATTTACATCTTTGCATCATTTGTCTTAAAAAAATTGTCCCGACTTTTACAAAAAACCGTTTTTTACTTTTGTGGTTAATTTTATTTAAAATAATTCAAAATTTATTTAGATTGGTTCTCGAAACACTCTTACGATATAATAATAGTTTTGGAACTTTGTATTTTTGCATGGATTTTAAAATCATATTCATTTATATGTGCATTTTTGCATTAAAACTAAACTAATTCAAAAAGAAATAATAAATGAAGCATTAAAATGTTGTGGAAGATAAATTAGTAAAAGCTATTTATTTTGTACATTATGCATTAAAATTTGTAATGCTTATAAAACACATTAATGACATCTTAAAAATATTTAGGAGAGAGGGTCATCCCTCCATTATAAGTAGTATAGATATGTGTAATATGTATAAAATCAAATAAATTATCACTTGTGAATTTACATCTTTGCATCATTTGTCTTAAAAAAATTGTCCCGACTTTTACAAAAAACCGTTTTTTACTTTTGGGTTAATTTTATTT
The DNA here is from genome assembly GCA_019973895.1 of Chrysanthemum seticuspe. Classification (NCBI taxonomy): domain Eukaryota; kingdom Viridiplantae; phylum Streptophyta; class Magnoliopsida; order Asterales; family Asteraceae; genus Chrysanthemum; species Chrysanthemum seticuspe. The sequence goes on along the minus strand of BPTQ01000009.1, from coordinate 175,810,741 downwards.
AAAATAATTCAAAATTTATTTAGATTGGTTCTCGAAACACTCTTACGATATAATAATAGTTTTGGAACTTTGTAGTTTTGCATGGATTTTAAAATCATATTCATTTATATGTGCATTTTTGCATTAAAACTAAACTAATTCAAAAAGAAATAATAAATGAAGCATTAAAATGTTGTGGAAGATAAATTAGTAAAAGCTATTTATTTTGTACATTATGCATTAAAATTTGTAATGCTTAAAAAACACATTAATGACATCTTAAAAATATTTAGGAGAGAGGGTCATCCCTCCATTATAAGTAGTATAGATATGTGTAACATGTATAAAATCAAATAAATTATCACTTGTGAATTTACATATTTGCATCATTTGTCTTAAAAAATTGTCCCGACTTTTACAAAAAACCGTTTTTTACTTGTATGGTTAATTTTATTTAAAATAATTCAAAATTTATTTGGATTGGATCTCGAAACACTCTTACGATATAATAATAGTTTTGGAACTTTGTAGTTTTGCATGGATTTTAAAATCATATTCATTTATATGTGCATTTTTGCATTAAAACTAAACTAATTCAAAAAGAAATAATAAATGAAGCATTAAAATGTTGTGGAAAATAATTTAGTAATAGCTATTTATTGTGTACATTATGCATTAAAATTTGTAATGCTTAAAAAACACATTAATGACATCTTTAAAAATTTTAGGAGATAGGGTCATCCCTCCATTATAAGTAGTATAGATATGTGTAATATGTATAAAATCAAATAAATTATCACTTCTGAATTTACATCTTTGCCTCATTTGTCTTAAAAAAATTGTCCCGACTTTTACAAAAAACCGTTTTTTACTTTTGTGGTTAATTTTATTTAAAATATATCAAAATTTATTTAGATTGGTTCTCGAAACACTCTTACGATATAATAATAGTTTTGGAACTTTGTATTTTTGCATGGATTTTAAAATCATGTTCATTTATATGTGCATTTTTGCATTAAAACTAAACTAATTCAAAAAGAAATAATAAATGAAGCATTAAAATGTTGTGTAAGATAAATTAGTAAAAGCTATTTATTTTGTACATTATGCATTAAAATTTGTAATGCTTATAAAACACATTAATGACATCTTAAAAAAATTTAGGAGAAAGGGTCATCCCTCCATTATAAGTAGTATAGATATGTGTAATATGTATAAAATCTAATAAATTATCACTTGTGAATTTACATCTTTGCATCATTTGTCTAAAAAAAATTGTCCCGACTTTTACAAAAAACCATTTTTTTACTTTTGGGTTAATTTTATTTAAAATAATTCAAAATTTATTTAGACTGGTTCTCGAAACATTCTTACGATATAATAATAGTTTTGGAACTTTGTAGTTTTGCATGGATTTTAAAATCATATTCATTTATATGTGCATTTTTGCATTAAAACTAAACTAATTCAAAAAGAAATAATAAATGAAGCATTAAAATGTTGTTGAAAATAATTTAGTAAAAGCTATTTATTGTGTACATTATGCATTAAAATTTGTAATGCTTAAAAAACACATTAATGACATCTTAAAAATATTTAGGAGAGAGGGTCATCCCTCCATTATAAGTAGTATAGATATAGATATGTGTAACATGTATAAAATCAAATAAATTATCACTTGTGAATTTACATATTTGCATCATTTGTCTTAAAAAAATTGTCCCGACTTTTACAAATAACCGTTTTTTACTTTTGTGGTTAATTTTATTTAAAATAATTCAAAATTTATTTAGATTGGTTCTCGAAACACTCTTACGATATAATAATAGTTTTGGAACTTTGTATTTTTGCATGAATTTTAAAATCATATTCACTTATATGTGCATTTTTGCATTAAAACTAAACCAATTCAAAAAGAAATAATAAATGAAGCATTAAAATGTTGTGGAAGATAAATTAGTAAAAGCTATTTATTTTGTACATTATGCATTAAAATTTGTAATGCTTATAAAACACATTAATGACATCTTAAAAATTTTTAGGAGAAAGGGTCATCCCTCCATTATAAGTAGTATAGATATGTGTAATATGTATAAAATCAAATAAATTATCACTTGTGAATTTACATCTTTGCATCATTTGTCTAAAAAAAATTGTCCCGACTTTTACAAAAAACCATTTTTTTACTTTTGGGTTAATTTTATTTAAAATTTATTTAGACTGGTTCTCGAAACACTCTTACGATATAATAATAGTTTTGGAACTTTGTAGTTTTGCATGGATTTTAAAATCATATTCATTTATATGTGCATTTTTGCATTAAAACTAAACTAATTCAAAAAGAAATAATAAATGAAGCATTAAAATGTTGTGGAAGATAAATTAGTAAAAGCTATTTATTTTGTACATTATGCATTAAAATTTGTAATGCTTAAAAAACAAATTAATGACATCTTAAAAATATTTAGGAGAGAGGGTCATCCCTCCATTATAAGTAGTATAGATATGTGTAACATGTAAAAAATCAAATAAATTATCACCTGTGAATTTACATATTTGCATCATTTGTCTTAAAAAATTGTCCCGACTTTTACAAAAAACCGTTTTTTACTTGTATGGTTAATTTTATTTAAAATAATTCAAAATTTATTTGGATTGGATCTCGAAACACTCTTACGATATAATAATAGTTTTGGAACTTTGTAGTTTTGCATGGATTTTAAAATCATATTCATTTATATGTGCATTTTTGCATAAAAACTAAACTAATTCAAAAAGAAATAATAAATGAAGCATTAAAATGTTGTGGAAAATAATTTAGTAATAGCTATTTATTGTGTACATTATGCATTAAAATTTGTAATGCTTAAAAAACACATTAATGACATCTTTAAAATTTTTAGGAGAGAGGGTCATCCCTCCATTATAAGTAGTATAGATATGTGTAATATATATAAAATCAAATAAATTATCACTTCTGAATTTACATCTTTGCATCATTTGTCTTAAAAAAAATTGTCCCGACTTTTACAAAAAACCGTTTTTTACTTTTGTGGTTAATTTTATTTAAAATAATTCAAAATTTATTTAGATTGGTTCTCGAAACACTCTTACGATATAATAATAGTTTTGGAACTTTGTATTTTTGCATGGATTTTAAAATCATATTCATTTATATGTGCATTTTTGCATTAAAACTAAACTAATTCAAAAAGAAATAATAAATGAAGCATTAAAATGTTGTGTAAGATAAATTAGTAAAAGCTATTTATTTTGTACATTATGCATTAAAATTTGTAATGCTTAAAAAACACATTAATGAAATCTTAAAAAAATTTAGGAGAAAGGGTCATCCCTCCATTATAAGTAGTATAGATATGTGTAATATGTATAAAATCAAATAAATCATCACTTGTGAATTTACATCTTTGCATCATTTGTCTAAAAAAAATTGTCCCGACTTTTACAAAAAAACCGTTTTTTTACTTTTGGGTTAATTTTATTTAAAATAATTCAAAATTTATTTAGACTGGTTCTCGAAACATTCTTACGATATAATTATAGTTTTGGAACTTTGTAGTTTTGCATGGATTTTAAAATCATATTCATTTATATGTGCATTTTTGCATTAAAACTAAACTAATTCAAAAAGAAATAATAAATGAAGCATTAAAATGTTGTGGAAAATAATTTAGTAAAAGCTATTTATTGTGTACATTATGCATTAAAATTTGTAATGCTTAAAAAACACATTAATGACATCTTAAAAATATTTAGGAGAGAGGGTCATCCCTCCATTGTAAGTAGTATAGATATGTGTAACATGTATAAAATCAAATAAATTATCACTTGTGAATTTACATATTTGCATCATTTGTCTTACAAAAATTGTCCCGACTTTTACAAATAAACGTTTTTTACTTTTGTGGTTAATTTTATTTAAAATAATTCAAAATTTATTTAGATTGGTTCTCTAAACACTCTTACGATATAATAATAGTTTTGGAACTTTGTATTTTTGCATGGATTTTAAAATCATATTCACTTATATGTGCATTTTTGCATTAAAACTAAACCAATTCAAAAAGAAATAATAAATGAAGCATTAAAATGTTGTGGAAGATAAATTAGTAAAAGCTATTTATTTTGTACATTATGCATTAAAATTTGTAATGCTTATAAAACACATTAATGACATCTTAAATATTCTTAGGAGAAAGGTTCATCCCTCCATTATAAGTAGTATAGATATGTGTAATATGTATAAAATCAAATAAATTATCACTTGTGAATTTACATCTTTGCATCATTTGTCTAAAAACAATTGTCCCGACTTTTACAAAAAACCGTTTTTTTACTTTTGGGTTAATTTTATTTAAAATTTATTTAGACTGGTTCTCGAAACACTCTTACGATATAATAATAGTTTTGGAACTTTGTAGTTTTGCATGGATTTTAAAATCATATTCATTTATATGTGCATTTTTGCATTAAAACTAAACTAATTCAAAAAGAAATAATAAATGAAGCATTAAAATGTTGTGGAAAATAATTTAGTAATAGCTATTTATTCTGTACATTATGCATTAAATTTTGTAATGCTTAAAAAACACATTAATGACATCTTTAAAATTTTTAGGAGAGAGGGTCATCCCTCCATTATAAGTAGTATAGATATGTGTAATATGTATAAAATCAAATAAATTATCACTTCCGAATTTACATCTTTGCATCATTTGTCTTAAAAAAATTGTCCCGACTTTTACAAAAAACCGTTTTTTACTTTTGTGGTTAATTTTATTTAAAATAATTCAAAATTTATTTAGATTGGTTCTCGAAACACTCTTACGATATAATAATAGTTTTGGAACTTTGTATTTTTGCATGGATTTTAAAATCATATTCATTTATATGTGCATTTTTGCATTAAAACTAAACTAATTCAAAAAGAAATAATAAATGAAGCATTAAAATGTTGTGTAAGATAAATTAGTAAAAGCTATTTATTTTGTACATTATGCATTAAAATTTGTAATGCTTATAAAACACATTAATGACATCTTAAAAAAATTTAGGAGAAAGGGTCATCCCTCCATTATAAGTAGTATAGATATGTGTAATATGTATAAAATCAAATAAATTATCACTTGTGAATTTACATCTTTGCATCATTTGTCTAAAAAAAATTGTCCCGACTTTTACAAAAAACCATTTTTTTACTTTTGGGATACTTTTATTTAAAATAATTCAAAATTTATTTAGACTGGTTCTCGAAACATTCTTACGATATAATAATAGTTTTGGAACTTTGTAGTTTTGCATGGATTTTAAAATCATATTCATTTATATGTGCATTTTTGCATTAAAACTAAACTAATTCAAAAAGAAATAATAAATGAAGCATTAAAATGTTGTGGAAAATAATTTAGTAAAAGCTATTTATTGTGTACATTATGCATTAAAATTTGTAATGCTTAAAAAACACATTAATGACATCTTAAAAATATTTAGGAGAGAGGGTCATCCCTCCATTATAAGTAGTATAGATATGTGTAACATGTATAAAATCAAATAAATTATCACTTGTGAATTTACATATTTGCATCATTTGTCTTAAAAAAATTGTCCCGACTTTTACAAATAACCGTTTTTTACTTTTGTGGTTACTTTTATTTAAAATAATTCAAAATTTATTTAGATTGGTTCTCGAAACACTCTTACGATATAATAATAGTTTTGGAACTTTGTATTTTTGCATGGATTTTAAAATCATATTCACTTATATGTGCATTTTTGCATTAAAACTAAACCAATTCAAAAAGAAATAATAAATGAAGCATTAAAATGTTGTGGAAGATAAATTAGTAAAAGCTATTTATTTTGTACATTATGCATTAAAATTTGTAATGCTTAAAAAACACATTAATGACATCTTAAAAATTTTTAGGAGAAAGGGTCATCCCTCCATTATAAGTAGTATAGATATGTGTAATATGTATAAAATCAAATAAATTATCACTTGTGAATTAAAATCTTTGCATCATTTGTCTTAAAAAAATTGTCCCGACTTTTACAAATAACCGTTTTTTACTTTTGTGGTTAATTTTATTTAAAATAATTCAAAATTTATTTAGATTGGTTCTCGAAACACTCTTACGATATAATAATAGTTTTGGAACTTTGTATTTTTGCATGGATTTTAAAATCATATTCACTTATATGTGCATTTTTGCATTAAAACTAAACTAATTCAAAAAGAAATAATAAATGAAGCATTAAAATGTTGTGGAAGATAAATTAGTAAAAGCTATTTATTTTGTACATTATGCATTAAAATTTGTAATGCTTATAAAACACATTAATGACATCTTAAAAAATTTTAGGAGAAAGGGTCATCCCTCCATTATAAGTAGTATAGATATGTGTAATATGTATAAAATCAAATAAATTATCACTTGTGAATTAAAATCTTTGCATCATTTGTCTAAAAAAAATTGTCCCGACTTTTACAAAAAACCGTTTTTTTACTTTTGGGTTAATTTTATTTAAAATTTATTTAGACTGGTTCTCGAAACACTCTTACGATATAATAATAGTTTTGGAACTTTGTAGTTTTGCATGGATTTTAAAATCATATTCATTTATATGTGCATTTTTGCATTAAAACTAAACTAATTCAAAAAGAAATAATAAATGAAGCATTAAAATGTTGTGGAAGATAAATTAGTAAAAGCTATTTATTTTGTACATTATGCATTAAAATTTGTAATGCTTAAAAAACACATTAATGACATCTTAAAAAATATTAGGAGAGAGGGTCATCCCTCCATTATAAGTAGTATAGATATGTGTAACATGTATAAAATCAAATAAATTATCACTTGTGAATTTACATATTTGCATCATTTGTCTTAAAAAATTGTTCCGACTTTTACAAAAAACCGTTTTTTACTTGTATGGTTAATTTTATTTAAAATAATTCAAAATTTATTTGGATTGGATCTCGAAACACTCTTACGATATAATAATAGTTTTGGAACTTTGTAGTTTTGCATGGATTTTAAAATCATATTCATTTATATGTGCATTTTTTGATTAAAACTAAACTAATTCAAAAAGAAATAATAAATGAAGCATTAAAATGTTGTGGAAAATAATTTAGTAATAGCTATTTATTGTGTACATTATGCATTAAAATTTGTAATGCTTAAAAAACACATTAATGACATCTTTAAAAATTTTAGGAGAGAGGGTCATCCCTCCATTATAAGTAGTATAGATATGTGTAATATGTATAAAATCAAATAAATTATCACTTGTGAATTAACATCTTTGCATCATTTGTCTAAAAAAAATTGTCCCGACTTTTACAAAAAACCGTTTTTTTACTTTTGGGTTAATTTTATTTAAAATAATTCAAAATTTATTTAGACTGGTTCTCGAAACACTCTTACGATATAATAATAGTTTTGGAACTTTGTAGTTTTGCATGGATTTTAAAATCATATTCATTTATATGTTCATTTTTGCATTAAAACTAAACTAATTCAAAAAGAAATAATAAATGAAGCATTAAAATGTTGTGGAAGATAAATTAGTAAAAGCTATTTATTTTGTACATTATGCATTAAAATTTGTAATGCTTAAAAAACAAATTAATGACATCTTAAAAATATTTAGGAGAGAGGGTCATCCCTCCATTATAAGTAGTATAGATATGTGTAACATGTATAAAATCAAATAAATTATCACTTGTGAATTTACATATTTGCATCATTTGTCTTAAAAAATTGTTCCGACTTTTACAAAAAACCGTTTTTTACTTGTATGGTTAATTTTATTTAAAATAATTCAAAATTTATTTGGATTGGATCTCGAAACACTCTTACGATATAATAATAGTTTTGGAACTTTGTAGTTTTGCATGGATTTTAAAATCATATTCATTTATATGTGCATTTTTGCATTAAAACTAAACTAATTCAAAAAGAAATAATAAATGAAGCATTAAAATGTTGTGGAAAATAATTTAGTAATAGCTATTTATTGTGTACATTATGCATTAAAATTTGTAATGCTTAAAAAACACATTAATGACATCTTTAAAAATTTTAGGAGAGAGGGTCATCCCTCCATTATAAGTAGTATAGATATGTGTAATATGTATAAAATCAAATAAATTATCACTTGTGAATTTACATCTTTGCATCATTTGTCTTAAAAAAATTGTCCCGACTTTTACAAAAAACCGTTTTTTACTTTTGTGGTTAATTTTATTTAAAATAATTCAAAATTTATTTAGATTGGTTCTCGAAACACTCTTACGATATAATAATAGTTTTGGAACTTTGTATTTTTGCATGGATTTTAAAATCATATTCATTTATATGTGCATTTTTGCATTAAAACTAAACTAATTCAAAAAGAAATAATAAATGAAGCATTAAAATGTTGTGGAAGATAAATTAGTAAAAGCTATTTATTTTGTACATTATGCATTAAAATTTGTAATGCTTAAAAACACATTAATGACATCTTAAAAAATTTAGGAGAGAGGGTCATCCCTCCATTATAAGTAGTATAGATATGTGTAATATGTATAAAATCAAATAAATTATCACTTGTGAATTTACATCTTTGCATCATTTGTCTTAAAAAAATTGTCCCGACTTTTACAAAAAACCGTTTTTTACTTTTGTGGTTAATTTTATTTAAAATAATTCAAAATTTATTTAGATTGGTTCTCGAAACACTCTTACGATATAATAATAGTTTTGGAACTTTGTAGTTTTGCATGGATTTTAAAATCATATTCATTTATATGTGCATTTTTGCATTAAAACTAAACTAATTCAAAAAGAAATAATAAATGAAGCATTAAAATGTTGTGGAAGATAAATTAGTAAAAGCTATTTATTGTGTACATTATGCATTAAAATTTGTAATGCTTAAAAAACACATTAATGACATCTTTAAAAATTTTAGGAGAGAGGGTCATCCCTCCATTATAAGTAGTATAGATATGTGTAATATGTATAAAATCAAATAAATTATCACTTGTGAATTTACATCTTTGCATCATTTGTCTTAAAAAAATTGTCCCGACTTTTACAAAAAACCGTTTTTTACTTTTGTGGTTAATTTTATTTAAAATAATTCAAAATTTATTTAGATTGGTTCTCGAAACACTCTTACGATATAATAATAGTTTTGGAACTTTGTAGTTTTGCATGGATTTTAAAATCATATTCATTTATATGTGCATTTTTGCATTAAAACTAAACTAATTCAAAAAGAAATAATAAATGAAGCATTAAAATGTTGTGGAAAATAATTTAGTAAAAGCTATTTATTGTGTACATTATGCATTAAAATTTGTAATGCTTAAAAAACACATTAATGACATCTTTAAAAATTTTAGGAGAGAGGGTCATCCCTCCATTATAAGTAGTATAGATATGTGTAATATGTATAAAATCAAATAAATTATCACTTGTGAATTTACATCTTTGCATCATTTGTCTTAAAAAAATTGTCCCGACTTTTACAAAAAACCGTTTTTTACTTTTGTGGTTAATTTTATTTAAAATAATTCAAAATTTATTTAGATTGGTTCTCGAAACACTCTTACGATATAATAATAGTTTTGGAACTTTGTATTTTTGCATGGATTTTAAAATCATATTCATTTATATGTGCATTTTTGCATTAAAACTAAACTAATTCAAAAAGAAATAATAAATGAAGCATTAAAATGTTGTGGAAGATAAATTAGTAAAAGCTATTTATTTTGTACATTATGCATTAAAATTTGTAATGCTTATAAAACACATTAATGACATCTTAAAAATATTTAGGAGAAGGGTCATCCCTCCATTATAAGTAGTATAGATATGTGTAATATGTATAAAATCAAATAAATTATCACTTGTGAATTTACATCTTTGCATCATTTGTCTAAAAAAAAATTGTCCCGACTTTTACAAAAAACCGTTTTTTTACTTTTGGGTTAATTTTATTTAAAATAATTCAAAATTTATTATTTAGACTGGTTCTCGAAACACTCTTACGATATAATAATAGTTTTGGAACTTTGTAGTTTTGCATGGATTTTAAAATCATATTCATTTATATGTGCATTTTTGCATTAAAACTAAACTAATTCAAAAAGAAATAATAAATGAAGCATTAAAATGTTGTGGAAAATAATTTAGTAATAGCTATTTATTGTGTACATTATGCATTAAAATTTGTAATGCTTAAAAAACACATTAATGACATCTTTAAAAATTTTAGGAGAGAGGGTCATCCCTCCATTATAAGTAGTATAGATATGTGTAATATGTATAAAATCAAATAAATTATCACTTGTGAATTTACATCTTTGCATCATTTGTCTTAAAAAAATTGTCCCGACTTTTACAAAAAACCGTTTTTTACTTTTGTGGTTAATTTTATTTAAAATAATTCAAAATTTATTTAGATTGGTTCTCGAAACACTCTTACGATATAATAATAGTTTTGGAACTTTGTAGTTTTGCATGGATTTTAAAATCATATTCATTTATATGTGCATTTTTGCATTAAAACTAAACTAATTCAAAAAGAAATAATAAATGAAGCATTAAAATGTTGTGGAAAATAATTTAGTAATAGCTATTTATAGTGTACATTATGCATTAAAATTTGTAATGCTTAAAAAACACATTAATGACATCTTTAAAAATTTTAGGAGAGAGGGTCATCCCTCCATTATAAGTAGTATAGATATGTGTAATATGTATAAAATCAAATAAATTATCACTTGTGAATTTACATCTTTGCATCATTTGTCTTAAAAAAATTGTCCCGACTTTTACAAAAAACCGTTTTTTACTTTTGTGGTTAATTTTATTTAAAATAATTCAAAATTTATTTAGATTGGTTCTCGAAACACTCTTACGATATAATAATAGTTTTGGAACTTTGTATTTTTGCATGGATTTTAAAATCATATTCATTTATATGTGCATTTTTGCATTAAAACTAAACTAATTCAAAAAGAAATAATAAATGAAGCATTAAAATGTTGTGGAAAATAATTTAGTAAAAGCTATTTATTGTGTACATTATGCATTAAAATTTGTAATGCTTAAAAAACACATTAATGACATCTTAAAAAATTTAGGAGAGAGGGTCATCCCTCCATTATAAGTAGTATAGATATGTGTAATATGTATAAAATCAAATAAATTATCACTTGTGAATTTACATCTTTGCATCATTTGTCTTAAAAAAATTGTCCCGACTTTTACAAAAAACCGTTTTTTACTTTTGTGGTTAATTTTATTTAAAATAATTCAAAATTTATTTAGATTGGTTCTCGAAACACTCTTACGATATAATAATAGTTTTGGAACTTTGTATTTTTGCATGGATTTTAAAATCATATTCATTTATATGTGCATTTTTGCATTAAAACTAAACTAATTCAAAAAGAAATAATAAATGAAGCATTAAAATGTTGTGGAAGATAATTTAGTAAAAGCTATTTATTGTGTACATTATGCATTAAAATTTGTAATGCTTAAAAAACACATTAATGACATCTTAAAAAATTTAGGAGAGAGGGTCATCCCTCCATTATAAGTAGTATAGATATGTGTAATATGTATAAAATCAAATAAATTATCACTTGTGAATTTACATCTTTGCATCATTTGTCTAAAAAAAATTGTCCCGACTTTTACAAAAAACCGTTTTTTTACTTTTGGGTTAATTTTATTTAAAATAATTCAAAATTTATTTAGATTGGTTCTCGAAACACTCTTACGATATAATAATAGTTTTGGAACTTTGTATTTTTGCATGGATTTTAAAATCATATTCATTTATATGTGCATTTTTGCATTAAAACTAAACTAATTCAAAAAGAAATAATAAATGAAGCATTAAAATGTTGTGGAAGATAAATTAGTAAAAGCTATTTATTTTGTACATTATGCATTAAAATTTGTAATGCTTAAAAAACACATTAATGACATCTTAAAAATATTTAGGAGAGAGGGTCATCCCTCCATTATAAGTAGTATAGATATGTGTAATATGTATAAAATCAAATAAATTATCACTTGTGAATTTACATATTTGCATCATTTGTCTTAAAAAAATTGTCCCGACTTTTACAAAAAACCGTTTTTTACTTTTGTGGTTAATTTTATTTAAAATAATTCAAAATTTATTTAGATTGGTTCTCGAAACACTCTTACGATATAATAATAGTTTTGGAACTTTGTAGTTTTGCATGGATTTTAAAATCATATTCATTTATATGTGCATTTTTGCATTAAAACTAAACTAATTCAAAAATAAATAATAAATGAAGCATTAAAATGTTGTGGAAAATAATTTAGTAAAAGCTATTTATTGTGTACATTATGCATTAAAATTTGTAATGCTTATAAAACACATTAATGACATCTTAAAAAATTTAGGAGAGAGGGTCATCCCTCCATTATAAGTAGTATAGATATGTGTAATATGTATAAAATCAAATAAATTATCACTTGTGAATTTACATCTTTGCATCATTTGTCTTAAAAAAATTGTCCCGACTTTTACAAAAAACCGTTTTTTACTTTTGTGGTTAATTTTATTTAAAATAATTCAAAATTTATTTAGATTGGTTCTCGAAACACTCTTACGATATAATAATAGTTTTGGAACTTTGTATTTTTGCATGGATTTTAAAATCATATTCATTTATATGTGCATTTTTGCATTAAAACTAAACTAATTCAAAAAGAAATAATAAATGAAGCATTAAAATGTTGTGGAAGATAATTTAGTAAAAGCTATTTATTGTGTACATTATGCATTAAAATTTGTAATGCTTAAAAAACACATTAATGACATCTTTAAAAATATTTAGGAGAGAGGGTCATCCCTCCATTATAAGTAGTATAGATATGTGTAATATGTATAAAATCAAATAAATTATCACTTGTGAATTTACATCTTTGCATCATTTGTCTTAAAAAAATTGTCCCGACTTTTACAAAAAACCGTTTTTTACTTTTGTGGTTAATTTTATTTAAAATAATTCAAAATTTATTTAGATTGGTTCTCGAAACACTCTTACGATATAATAATAGTTTTGGAACTTTGTATTTTTGCATGGATTTTAAAATCATATTCATTTATATGTGCATTTTTGCATTAAAACTAAACTAATTCAAAAAGAAATAATAAATGAAGCATTAAAATGTTGTGGAAGATAAATTAGTAAAAGCTATTTATTTTGTACATTATGCATTAAAATTTGTAATGCTTAAAAAACACATTAATGACATCTTAAAAAATTTAGGAGAGAGGGTCATCCCTCCATTATAAGTAGTATAGATATGTGTAATATGTATAAAATCAAATAAATTATCACTTGTGAATTTACATCTTTGCATCATTTGTCTTAAAAAAATTGTCCCGACTTTTACAAAAAACCGTTTTTTACTTTGTGGTTAATTTTATTTAAAATAATTCAAAATTTATTTAGATTGGTTCTCGAAACACTCTTACGATATAATAATAGTTTTGGAACTTTGTAGTTTTGCATGGATTTTAAAATCATATTCATTTATATGTGCATTTTTGCATTAAAACTAAACTAATTCAAAAAGAAATAATAAATGAAGCATTAAAATGTTGTGGAAAATAATTTAGTAAAAGCTATTTATTGTGTACATTATGCATTAAAATTTGTAATGCTTAAAAAACACATTAATGACATCTTTAAAAAATTTAGGAGAGAGGGTCATCCCTCCATTATAAGTAGTATAGATATGTGTAATATGTATAAAATCAAATAAATTATCACTTGTGAATTTACATCTTTGCATCATTTGTCTTAAAAAAATTGTCCCGACTTTTACAAAAAACTGTTTTTTTACTTTTGTGGTTAATTTTATTTAAAATAATTCAAAATTTATTTAGATTGGTTCTCGAAACACTCTTACGATATAATAATAGTTTTGGAACTTTGTATTTTTGCATGGATTTTAAAATCATATTCATTTATATGTGCATTTTTGCATTAAAACTAAACTAATTCAAAAAGAATAATAATGAAGCATAGAAGCATTA
>BPTQ01000009.1:175463914-175749478 GCA_019973895.1 Chrysanthemum seticuspe | reverse complement strand
CCAAATATACAATTGTGTACCTGAGATAGTCCCATCAAGGCAAACTGATCATGCCTTTCATCCGAAGTGCACCTTGCAAGCAGTCCAAGCTTTTCAGTATCATGAGCTTCCTCATTAACAGGTTCATGTGCAGTCCAGTTGACCTGTTCATCCATGGTGAGGAGAGCTGCTGAAGCTCCAGTTTCCTGCTGTTTCTGCTGATATGAAAGATATTTGGCTCCATCTCCACTCTTTCTGTCCTTGCATTCTCTTGAGAAATGCCCCATCTGATGACAAGTGAAGCACTTGACTTTCCTCCTATCAAAGCGAGCTGGTTCCTTTCCCTTGAAAACAAACTTCCTTCCAGCCTTCTCTTCAAACCTTTTGATGTCCACTGACAGCAATGCCACCTGCATTTTCAGCTTCATTTCCTCCATTTCAAGAGGGTCCAACTGATCAAAGTCTTCATATGCAAGATACTGCTGAGTATCATAGTCAGCAACAAACGAATGAAGAACATCCTCCATCACACTACTAGTCTTAGGTTGTGAAGATTGTGGAGTGGGACGAGTGTTATGTGGTGGAGTGGGAGAGCAGGATGCTGGAAAGTAGTTGGAACTAGGAGATGATGGAAAATAGTTGGAGCTAGGAGCTTGTACCATCATGTTGGAATGAGATGTCCCAACAAAAGCTGCATGGTTAGAAGAAGATGTACGGTAGGGAGTCCTGACATCTGGTTCAAGAGTTCTGAGTCTGTTGTACAGCTCATCAAAAGTGAGCATGTCCAACCCTCCTTTAGCCTTGAGTGCTATACTAACATGCAACCATGATGGCGGCAAGGACCGAAAAGAACTTTGAGTTGCAATCTTCATTATCCGGTTTAGCGTTCAGCTGATTCAGCTGACTCAAGATCCTATGGAACCTGTCGTATCCCTTGTGGATACCTTCTTCTTCTGATATATTGAAGTCCTGAAACTGTTGTCTTAGCATGGACTTCCTCATTCTCTTTGATTCTTCATTTCCACCGAACCTTGCTTTGAGAGCCATCCATATGTCTTTAGCATCATCCATATGGTGAAAATCACATAGATGATCTTCAGGTATGGCTTGAAGCAGAATAGTTTTCACTTTATGTTCTCTCTGCATGGCCAGCACTTCTTCAGCAGTTTTTGGTGGAGCCATGATAAACTTCCCATCTCTGTCAGGAATCATCTTCTTTAGACTGTTTCCTTTCTTCACTACCTCCCACAGATTCCAATCAATATTGGAAATCCAGTTTTCCATTTTCATAGTCCAAAGTTCATATTCTTCCCTTTTTAAATAAGGAAATTTACCATTGCTGTTTGTGAGACTGAGCTGTTGCATGGAAGTGGTGTTGGTGGTGTTTGAGTTGGTGACTTCATTTTCATTATCGGATCCAGGCATGGTGAATGAATGTTTGATTGTTTGGGGTTGAGAATGGTTCTTAGTATCGTAGAGACTTTCCCGAGGCTCTGATACCACTTGTTGAACCCTAGACCTTGATAGATGTTAAGCACTCGGAGATCGTTAGTGTTGCCTATGTAATCACAAGCAAACTAATAGAAGATCTCTACAACTTGGTATTGTAGCGGAAAATAAATACAAGTTATAATAACTAAGAACACTTTTGATCCTCTATGGATCTTTGATTATAGAAACTCTATGTTTCGGATAGTATACAAGACTTGAGAAACTTGAGAAAAACTTATCTATTACAAACTAACATGGTTTCTTATATAGGCAAGAAACCCTAATGAGCGTTGACAATTTACGCTCCTAATACTAACATAGACTAAGCATGCATCTAGACAAGCATGCAACTAATCATATTGTTTTGTTAATCATATTGTTTATTCTGAGTAAGCTCTACTTAATACGGCGCCAACCTATACATACGGCGCTGACTTTTACTCTAAACTGAGCTTATCTCTCCTACTTGGATTCACATCTTCAGCAGCAACACGATATCTGCTTTAACACTTCTGCTGAAGTGGTACTTCAGCATAATCCTTTCTTCTTCGGCAGATGCTTCGGCAGAATCAGTAATTTTACCTTAATTCCCAACAATCGACTTGATGTATGGGATTTAGTACCTGCTCTAGACTGTGCTATGATTATTCCTCTTAAATGTATCTTCAAAGTGAAACTTGATGAGCATGGTGATGTGTTGAAGAACAAGGCTCGATTAGTTGCTAAAGGATACCGTCAAGAGGAGGGTATTGACTTTGAAGAATCTTTTGCTCCAGTTGCTCGAATCGAGGCAATCAAAATCTTTTTGGCTAATGCTGCTAGTAAGAACATGGTAGTCTATCAGATGGATGTGAAGACGGCATTTCTGAACGGAGATCTTAAAGAAGTCGTCTACGTCAGCCAACCTGAAGGATTTGTAAATCAAGAGCATCCTACTTACGTTTATCGTTTGAAGAAGGCTGTTTACGGTTTAAAGCAAGCTCCAAGGGCATGGTATGATACACTGTCAAAGTTTCTTCTATCTACCGGATTTAGCAAAGGAGCAGTTGATCCAACATTGTTCACCAGGAAGTCAGGCAAACATTTAATTCATGTTCAAATTTATGTTGATGATATTATTTTTGCCTCGACAGACCCAATGAAATGTGATCGTTTTTCAAACGAAATGAGTTCAAAATTTCAAATGTCAATGATGGGACAAATGTCATTTTTCTTGGGATTACAAATTTCGCAAAGTCCCGGAGGCATTTTCATAAATCAATCTAAATATGCAATTGAGATCTTAAAGAAATTTGGATTTGATTCAAGTGACCCTGTTGACACTCCCATGATTGATCGAACCAAACTAGATGAGGACCACTCAGGGATCATGATTGACCAAACAAAATATCGTAGTATGATTGGATCCCTGATGTACCTCACTGCTAGTAGACCAGACATCTTGTTCGCTGTTTGCATGTGTGCTAGATACCAGGCTAAGCCTACTAAAAGGCACCTTGAAGCGGTTAAACGGGTCTTTCGGTATCTCCAAGGAACCATCAATATGGGTCTTTGGTACCTGAAGGACACCGGTATGTCACTAACGGCCTATGCAGATGCTGATCATGCAGGGTGTCAAGATACTCGTCGAAGTACATCTGGAGGTGCTCAGTTTTTGGGTGATAAGCTTGTGAGCTGGTCTTCAAAGAAGCAAATGAGTACTTCTATTTCCTCTACAAAGGCTGAATACATAGCCATGTCATCTTGTTGTGCTCAAATCTTATGGATGAGATCTCAATTATCTGACTATGGCTTTGAATTCAACAAAATCCCTCTGTACTGTGATAATAAAAGTGCTATTGCTCTCTCATGCAACAACGTTCAACACTCAAGAGCAATGCATATCGACATTCGACATCATTTCATCAGGGAACAAGTGGAAAAAGGTGTGGTGGAACTCTATTTTGTGAGGTCTGAATATCAGTTAGCAGACATCTTTACCAAAGCTCTTCCAAGAGAACATTTTGAGTTTATTCTTCCACGACTAGGCTTGAAAAGCCTTCAACCTGAAACACTCAAACGTCTTCAGGAGGAAGACGAGGAGTAAAGGTCAATGCTCATCTATCTCTTGTATATTCTATTCGAAAATCAAAATACAAAATTATAAAACCTTCAAAATCCATAAAAATCTTCAAAATTCGAAAAATCTTCAAAATTCGAAAAATCTTCAAAATACAATTTGTTATGCTTTTTCTCTGTTCGACAATATCTACGGTCTTTGTGCTGTCATTCAAAGAATGACACGGGACTTTAGATGTTGTTCGAATTAAAAAAAAAAAAAAAAAAAATCAAAAAATTATTTTTGGGAGAAAGAGAAACAATGGTTTATTGTCATTTCAGGCAGTAACCCGTTTTTCAAAGAAAGAACAGAGCCATAATTTATCATGTTTTCAAAATTCCGTGCTCTGATTCTATAAACATTTATCTACTGAAAACTAATTGCTTTGGAAAATAACTCAGTCTCTATTTTTGATAATCATCTGGACTTATTTGTCAATACATCAATCTCTCAATCAACAACCTATGTCATTGATTGAGGGGGAGAATGATTTCAATTAAATAAAAAAGTTATTTGGCATTAAATTGTTGATCCTTATCAGTTAAAACGCTTTAATAATCAAGTCAAAATTCTCCTTAAAAGGTTTCAAAATCAATTTAAATCTATAAGAGATCACAAATCTCAAATGATTTGATAATTGTGATCGGGGGAGAATGTGTGATTTAAATTGGATTTAAACTGATAATTCGGTAAATGGTTTTATAAAGATGTACATGCTATCCTTCCTACATGTGACAAACGATTTCAAATTTTCTATGCACATGTTGAGGGGGAGCATCTATCTTAAACCTATGATTTGAAACGTGATCACTTATCTCAATGTGCAGGTTCCCTCTAGTATGTGCAAAACTCTTTTCAAATCTCGAGGCACATATTGAGGCGGAGCAAAATTATGATCTCATCCTTTCCCAAAATGCTTTATCTACTTGTCTTGATTAGGGAAGTGATGTTGATATCGTTTAGAAAATGGTATTCAAAGAAGTTAGTTCTTTCTCTTGCCTCCATGTGCAAAACGATTTCAAATATTTGATGCACATGTTGAGGGGGAGTTCTCGTTCTAAAAATATCAAAAACAATTTAGGTACAAAATGTTTTGATAATATATTACAAGTATCTGGATTGATTTTCAAATGGTTTTCAATTGGTTCAAATGGCAGATGAACAATACCAAATAGACCGACCAACTTTACTTTATGTACGGTGATATAAGGATGATAAGGTTAGGTATGTGTTCCCATAATCCGCCAGAACCGGAAGGATCTACCCAGGGACTATCCACTAGTTAGTGTAGAGTTCTTAGGTATGATGAAAAAAGGAGAAAAATGAGAAATGGGAAGAGTGCGGACTGATACAGAGCTAGTACTGGAATAAACCCAACAAGGTTCTAGTTATGAAGTCTCGGTAAGCACTGAAGGGGTTGAAGAATGAAAAAGAACTGAATGTGAAAAAGGGTGAAAAGAAATAGCCCTCCATCAATTCAACCTTAGGGCAGAAACCGAGTTCAATACATATGCTACTGGTTGTTACTAAGGTAACACTGGTATTGAAGACAAGACGTCATAGACCCAGTGACGCACTGCACTAAACTTCGCAAGCCACTCAAGTTCCTCTTAAAATGGCTTGTTTCATTCTCACGGGGAACCGACATAATCTATCGACTTTCTCTTAGAGATTGTTGATATTGAAGTAGGAGACCCTCTCCCTAGTCTCCGGCACAGGAACCAAATATGCACAAATTGAGTCTAGAGCCACGAGATCATCAATAAATCTCATTAGGACACTTTCAATGAAGACTCTCTGTTTCACACAATGTGGAAAGAGAGATTATATCTTGAGTCCTACGCATTATCCTTGTGGTATTGCCAGAACATCTGAGTGATGTGTATACATATTTACAATGAAGATGGAAAGCCTTCTGGAGCCAACATCAAACAAGCTCCTGGTAGGTGGCATGTGAGATCTATTATATAGATCAACCATGTGACAACTGAACAGAAACAATGGGGCGATTCAATCTCTTGAATCAATCCTGGTTCAGGTTATGGATTGACGGATACCTATGAAAAACAGGTCTTTGTGCTTAATAACTCTTGTCTTTAGCACATCGACCGTGTACTAATTTTTCAAATCAAAAGGTGTTTTTATGATTGATAATTGATTTTCAATAAAACCTTCGTTGTATTGCAAAAACAATTTCTATTGAGCAATACACGATTGATTTTCAAATCTCTTTTCATCAATCAGTGGACTTAAATTCGCTGGTTCACTCACTCTGTGTTGTCTTCTTTGAGACGTTCCAGTTTGAGAACAGCTAGAGCAGCTGCGAAACCCTGTCAAGGAAATTCTTCGGAATTATACCTGATCACAGGCAGTACATGTACTGATCAACGGGGAACCGTGGGCCGTGTACCTCAATTCAACTAAAGTGGTCAAAGACACTTTTGTACGCTTTATTGCTAACTGTTGTATGCAGGTACGCCCGACGTTTGCAGCTGATCAGAATGAAGCGGTCAATCCATAGCCGCATGCTCACTTAACACATTCATCTCAAAAGAAATCATGATTAGTGCATCAATGACTCTGATATTTTCACTCCATGCTTCTGCTACGCTGCTGCCAATATCATGAATCAACGAAAGCTTCCGTTACTCTGATGAGAAGATTTCATGATCTAGAGTGTGAGCATGTCGGTCCGAAAGTCACAACATCACATAATACCAACACCACAATGGATGTCTCAGAGATTTTTGATAGCTGATGATCTCAAAAGCTGGCTCAAAATTATTATCACGTGGATTAGGAAAAGACCTCCACCTGGAGTAACCAAACATGCAATGTGAAGAATCAATGACTACGAGCTTAGGAGCAAAGTACTACATCAATAATGCAAGAACAATTGTTAATGTAATATCTATTTGTATTCAAGGTAATTTTAGTTCATGATTGAGGTGACCTCCCTTAGGGGGAGATTGTTATGAATTATAAATTCCAGGTATTAAAGAGTCGGTCACCTCAAGTATATGTAATCGTAAGAAAGCTCGTAGTCGTAGTTATTTCAAGCTAAGTAGTATTTAGTTAAGTAACACCGTGGAGGACGGACGGGTCTTTACCCACTGTATGCCTGATCCACAGCCCGTTGTGTGGCGTTTTATGTAAGACTATAAATACTCTCTACCTCCCAAGGTAGAGAGTTGGAGCTTATAATAAGATCTTTTCTTTCTCTCACTAAGTTCCCTAAACCTCTAACTTTCTCTCTCTAGAACTCACCTTATACGCCCACTTTGTGTTATGGTTTGATGTGTATGTGAAATCCAATATCTTACATTCTTCAAATGAAAACAAAATTGTTTTGAAAATATCTCGAACTTAATTTTTAAAAATCATCTGGACTTAACCTCTGTCACTCAATCAACAACTTTGGTCATTGATTGAGGGAGAGAATGATTTCAAACATTTCAAAAAGGATATTTTCAAACAATTGGCATCAAAAGAAGCATGTTCTATATTTTTGAATCAAAAAGAACATTTTGTCCACAATTGGATTAAGAGCATGCTAACCTTGAGTTTTCATTCAAATGGTACAAAATCTGAACATTTTACATATGGTACATGAGCATGTTAGACCAATGGAGATTAATGTTTTAACATCTAATCCTTATCAGTCATGAGTTCTTAAAACAAAGTCACATCTCTCCTCAAAAAGTTTTCTAAAACAATTTAAATTAATTGGAATCCCAAATCTCAAAGGGTTTGAAAATTGTGATTGGGGGATAGTTTATGATTTAAATAAAAAATAAACTGATAAATTGGTGAGTGTTTTAGAAATGAAATAAAAGGCACTCCTTCCTACATGTGCTAAACGATTTTAAATTTTCCTTGCACATGTTAAGGGGGAGCATCTATCTAAAACCAAAGATTTGACTCAAAGTGAAGGTTCTCTCTAATATGTGCAAAACTCTTTCGAATCTCGATGCACATATTAAGGGGGAGCAAGTAAAAGAAAACCACATCCTTCCCCAAAATGTTTTATCTAAAGTATTTAAATACTAGATTTGATCAGGGTTGAGATGGTGATCATTTTAGAAAACAAAATCAAGACTAAACCGTGAAACAAGACTTAATGGATCCTTCCTCCATGTGCCAAACGATATCTAATATACAATGCACATGTTGAGGAGGAGCATTTCTAAAAGAGCAAAAACAATTGGGGTACAAAACGCTTTGATTTTATATCACAAGTACCTTGATTGATTTCCAAATGGTTTTCATTTGGTTTCGAGGCGGAAAAGAACTGTACCAAAAAGACCAACCACTTTACTTTATGCATTGGAGTTATATGGATGGTAAGGTTAGGTATTAATTCCTACGATATCGCCAGAATCGGAGGGATCTACCCAGGGGAAATCCACTAGATAGTGTAGAAGTCCTTAGGTATGATGAAAAAAAGGAGAAAAGTTAGAATAAGGGAAGAGTGCAGACTGAGATAGAGCTAGAACTGTAATAAACCCAACAAGGTTCTAGTAATGAAATCTCGGTAAGCACTGAAGGGGTTGAAGAATGAAAAGGAAATGAAATGTGAAAAGGGTGAAAAGAAACAACCCTCCAATAATTCAACCTTAGGGAAGAAACCGGGTTTAATTCATATGCTACTGGTGGTTACTAAGGTAATGCCAGTATTGAAGACAAGACGTCATGGACCCAGTGACGCACTGCACTAAACTTCCCAAGCCACTCAAGTTCTCTTAAAAGGACTTGTTTCATTCTCACGGGGAACCTACATAATCTATCGACTTTCTCTGAAAGATTGTTGATATTGAAGAAGGAGACTGTTAGGTCACCATAAGTTAACACAAGGATCAATATGTAAGAAATAGGAAAGAAAGTGATCGGATGAACACTTAAACACACACGATATATTGATAAACAAAGGTTATGCGTAGAGAGTGTATTAAGATGAACAACCAACCTTCAAGAGAAGGTTTATAAGAGTATTTATAGGGGAAGGGAGCTATGGCAACATGTCTAGTCCCTTCCTTCCCTTATTGGGCTTTGGCATAGGCTCATGGGCTTTCTACATGAGCCTAGCCTTAATATCAAACATAAAAGCCTAGTTTAAGCAACCTATTACATATTAAATACTAACAATTGAAATACAAGTTAGGAGTGATTCCAACAATCTCCCCCTAAGTGTTAGATATTAAATGATGACTCCAACAATCTTGGATAAGTTGTTGGTATTAATGTAATAGCAGTTGCTTTGACATGTTCTGACATTCCTCTTTCTTGTGAGAAGAAGTGCCTTGATTCTAACAATCTCCCTAGTGTGAGGATCTTGTTTCTTTTGAAGTTTTCACCTTTGACGACTTTGTTATCTTTGTTCTTTGTTCTTTGTTCAGGTGTGGATATGGTGATGTTATGTTGTTGTTGTCTCCATCAGGTTCGCTTCGTTGCTCAGGTGTCTGTACGTCTTTCTCCAACATGCTCACACGCTCTTTGACGTTGGATTTCAGTTTTGATGTAGTTCTCTTAGTCTTTAAACTTTGTAGATTCTTTGGCTTTGAAGAAGAATCATTTTGACTTTTGTGTTGCCTTTCGAGAGAACTTCAATTTGTGTTGTTGTTGGTATGAGCATGTGAAGAATCAGCACGATCATCTCCCAGGAGCATCCATAAGAAGAAAACATAAGAATTGGTTAGTGAAAAACCCCAATCGATCATTGTGGTCGTTTCTTAGAGAATTGACAACTACGATTGTTCTTCTGATGAATGTCTTGATTCCATTCACCTTGGTCGGGCGAATCAGCCGTCCGAATCCCATAAAGGACAGTTGGCGTTACATTGAACAAGTTCAAGTAATGACCCACATCTTTAGGACTCGATTCTTGAAAGGAATCTCCTTAGCGGGATTTCCAGCACTTACAAGTTCGAACTTAGAGCGTGTTAACAACATAGTGTGAAAACACATCTCTAATTCTCGCAAAGGCTGTTCCTGAACTGGAGTCCCTTAAGTAGGATAACACGATGTACCAAAGTACATCTACAGTTTAGGTGAGTCGCTGAGGTACACCGAAGCATCACCCCACGACTATAGACCATTTGAAACAACACTAAGCATAACCCACAAGAGGCTACGGAAGCGACCTGCTGTCAGGGCTGTTTGATGTTGACACTGGCAGGAGTTTCCATTCAATCACTAAGGATCACAATTGTGAACCCATCATAAATGTTCTCGACAGATTGCTAAGATCTGTGAAGGACTCGAAAATGTATCACTTGCGTCCTTAATGTTCAACGACAAGTGATGAAATGTCAAGTGTTCCTAAGAGATATTTTGTTGAATCTCGTGGCTCTAGAATCAGTAGTGCACTTTGGTTTTCCTGAGCGGAGACTAGGGAGAGGGTCTCCTTCTTCAATACCATCAATCTCTAAGAGAAAGCCGATAGTTTACGTAGGGTTCCTTGTGAGAATGAAACAAGCTTCTATTGAAAGAGACTTAAGTGGCTAAGAAGGTTTAGTGCATGCGCTGGAGACTTTAATCTTCAATACCGGTGTCATCTAGTGATAGCCAATAGCATATGAATTGAACCCGGTGTCTGCCCTAAGTTGAGTAATTTGGAGGGCTATTTCTTTTCACCCTTTTCTTTACTTTTTAATTCTTCAACTCCTTCTTTCTCCAATTCTCATTTTCTACTTTTTATAATCATTCCTAAGGACTTCTAAGTACTAACTATTGGTGGTATCCTTGGGTAGATCCCTCCGGCTCTAGCGGATCATAGGACGGTTATTCCTAACCTTAGTCACCTTATAACTCCATGACTGTCCTACGTTGCCATAAAACCATTTTCACGAAAATCTCTCAAAGTGTTTATGAATGAAAACATGTTTGTAACACTTCGAGGGTTTTTCATTTTCAGAAATACTCCCCCTCCACACGTGCTTAAGTGTTTTGACAGAAATCTGCATGGTGATGGTAGAGCTCGCACTTTTGAATTGATCGACTCAAGATAGACAATTCCCCGCGTGACACGGTTATGTTGCATAGTTAAAGAGTTGCATTGTCAGCTTTTAGGTGACAACTAGCTCTAATAACTACCTTGAAGGTGTGGAAAAACCTTGAAAAGGTTGTCAAACCCGTCAAAGTTCATGTCTATCAAGAGATACTCGAATAGGTACGATCTACTCGGATAAGTCTTGGCAGATAAATCTTTTTGATGTATGACAGTTCAGATCTCGTCAATTTATAGGTTAAGTCTTAGCTCACGATGATTCAATCACATTTACAATATATTTGCATCACATAATTTTTCTCCCCCTCAAAAATGGCATATAAGTGTTATTTTTGATATCGAATATGACCATTTCGAGTTTTGTGGGAAGATTTCCACAAAAAACGTTTTGTGAACAAAGATTTGTTTTGGGCAAATACTCCCCCTCAACAAGTAATATTAACTTTTGAGGTTTTGAAAACATAAGGGGAGGTACTTGTTCTTTTGAGCCAAACTTTGAAAATGATTAAAGTTTTGTTTAGTTTTACTCAAAAGTAAGAAGCTTTCGCTCCTTTTATAAGGATTGTGCACTGATGCGTACCACAGGGTCCTTTCATTACAAGTACGGGTTGTACACTGTTATGTGTGCACAAGCCATAGTCAATATACAAATCATACAATCCAAATGTCAATAAAAAAATTGCTTGAAGAGTACCAGACAATCATTCAATAAGATCAGGAATTCTCTCTTGACGTTGATATCCCGTAAGCGAGAAACTTTGTCTTCCACCCACAAATCTTTCCAACCTCCGCATCTGATCCCAATGAAATAACCTCTCATCCAGCTTCTTGATTATCTTCTTAGCATCCCTCTTTTCCTCAGAATTCCGCCTCTTCTTTAACCCAATATCTTGCTTAATGTCCTTTAACCGATATGCTACCCCATCACGAACCAACTTCAACGTGTGATCGCAGAACTTATGAACCTCGTTGTACACCATGAAGCAGTTGTGGTGAAGTTCACTGCGGTAATCAACTCCAAACTTTGGTTTCTTCAAAATGGTGTACTGAGATAGTTGGTTTATGTCGGGAAAGTGTAGCAACGGTTTTGTGAGGTTGACTTTCTTCTGATTAAGATTCCACAACAAGTTTAAGATCTTCAACACGTTCCTGGATCATTCTGCTTCGAATGAATATCAACAAGGCTGTGATGTACTGGAGCTGAATGTTGGTGGAGAATTGTCTCATCCGAGCTTGTACCTTAGCCAGATACATGTCTTCGATGTCGTTGAGCGACAATCTCGGAAATCAGCCTCCGTGAAATCATATTCTTGTTCGTCTTGGCGTTTGACTTTAATCTCCTTTAGGAATGAGTAATCCCATTTTGTAGCCAGAGTGACATTCATTATAGCAATGATCCTTTTATCACTAAACACCTCCTTGTTTGAGTTTAGAACTTGGCAGCTTCTGTAGTACAGACTTCTCCTTAGAGGCCAATGGTGAATGCCATACTTAGCGTCAATATCATAATCCACCACATTGTCAACGGAAATTCTGGTGGCTTCTTCTTCGATGGCAACATTGGTGGAGAAGACTGCTGCTGGGATATTGAAGGTGAGTGTGTAGCGTAGTTCTTGCTGATGTCGCTACCGTGCTGAAGAAATTCTAAGTCATTGTTGAAGAAGTATTGGTAAGGAATCTTGGGTTGCTCTGGTCGGCCAATGGTTGGTAGCGGTTTGGTCCAGTCGGTATAGTATGGAGTGTTATCCTTTCTTGTGAAGTCGATGTTCGATTCGAGGTTGAGCCAGTCAATGTTGTTAGAAATGGCTCGTGCGATATTGTTGAGATGATATTCGACTTCAATAGCACTGTCGGAGCTGTCTTTAAGCAATTGGAATGCATCATTCTTGATTCGGCGTAGCTCCCCTTTCGTCATCTTCTTAACCTTGAACTTGTCATGGATAATCTTTACATGCTCCATAGTGCGACCATCTACCGGTTCTTGGCCTTCCGTTAATCGAGGGGTGGCATCAACTATCTTGCTAAACCATTCATATTCTGCAGTATCATCTTCATCCAACCAGGAGACTACTGAAGTTGATCTTTTCTTCGTAGGCTTGGAGGATGATTCTGTTTGTTGCTTGGTTGATGGTGGGGATGATGGCTGTTGCTGGGACTCGAGAATTTCTTCATCATCACCACCGGTGTATTCAAAGTGATCACCAGTTTTCTCCAATGGTGGTGGTGACTCAGGCTCCCGAGGTTTATCAGATGTAGGAGTCTACTGAGATGCTTGTGTAGTGGAGGTGGTCTTTGGTGGTGGTGGTGGCATGGATGATGAAGACTGGCCTGTTTTCTTCTGATGTTTAGCCTTTGGATCTTTGTCCTGGTCATCATCATATCTGTAGCGCTTCTCAATACCAGCAGCTTCCTTGCAAGTAGTCTGTTAGGATTTAGTAAATCCAGTTATTAAAGAGTCGGTCACCTCAAGTATATCTAATCATTAGAAAGCTCGTAGTCGTAGATTATTACAAGTTATGTAGTATTTAGTTAAGTAACACCGTGGAGGACGGACGGGTCTTTACCCACTGTATGCCTGATCCACAGCCCGTAGGTGGCGATTTATGTAAGTACTATAAATACTCTCTACCTTCCAAGGTAGAGAGTTGGAGCTCATAATAAGATTTTTCTTTCTCTCACTAAAGTTCCCAAACCTCTAAATTTCTCTCTCTAGAAAATCATCCTATACGCCTACTTGTGTTTGTGTTATGATGTGTATATGAAATCCAATATGTTACAAATGGTATCAAGAGCCATGGTTAGATCATCTCTTACATATCCTTGGATTTGTAGTGGTTTTTAGGTGGTTTTTTAGTTTGAAAAAGTTTAGTGGTTTTTGTATCATTTGGTTCATTTCTAGTGTTAAAGTTTGAATTTTGGGTGTACTTTTGTGTTTAGAATCATTGTATGTGCTTGGGTTTTGATTTGATAAGTTTGAATCACTGTGGTTGAGCTTGTTTTTGGATTGATAAGTGGTGTTTTTGAGATATTCTTGCTAGCGACTTGAGTCACGGATTTTTAATCTTGGTAGCGACTTGCTTTGTAAGTTTGTAGTGAGTTGTAGTTGAAGTGGTAGCGATTTGAGGTTAGCGACTTGTTTATTGAGATGAGCCGACAAACAGTACACTTAGTGGATTCTCCACTACGGGTAGCGACTTGGTGAAGGTAGCGATTTGCTTTCAATTTTGTTAGCGACTTGTACTTAAGTTTTCTTAGCGACTTGGTGTTAGCGACTTGAACCTTAGCGAGTTGCTATTTAGTGACTTGACGACTTAGCGACTTGCTGTCAAAATTTGTAGCGACTTGGTGCTTAGCGACTTGTTGTCATAATTCTCAGCGACTTGGTGTTAGCGACTTGGATCTTAGCGAGTTGTTAATTTAGCAACTTGACTGTGTCTTAGCGACTTGGTATTATAGCAACTTGATTTCAGAATACTTAGAAACTTGGTGCTTAGCGACTTGGTTCAAGGTTTCTTAGCGACTTGGTTGAACTTTTTGTTGTAATACGGTTTTCTCTTGATTTAGTAAAATCCCGTGAAAGAATCTATTTCCCGGTTTAATCATAGATTTTTAAAATCCCGTGTAATCTGTTAACATGTCTACCAACGTACCTACAATTATCTCCACTGTTGCTGAGGATGTTCAAGCAACTGGTTCAGATACTCATCCACCTATGCTTGACAGAACTGACTACGACTCTTGGGCACAACGAAGCAGATTGTAATGTCTTGGAAAGGAAAACGAAGTCAACATTCTCAACTCTATTGATGAAGGACCTTATCAGATTGAGACTACAAGAGACTTAATTGATACAGCTGCAGATGGAATAATGATCTATGGAATAGATAGACCAAAGACATATGATGAGCTCAATGATAAGGAGAAAAAGAGGTTCGATGATGATATCAGGGCCTCAAACATCATACTACATGGTCTTCCAAAAGACATCTACAAGCTGGTCAATCACAACACTGAAGCCAAGGCAGTTTGGGATAATGTCAAGATGCTTCTCTCAGGTTCTGAATTAACTATAGAAGACAGAGAATCACAACTATATGATGAATTTGAACACTTCAAGATGAAACCAGATGAGAGTGTCTATGAGTACTACGTGAGATTCCATAAGATTGTGAATGACATGAGGAACATCAAAATGACCATGCCAAACATTCAGCTGAACTCAAAATTTGTGAACAACATGAATCCTGAATGGCACAAGTTTGTCACCTCTGTGAAGCTAACAAAAGGATTGAAGAATACAAACTATGAGCAACTCTATGCATTCCTTCTTCAGAATGAGAGGCATGCTATGTTTGAAAAAAGGATTCTTGATCAGTTCAAAACCAACCAGGGAGAGACAAGCTCATCAAATGATTCAACTGCCTTTTACACAAATGTGGGAATTACCACCAAAGCTTCTCAAGTTATACCCATGGGTAATGGTAATCACAAACTCACAATAATCTTCAATGTCAACCGTGGGATCAAAATTACTATACTTCCGGTTTTGACAATTTCCAACCTCCACAGCACCATATGGTTCAAACTCCACCTGAGCCGTTGTCTCAAGAAATTCCCCAAGATTTTGAAACCGCAATGAAAACACTTGATGATATGATTCGTAACTCTAAGAATCAAGTGAGTGGTGAAAAGACCATGGGAGAATTGCTAGCCGAAGAACGAGAGGCTCGCAAATCTAGGGAAGAATTATTAGTCCTAGAGCATGCAGCTCTAAGGCGTTCCCAATTTCTTAAGGCAGCTCTATATGATGATGACGAGGAGAGTTTTTATCCTTTTAAGAATATTATTTCTCAACTCCCTCAGTCAGTTGATATCCCAGCAGTTGAGATTCATTCTCAAACAACTGCTATCACACCCGATATTCCCACTCACTCTCTAAACATGGGGGATGAGCATCTTGACACTGTTCCTGAAAAGGAATTGGACGAATTCATAAAGTCTAGTGTTGAGAACCTTGTCCCAATCCCGAGAGAGTCACAGGGAACTTCTGATCATATGTGTGATATCCCTTCCCCTCTTGAGTGTTCAAAAGATCATTCTGAAACTTTCTCTGATCTTAGCGACGATTGTGCTTCCTATGGAAACATCGAGTATGTTGAGGCATCACTCCCACAGTCTGATCCTCTTCTTGAGGAGTTCACCGATGAACTCGCTCACATCAATCCACTTTCATCGGAAAGTGATGATGATCTCTTTGATTTCGAAGCCGACCTAGGAGAAATCGAAAGTCTCCTTTATAATGATCGTTCACTCACTTCTCACCCTAACAGTCCAATAGAGAATGTTGATCACTTTATTCCCGAAACATTCAAAGCTACTTTCACCAATCCTCTATTTGAATTCGAATCTGAATTCACTTGGATTCTAACAATCCAATCTTTGACGAGGATAGTGATGAGCCCACAATGGAACAAGAGTTCACAAATTCACTTCATGTGAATGATTCTCTTCATGAAGAGTTCTCCGGTGAACTCTCTCATGACATATCTCCTCTGGAATATGATCATTTCCATTTTGATCTTGAGGATGATATTGGCTCGGAGGAAGGTGTACTCTATCATAAGAGTTTGCTTATTGATGATACTACCCTCACCCTTCCTCCCGATATGTCTACATTTGAGGATGAAGAATGGATCTTGATTGTTATCAAAATCTTTCTTCCTTTCCTCAAATATCTTGTGATTTCTCTTCATCTTCACTCCTTCGGGAATGAAGACACTATCTTTGACCCCGGCATTTTCATTTATTATTTGTGAGCCGGATCTGTGTATATCTCATCGGTGTGGAACTTTCACGTACTTCAATGTTTATACAAACATCTTGAATGAAAGTCCGATGGAGATTGTCTCTTCCACTTACTTCCCCATGAACCAATGAATATGGGGTCGAGTCAAGCTAGCGACTCGGTAATCAAAAACAGTAGTTAAACATGGGTTTTCACCCGTGTGTACCACCCTAGTGTGGGGGAGTTGCCCCCCGCTGTTGTATATAAGTTTTCATATAAAAAAAAAAAAAAAAAAAAAGGTATTTCAAATAATGGCTGTAGTATTTCCCTTTTACGTTCTATGTTTCGGCATAACCGCCGGTACTTTGAATATTGAGGGCAATATTCATTTCTAGTGTGGGGGGGAATTCTCACGAATTTTATCATATAATTATACCACCCAATTCCCCCATTTTTGGCCAAATTTTTTTTTTGGAGCAAGTGTTTTGCACTTACTCAACATACGGTTATCAGTCCACCATGTCTAATAAACAAAAGGATTGGCTAATCCAGGAGCAAACGGCTCTTGGTAAAGATATCTCAAATCCGTTGACGGCTTGCAATTTGCCCAAAATTGTATGGTATTCAGCTCACCATATCCTTAAAAGTGAAGAGTTGGCTAGCCCGCAAGTTTATGGCTTGTGGTAAAGGCAGTGGAAAAACCATAATTGGTAATCAGCTCACCAAAGATATTTTATCTAAGAGTTGGCTAGTCCAGAAGCAAACGGCTTCTGGTAAAGACAAATCAAATCCGTTGGAAGCTGGTGGATTGCTCAAAATCACATGGTTATCAGTGTACCATAGTTCTTACTTGAACTGAAACATTTGGCTACTCCAGAAGTAATGGCTTTTGGTAAAGAGATTCAAATCCATTAAGTTTTTCTCAAAAGATTGCTAGGGACTAGCAATAGTTTAGTGTGGGGGATTGATGAGTGTGTGAATACTCATCATTTTTGGTTAAATCTGAACTGCAAAACGTTTAAAAATGCTCAGAAATGCATCAAAATACTGAAAATATCTCAAAATTGCATTTTATATGTTTCAGATGCAAAATGTTTAAAATCAGATGAAAAATGAGCTAAGTTTGCATAATTGGCAGTTTCAGTCCCCCAAGTTTCAAAAGTTGTCAGAAATAGTCCCTGAGCACTTAATTCAAAAGAAAAGTCACCAAAGGTCCTTTTAAAATCATAACTTGTCATAATTAGTCCTTTGGTGAAAAATGTCAAAAGTTTTGAGAAATTACAAGTTTGGTCCTTTGAGTTTCAAAATTGGCAAAAATAGTCCTTGGAAGTTTGAAAATGTCCATTATGGTCCTTGTACTATTGAAACTTGTCATTTTTAGTCCCTTGGAACAACTTTGGAAGAATGGAAGATTTGGTCCTTCAAGTTTGGGAAAATTCAGTTTTGGTCCTTATGTTATTAAAACAAACCAAACACCTTTTGGCCCTTGACCCCTATCAAAACCCTTGACCCCCCTGCCATATCCTTTGACCCTTTGTTTTTGACCCCCCTGCCATAATATAAGCCAAGTCAAACACCCCGGTCAACGTAGCCTTTCCCTCTCTTTTCTTCTTCTCTTCACCTGCTCACCTGCATACAACCTCACCTCTCCTCCAGCTCACCATCTCCACACCATGTCCCCTCCACCTCAACAACATCCAAGAAACATTAATTGCTTCCTCCCCCCTTGCACTCAACCCCAACTGCTAAAACCATTATGGCTCCAAAAAGTGATCAAACGGCCATTATTGCCTCATCTAATCCAATGGCTCAGATAAATGGTGGGAAGTGCTCAGAAACAAGTGGGAAGATATTTTGCATATAAAAAGAGGAAGAAGAAAGAGAGTTAGAGTAGTTCTTAGTTTTTAAAATTTCCTTTATGTCGTTTTAATATCAATGTTTTAGATTAAGTCTTAAACTGTTATCTTTTGTTTCTATGTACTAAAACTCAAGTTGTTTTATCAATATAATCTCATTTCAAGTATTAATTCAAGGCTTCATTTAAGTTTCATGTTTTTTTGTATCCACTGTTATACAAGTCAGTTTCAAGTTCTTATATTCAAGCTTTTAGAAGCTTATTTTCCAGTTCAAATAAGCATATTTAATCTATTTATAGCTTTTGGTAGGCTTATCACTCAAGTTCAAATAATTTTGGTATCCGGTCAACAAAAGTCAAACTTTGTTGAAAATTGGTTCAAGCAGATATGGGAATGGAAATTGGGTGATGCAGAGTTAATTTGGGTTGGAATTGGCTTAGAATAGTGGCATTGGGTTCTGGTTTAAGCTGCAATAACAAGCTGGACACTTGTGAGCTTTTTATCTTCTTTCTCTTTCTAAGTCAAGTTTGCATAAAATGATTTTGTTTAAATCTGTGGTAGAAATAGCTTTTATCTGTTTATTAAACTGTTATTAGGCTGTGATGATTCAGATTCAGTGCTAGTAGAAGCTAGATAATCATTTAGGTAGAAGTAGTAGCAAAACAGTTGTGAAATCTGTGTTTGGATCTACTGCATCATCTGAGTTAGAGGAGTTGGTTTAGGTTGATTTCTGTTTTAGTCATTTCCAATAGGTATATTAGAGTCATTAAGCTCCTATCTTTGCACCCTAGAAGTCTTAAAGTCAAATTCACTTTGAATCTGTCTTAAATTCATGTCTGATTGAAATTTGTGAAATCAAAAGCTTGATTTGTGCTTAGATATCATAGAGATAGCTTGCATTAGTTTCATTTCACCATAAATCATCTATATCAGTTCATAACTTGGAATCAAATCTCAAAATAGTCAACTTTTCAAAACTGCTCAAAAAGTCAAAAGTTGAAAATCTTAGTTTTCACCCAACTGGGATGATTTTTCATTGATTCAATTTTGGGTCAATTAAAGTAAAACTTGGGGTTTAAAAACTTCAGTTGGTCTAGTTTCTTAATCTGCTTTTTGTTGAATTTTTGTAATTTTTTACAAGCTCCAAAATGGCTTGTCAATTGGGTCTAAAATCCCCTGTGCACTGACTCAGTGTATACTGAGTGTGCACATGTGATTTGCAGGGCTTGTCACAAGCTCATTAGAGCTTATCTAGGTCTGAGACTTGGGTTATAGATAGTTAAGCTGGTGGCCTTGAGTTCTTCATTTTTGCTTTTCACATAAGCTTTCTCAATAAGCAGTTGCATTAGCTTAAAAGTAGGCATAAAACCTGATTTTGGCACTTAAGCTCAAAACATCAAATCTGTTTAATTTGCATTTCAGAGGTTTAGGCTAGTTGTATTTAGTTTCTTTTGAGTACTTTTACCATATTTTAGCTTCTGTAATCAGTTGGTGCTCATTTGGCACCTTTGGCTTAATTCAAGTGCTTATTTATAAGCACTTTGCACTGCAGTTTCATAATCCTACACATAAGCCACTGTTTTTATATTTTTCTGAGATTCATAATATTATTTTAGACTTTTCTTGAATTTTTCATGTTAGGAATTAGAAATTCCAGGTATTAAAGAGTCGGTCACCTCAAGTATATGTAATCGTTAGAAAGCTCGTAGTCGTAGATCTTTTATGTTAAGTAGTATTTAGTTAAGTAACACCGTGGAGGACGGACGGGTCTTTACCCACTGTATGCCTGATCCACAGCCCGATGTGTGGCGATTTATGTAAGACTATAAATACTCTCTACCTCCCAAGGTAGAGAGTTGGAGCTCATAATAATATCTTTCACTTTCTCTCACTAAGTTCCCTAAACCTCTAACTTTCTCTCTCTAGAATTCCACTTATTCGCCACATGGTTGTTATGGTTTGATGTGTATGTGAAAAGTTATATCCTACAATTGGTATCAAGAGCCATGGTTAGATCATATCTTGCACATCTTTGGATTTCTAGTGGTTTTTAGGTGGTTTTTGAGTTTGAAAAAGTTTAGTGGTTTTTGCATCATTTGGTTGATTTCTTGTGTTAAAGTTTGAATTTTGTTAGTACTTTCATGTTTAGAATCATCACAAGTGTTTAGGTTTTCATTTGGTTAGCTTGAATCATCTTGGTTGGGTTGTTTTTGGATTGAAAAGTGATGTTTATAAGGTTTTTCTTGCTAGCGACTTAGCTCACGGTTTATTTTTCTTCATAGCGACTTGCTTCACAAAATTGTAGCGAGTTACAGTTTTAAACCTAGCGAGTTAGACCTAGCGAGTTAAAGTACAATTAGTGGACTCTCCACTACGAGTAGCGACTTGGTGGTAGCGACTTGGTCTGTAGCGAGTTGCTCTTTAGCGACTTGTATCTCTAGCGACTTGTGTAGCGAATTGCTGCCAAAATTTGGCTAGCGACTTGGTCTGTAGCGAGTTACTACTTAGCGACTTGCTTTTTGTCTAGCGACTTGGGACTCTAGCGACTTAGGGGTGTAGCGAATTAAGGTTTAGCGATTTAGTGGTTTATCTTCTAGCGACTTGAGTGATTGCTTACGGTTTTCTCTTGATTTTGTAAAATCCCGTGAAAGAATCTATTTCCCGGTTTAATCATAGAGTTATAAAATCCCGTATAATCTGTTAACATGTCTACCAACGTCCCTACTGTCATCTCCACTGTTGCCGAGGATGTACAAGCAGCTGGCTCAGATACTCGTCCTCCCATGCTTGACAGAACTGACTACGATTCTTGGGCTCAACGAATCAGATTGTATTGCCTTGGAAAGGAAAATGGTGTCAACATTCTCAAATCCATTGATGAAGGACCATATCGAGTTGAGACAACTAGAGACATACTTGATACTAATGAAGATGGTACTCCTGTTTACGGAATGGACAGACCTAAGATGTATGATGAGCTTGATGATAAGGATAAAAAGAGATTTGATGCAGATATCAGGGCTTCAAACATTGTTCTTCAAGGTCTTCCTAAAGACATCTACAAGCTGATCAATCATAACACTGATGCTAAGGCAGTTTTGGATAATGTTAAGATGCTTCTCTCAGGTTCAGAATTGACTATGGAAGACAGAGAATCCCAACTCTATGACGAATTTGAGCACTTCAAGATGAAACCAGATGAGAATGTCTATGAGTACTATGTGAGATTTCATAAGCTAGTTAATGACATGAGGAACATCAGAATGACTATGCCTAACATTCAGTTGAACTCAAAATTTGTGAACAACATGAATCCCGAATGGCACAAGTTTGTTACCGTTGTGAAGCTCACTAAAGGATTGAAGAATACAAACTATGAGCAACTCTATGCCTTCCTCCTTCAGAATGAGAGACATGCTATGTTTGAAAAATTAATTCTCAATCAGTTCAAAACCAACCAGGGAGAGACAAGCTCGTCTAATGACTCTACAGCTTTCTACTCAAACATCGGAATCACAACCAAAGCATCACAAGTCATACCCTTGGGTAATGGTAATCACAAACTCATTCCTGATCCTATGGACAAACAAGTTGATGCTGATGCTCACGTAGGTAGCTTCATTAATCAACTAGCTCTTCTCATTAGTCAAAACATGAATACTCTCCCACAAACCAACAACAACCTCAGAACTGCATCTAACCCACACAATCAAGCCACTGTTAAAGATGGAAGGATCGTGGTGCAACCAGTTCAGGAAAGACAGTATGATCAGGGACGAGGTGGAGCTGGGAGAGGTTATGTTGGCAACCAGAATCGAGGAAGGAATGGTAACCAAGGTCAAGCTAAGCCCATCAAATGTTACAACTGTGGTGGTGAGGGACATATTGCAAGGAACTGCACATCTCCAAAGCGTCCACAGAATGCTGATTACTTCAGAGATAAAATGCTGCTGGCACAAGCTCAGGACAATGGTGCTGCTTTGAATGAAGAGGAATTGCTGTTCCTTGCTGAGGGCAATGCCAAGACCTATGATGCTGATGTGGATGAGCAGCATATTCAGGAGATAGGTCACAATCATCAGAATGCCTTTCAAGTAGCTGACTGTGATGCATACGACTCTGATGTGGATGATGGACCTACGGCACACACAATTTTTATGGCTAGCATTTCTCCAATGGTTTCTCCCAAGGTCTCTTCTTCACCACTAGCTGGGCCATCCCATGACAAGCTAATCTCAGAGGTATTAAAACTATACGATGATACTGATGTGCAACAGATGCATGACAAAGTACAATCAACTGAAACTATTGAATCAAATGTTGAAAATATGGGTAATAACAATATTGTCCCATACGATCAATACGTGAAACAAAGTGAAAGTAAAGTTGTACCAAGTGATGCATCTTCTGCAGTCAACAATGACTATGTCTTTGATGAATACACTGCATGTGCTCCTGATGATTCCGTAATTTCTGAACTAAATGCCTATAAGGAACGTGTTGCTATTTATGAACAACGTGCAAAATTTGAGTTGACCACTCTTGAGCAGGAAATGGATGACCAAGTATGTACAGTAATTAGAAAAAGTAAGTTTAGAGAAGAAGTATTGAAACAAGAATTACATTCCTTGCAAGAAAAACTTTCTAAAACAGCTAAGCAAAAACAAGAACTTCAAGAAAATGTGAAAATGCTTAAGCAAGAATTTAATGCAAAGGAATCAAAACTCTTGAGAGATTTTTCTAATCTGAAAACTTTGAAAAACAAACTTGAAAACAAGTTGTACATACAAGGAAACACCATTCAGACTGCTCACATGGTCACGAAACATCGAGTCTTAAGCGATAAGCATAGCATTCCCCTTGTTGAGGAACCAAATCCAGAGGTAATTAAAAAGGCTAGAAATGCTCATAAGGTGCTTTATGATGGTAATGAAGTCCTTAAGCCTAGGCAGAAACCTAGTTGCGTTGAGTGCACTGAGGAAGATAAGATATTAAATGAAATCACTAGGGAAAAGATGAATAAGAAACAAAATGATCCCAAATGCAAAGAGAAAAACATAATCATCTCTCCTCATGATTACAAGAAGGAAAACTGGATTTCCTTGAACAAGTTTAAGCCTCAGACTTTGTTGACTCCCGAACAAGTCTTCTGGAAAAAGGATTTAGATAAGCAGAAAGCGGAAAACATTATTGAAACAAACCCTCCCCTTTGGAAAATGCCTAGAGCGACTGTGTATCCTCCTAATACACCAATGCATCTTGTTCCTAGAACAATTGCCACTAAAAGCAAGACATTAATTAGCCAATACGTTATATTTCAACTATTTGTTGATTTTGAGAAAACTTGCAAGAAAAGGATCACACCCACTGGTATAGCTGAAGGAGAAAGAGGTTTTGAACAAATGAAAGAATGTTATTTAACTGAGGTCATGCCCTTCTTTAAACTTCTAAAAGATCACTTTGAGAGTCTTAAAAAAGGGGTAGAAACTGATATTAAGGGTATGGAAAAGGAATTTGATGCAATGGTTGTTGAAGTTAGTGACTATGAGCGTGCACTGAAATATAATGAGATTGAGAGAAAGAACCTGCATACATTAAATGAGAATCTTATTACTGAATGTGTTGCTCAAGATGTCTTTTTCACTGCTTCAAATTGCTCTATTAATGCTTCCAAATTTCATGAACTATCTGTGGCCCTGAAAGTCTCCCATGATCGTGTCATTGAGCTTGAAAAAACTAATTCTAAACTAAATGAGAAAATTGAACTGGATGATCACGAAAATTTGGTTAAACATTTTTCTAAACTAGAAGTTGAGTATTTTAATCTACAACTAAAATATCAACATCTCAAAGAAAATGTCAAAACTTCAAATATCAAGACATCTTCAGATGCTCCAGAGTTTGATGCAGTTTTTCA
The DNA here is from genome assembly GCA_019973895.1 of Chrysanthemum seticuspe. Classification (NCBI taxonomy): domain Eukaryota; kingdom Viridiplantae; phylum Streptophyta; class Magnoliopsida; order Asterales; family Asteraceae; genus Chrysanthemum; species Chrysanthemum seticuspe. The sequence continues at coordinate 175,725,346 of BPTQ01000009.1, read as the reverse complement.
AATTAACAAATGAGATGAACAGATTCAAGCTCAGTGTAACACGATCAGAAAGTTGAAAGCCCAAATCTCTCAATTAAAGGGTCAAACGAACAATATGACAGGCTCCCAAATGCCTCCTCCTTTAGATTCTCAGAATTCTCAAACGTTTCATCTTCAAAACCTAGTAAATGCTTTACAAAAGGAAAACGAAAGTTTTCTAGAAGAAAATGAAAAGGTTAAACGTCATTTCAATGAGTTATTTGAATCAATTAAAGTCACTCGTAACAAAAACAACGAACAAATAGCTTCATTGCAAAAGGAAATTGAGAATCTGAAGGGTCAGGTAAAAGGGAAAATGCCAATGACCAATGGGGAGAATGTTGTATCAAAGGTTCACTCTTGTAATAAATATGCTTTATCTGTGACATATGTCCCTCCTCATCTAAGGAACAACAAACTTGCCATTCAAACATATTTCTCATCCCTTAAGGATTGCTTAGAATGCCTGCGTGAGATTGTTGAAGAGGATAAGCTAGAGAAACCTCATGATAATGCAATTGGACATGCATGCTTATATGCCAAACGATCTCAAGAAATCTTAGAATGCTTGATCACAATATGCCCAAAGACATTAGGTGAGAGAGTTAACCCTTTGATTCCATGCTCAATGCCTAAGGCCAAATATGATATGCACTCGATTCCCAATGTTTTGAATGTGAGCCGTAGTGTACCCTTGAGCAGTTCAGATTCTAGATTTGTCAATGCTAAGAAAGAGAACTCAAGTGTGCCTTCTAGGAGTACAAATCTCAGTACCTCTAGTTTTAAGAATGTGAACCGTAGTACACCTGCATGTAGTTCAGATCCCAGCACATCTAAACAGGTGGTGCAAAGAGTAGTAAAACAAACTAATGTTCCCATTCCCTCTACAGAATAATCAGTGATATTAAAGGGAGCAGGTCAAAGTCTCAAGACAATACAAGGAATGATAGGACCTCGCAAGCTAAGAATGTGCACTGGAAAAGAGTAAAAGAACAATCTAGGAACTTTAAGTTTGAATCGAATAAAATGAATCGTGTTGATTCTAGTATTAGCCATAGGCGTACTGTAATTAATTCGAATTCTGATACTATTTGCAAACCTTGTACTGATGTCTGCTTGAATTCTGTTTCTAATCATGTATGTGGTGTTACTGTTCTGCCTAATGATGTTAATTGTCCAGTTAATATTGTTAATGCTAAAATTCATGCTAAGAAGGCTAAAAGGCAAAAACGTAAGAAAGTTAGAAAACAGTGGAAACCCACAGGAAGAACATTCAGTAAAATAGGCTTTTATTGGACACCTGTTGGTCTTAAGACTAATCAGATAATGCCCACTAGAAAATGGATGCCTACTGGTAGAACTATTCCCTTAAGAAGTGATCACACTGTGAACAGGGCTAATTCTAACACGAGTACTGCATCTATTTACAATGATTCCATTGCCTCACTGTCTGATATAAATGCTTCTATTTCTGATGTGGGTGTTCCAGACATTGTTACTAACCAAATGGAACCCATTCTTGCATGGGGATCCCAATTATCCAGTTATCCATTCTTGTCTGTGTTCAACTGCAGATCGTTCAAATCGTTCTGTGGTACCTGGACTCAGGCTGTTCCAAGCATATGACGGGAGACCGGTCGCGGCTCATGAACTTCGTGAGCAAATTCATCGGGACTGTTAGATTTGGTAATGATCATTTCGGTGCTATCATGGGTTATGGAGATTATGTAGTTGGTAATAGTGTCATCTCTAGAGTTTACTATGTAGAAGGTTTGGGTCATAATCTGTTCTCTGTTGGTCAATTCTGTGATTCTGATCTAGAAGTTGCCTTCAGAAAACATACCTGCTTTGTTAGAGATCTTAATGGTAAGGAACTGCTAAAAGGAACTCGTGGGTCAAATCTTTACACCATCTCTATCGATGACATGATGAGGGCTTCTCCAATCTGCTTGCTATCAAAGGCTTCAAAAACAAAGTCATGGTTATGGCATCGTCGTCTCAATCACTTGAACTTCGGCACCATCAACGATCTTTCTAGAAAAGACTTAGTTGTAGGTTTACCTAGACTAAAGTATGAAAAGGATCATCTTTGTTCAGCATGTCAATTGGGAAAAAGCAAGAAGTATGCCCATAAACCCAAACCTACTAACTCTGTCACAGAAGTTCTTCATATGATTCATATGGATTTATGTGGACCTATGAGGGTGCAGAATATCTTTGGGAAGAAATATGTGTTAGTTGTGGTTGATGATTTCTCTAGATTCACCTGGGTCAAGTTCTTAAGGACAAAGGATGAAACTCCTGATATCATCATCAAACTCATCAAACAGCTGCAGGTTCGACTAAACAAAACTGTCAGAATTATCAGAACAGACAATGGAACTGAGTTTGTCAACAAACAACTTAGTGAATTCTATGAAAGCGTTGGAATCAGCCATCAAAGAAGTGTTCCACGAACCCCTCAACAGAACGGTGTAGTTGAAAGATGAAATCGTTTGTCACATGTGGGCAGGATAGCATGTACATCCTTATAAAACCATTTACCGAATTATCAGTTTAAATCCAATTTAAATCACACATTCTCCCCCGATCACAATTATCAAATCATTTGATATTTGTGATCTCTTATAGATTTAAATTGATTTTGAAAGCTTTTTAAGGAGAATTGTGACTTGATTATGAAAGCGTTTTAACTGATAGGATCGAATTTTAAGACTTTAACCTCCATTGATAAAAACATGCATGTACATCTTTTGAAAACAATTTAATGCCAAATAACTTTTTAATTTAATTGAAATCATTCTCCCCCTCAATCAATGACATAGGTTGTTGATTGAGAGATAGAAATTTTGACAAATAAGTCCTGATGATTATCAAAAATAGAGATCGAGTTATTTTTCAAAGCATTTAGTTTTCAGCAGATAAATGTTTATAGAATCAGAGCATGGAATTTTGAAAACATGATAAAACATGGCTCTGTTCTTTCTTTTAAAACCGGGTTATTGCCTGAAAATGACAATAAACCATAGTTTCTCTTTCTCCCAAAAATATTTTTTGATTTTTTTTTTTTTTTTTTTTTTTTTTTTTTTTTTTTTAATATAAAAAAAATTCGAACAACATCTAAAGTCCCGTGTCATTCTTTGAATGACAACATCAAGACCGTAGATATTATCGAATTGAGAGAAACATGACAAAATGACAATATTTTTTTGAGGATTTTCGAATTTTTTTCAAATTTTTATGGATTTTGAGAGTTTTATATTTTTCTATTTGATTTTTGAAGGTTTTATAATTTTGTATTTTGTTTTTCGAATAGATATATACAAGAGATAGATGAAGTTAGACCTTTACTCCTCTTCTTCCTCCTGAAGACGTTTGAGAGTTTCTGGTTGAAGGCTTTTCAAGCCAAGTCGTGGAAGAATAAACTCAAAACGTTCTCTTGGAAGAGCTTTGGTGAAGATGTCTCCTAACTGATATTCAGACCTCACAAAATATAGTTCCACCACACCTTTTTCCACTTGTTCCCTGATGAAATGATGTCGAATGTCGATATGCTTTGCTCTTGAGTGTTGAACGTTGTTGCATGAGAGAGCAATAGCACTTTTATTATCACAGTACAGAGGGATTTTGTTGAATTCAAAGCCATAGTCAGATAATTGAGATCTCATTCATAAGATTTGAGCACAACAAGATGACATGGCTATGTATTCAGCCTCTGTAGAGGAAATAGAAGTACTCATTTGCTTCTTTGAAGACCAGCTCACAAGCTTATCACCCAAAAACTGAGCACCTCCTGACGTACTTCGACGAGTATCTTGACAACCTGCATGATCAGCATCTGCATAGGCCGTTAGTGACATACCGGTGTCCTTCGGGTACCATAGTCCCATATTGATGGTTCCTTGGAGATACCGAAAGACCCGTTTAACTGCTTCAAGGTGCTTTTTAGTAGGCTTAGCCTGGTATCTAGCACACATGCAAACAGCGAACAAGATGTCTTGTCTACTAGCAGTGAGATACATCAGGGATCCAATCATACTCCGATATTTCGTTTGGTCAATCATGATCCCTGAGAGGTCCTCATCTAGTTTGGTTCGGTCAATCATGGGGGTGTCAACAGGGTCACTTGAATCAAATCCAAATTTCTTTAAAATCTCTGTTGCATATTTAGATTGATTTATGAAAATGCCTCCGGGACTTTGAGAAATTTGTAATCCCAAGAAAAATGACATTTGTCCCATTATAGACATTTGAAACTTTGAACTCATTTCATTTGAAAAACGATCACATTCCATTGGGTCAGTCGAGGCAAAAATAATATCATCAGCATAAATTTGAACATGAATCAAATGTTTGCCTGACTTCCTGGTGAACAATGTAGGATCAACTGCTCCTTTGATGAATCCGGTTGATAGAAGAAACTTTGACAGCGTATCATACCATGCCCTTGGAGCTTGCTTTAAACCGTAAAGAGCCTTCTTCAAACGATAAACGTGAGTAGGATGCTCTTGATTCACAAATCCTTCAGGTTGGCTGACGTACACGACTTCTTTAAGATCTCCGTTCATAAATGCCGTCTTCACATCCATCTGATAGACTACCATGTTCTTACAAGCAGCATTAGCCAGAAAGATTCTAATTGCCTCGATTCAAGCAACTGGAGCAAAAGATTCTTCAAAGTCTATACCCTCCTCTTGACGATATCCTTTAGCAACTAATCGAGCCTTGTTCTTCAACACATCACCATGCTCATCAAGTTTTACTTTGAAGATCCATTTGAGAGCTATAATCATAGCACAATCTGGAGCAGGTACTAACTCCCATACATCAAGACGATCAAACTCATGAATTTCATCTTGCATGGCATTGAACCAGCTGTCTTCATTCATGGCGGTTTTAACATCTTTTGGTTCGATCTTAGATAGTACGGAGTTGAAGAAACACCATAAGGCATCGGTTGCAAGTTGTTTCCGGGTTGATACAGGACGAGAGGGATTTCCAATGATGTTGTCTAATGGATGATCGTGAGTCCATTTTCTGAGGTGTTCATGTGGCAGTTGTTGAGGAACTGAGGTAGCAGAGTCGATGTCTCCTGAAGAAGGTGGTTCTGATGATGATTCAGGAGTAGCAAATATGTTTTCAAATGGAGCATCTTCAGGAGTGGCAAAGGGATTAACTTCATCATTGATGCCAGAAACATTTCCATGATGTACATTTGAAGAATGATGATTTGTTGATGAGACTGAAGGATCAGCAGCTGGTGCTTCTTGACTTAAAGATATTAAGACTGAGGGATTGACTTCATTTACTGGAATATGATCATCCTCTGTTGTAGGAATCAGCACCTCATTAGTAATTGAATCATACAGTTCATCAAACATAGGATCAAACAATTTCTTTACATCATCTTCAGATGGAGGTACATATGGAGTTTCTTGAGAGGAGTTTGGAACAAGGGATGAACCAATGGGATTGTTTTGAAGTGCGGGTCCTGAGCTGGAGTGTCCAGGAGCCATTTGACCGGTCAGCTCATCAAACGTAACGTGAATTGTTTCCATGATATTTCGGGTTCTTTTGTTGTAGATTCGGTATCCCTTTTTGTTTGATGCATATCCTACAAATACTCCAATGTCAGCTTTAGCTCTAAGTTTGCCTAAGTCTTGACCCTCATTAGTTGGATAGCACAATGCACCAAACACACGAAGGAAGGATAGATTAGGTTTTCTGTTGTGGACAAGTTCATATGGAGTTTTTCCATGAATAGTGTGAATCAGGGAATGATTTTGTGTGTAGCATGCAGTGGCAATTGCTTCAGCCCAGAGAAACATTGGAACCTTTGAGTAGATCAGCATTGTTCTAGCGGTATCAGTTAAAACGCTTTCATAATCAAGTCACAATTCTCCTTAAAAAGCTTTCAAAATCAATTTAAATCTATTAGAGATCACAAATCTCAAATGATTTGATAATTGTGATCGGGGGAGAATGTGTGATTTAAATTGGATTTAAACTGATAATTCGGTAAATGGTTTTATAAGGATGTACATGCTATCCTGCCCACATGTGACAAACGATTTCAATTTTTCAATGCACATGTTGAGGGGGAGCATCTATCTTAAACCTTTGATTGGAAATGTGATCAACTTATCTCAATGTGCAGGTTCCCTCTAGTATGTGCAAAACTCTTTTCAAACCTTGAGGCACATATTGAGGGGGAGCAAATTCATGTAAACCTCATCCTTCCCGGAAATGCTATACCTACTTGATTTGATGTGGGAAGTGGTGTTGATATCTTTTAGAAAATGGTAATCAAAGAAGTTAATTCTTTCTCTTGCCTCCGTGTGCAAAACTTTCTCAAATACTTGATGCACATGTTGAGGGGGAGTTCTCGTTCTAAAAATATCAAAAACAATTCAGGTACAAAATGCTTTGATAATATATCACAAGTATCTGAATTGATTTTCAAATGGTTTTCAATTGGTTCCAATGGCAGATGAACAATACCAAATAGACCGACCAACTTTCCTTTATGTACGGTGATACAAGGATGATAAGGTTAGGTTTTTGTTCCCATGATCCGCCAGAACCGGAGGGATCTACCCAGGGACAATCCACTAGTTAGTGTAGAAGTCCTTAGGTATGATGATAAAAGGAGAAAAATGAGATATGGGAAGAGTGCCGACTAAGACTGAGCTAGCACTGGAATAAACCCAACAAGGTTCTAGCTATGAAGTTTCGGTAAGCACTGAAGGGGTTGAAGAATTAAAAAGAATTGAATGAGAAAAGGGTGAAAACAAATAGCCCTCCATTTATTCAACCTTAGGGCAGAAACCGGGTTCAATTCATATGCTACTGATGGTAACATCGGTATTGAAGACAAGACGTCATGGACCCAGTGACGCACTGCACTTCAACTTTCCAAACCACTCAAGTTCCTCTTAAAAGGGCTTGTTTCATTCTCACGGGGAACCGACATTATCTATCGACTTTCTCTTAGAGATGGTTGATATTGAAGAAGGAGACCCTCTCCCTAGTCTCCGGCACAGGATCCAAATATGCACAAATTGAGTCTAGAGCCACGAGATCATCAATAAATCTCATTAGGACACTTTCAATGAAGACTCTCTGTTTCACACAATGTGGAAAGAGAGATTATATCTTGAGTCCTACGCATTATCCTTGTGGTATTGCCAGAACATCTGAGTGATGTGTATACATATTCACAATGAAGATGGAAAGCCTTCTGGAGCCAACATCAAACAAGCTCCTGGTAGGTGGCATGTGAGATCTATTTTATAGATTAACCATGTGACAACTGAACAGAAACAATGGGGCGATTCAATCTCTTGAATCAATCCTGGTTCAGGTTATGGATTGACGGATACCTTTGAAAAACCGGTCTTTGTGCTTAACATCTCTTTTCTTTAGCACATCGACCGTGTACTCATTTTTCAAACTAAAAGGTATTTTTATGATTGATAATTGATTTTCAATAAAACCTTCGTTGTATTGCAAAAACAATTTCTATTGACCAATACACGATTGTTTTTCAAATCTCTTTTCATCAATCAGTGGACTTAAAATTCGCTGGTTCACTCACTCCGTGTTTTCTTCTTTGAGACGTTCCGGTTTGAGAACAGCTAGAACAGCTGCGAAACCCTGTCAAGGAAATTCTTCGGAATTTTACCTGATCACAGGCAGTACATGTACTGATCAACGGGGAACCGTGGGCCGTGTACCTCAATTCAACGAAAGTGATCAAAGACACTTTCGTGCGATTTATTGCTAACTGTTGTATGCAGGTACGCCCGACGTTTGCAGCTGATCAGAATGAAGCGGTCAATCCATAGCCGCATGCTCACTTAACACATTCAACTCAAATGAAATCATGATTAGTGCATCAATGACTCTGATATTTTCACTCCATGCTTCTGCTACGCTGCTGCCAATATCATGATTCAACAAAAGCTTCCGCTACTCTGATCCAGAATGTGAGCATGTCGGTCCGAATGTCACAACATCACATAATACCAACACCACAAAGGATGTCTTAGTGATTTTTGATTGCTGATGATCTCAAAAGATGGCTCAAAATTATTATCACATGGATCAGCAAAAGACCTCCACTTGAAGTAACCAAACATGCAATGTGAAGAATCAATGTCTACGAGCTTAGGAGCAAAGGACTACATCAAGAATGCAAGATCAATTGTTAATGTAATATCTTTTTGTATTCAATGTAAGTTTGGTACATGATTGAGGTGACCTCCCTTAGGGGGAGATTGCTAGGAATTAGAAATTCCAGGTATTAAAGAGTCGGTCACCTCAAGTATATGTAATCGTTAGAAAGCTCGTAGTCGTAGATCTTTTATGTTAAGTAGTATTTAGTTAAGTAACACCGTGGAGGACGGACGGGTCTTTACCCACTGTATGCCTGATCCACAACCCGATGTGTGGCGATTTATTTAAGACTATAAATACTCTCTACCTCCCAAGGTAGAGAGTTGGAGCTCATAATAATATCTTTCACTTTCTCTCACTAAGTTCCCTAAACCTCTAACTTTCTCTCTCTAGAATTCCACTTATTCGCCACATGGTTGTTATGGTTTGATGTGTATGTAAAAAGTTATATCCTACAATTCATATTTTTCTAGCACTGTTTGTTATTTTTCTTCATTTAAAACAGTTTTTAAGCCTTTTTAATTAGCTTTTAATACAATTAAATCAGAAAAACTTCAAAAAAATAAGTTTTCATTTTTCCTAGGTTCAGATAAATATAAAAAGTCAAAAAAATATTTTTCCAGATTTTTCATAGTCTAATTTGTAATTTTTAGCAATTTAATTAGTTTTAAATAGTTTTTAATTCATAGAAAATAGAAAAATAATCAGAAAAATACAAAATTAGTTTTGAAAATTCTCTTTAGTTATTTTAGATTTTTCTAAGTCATAATTTCATTTTTTCTAGCTTTATTTCATATTTTCTTGTATTTTAGGGTATAATTAAATAGTTAAAAATAGTTTTTAATTAATAATAATTAGATAAATAGTTTTAAAAATAATTTTCTTTTTCTAAAAATTTTCTCTTATCATTAGGTTTGTAAAAATGTCATTTTTATATTTTTAGGATTAATACTGTTTCATTTTCACATTTTCTTTGGTACGTTACGTAGTTTTTAAGTTAAATTTTATAAAAGAAAAATCAAAAACATCATTTTACAAATAGTGATAGCGTTTATTTAATATAATTTATCTTTTTAATTTTATTTAATTTGCATTTAAGCCCCTGTAATTTATAGACTTTTTCTTTAGGTATAATCAATCACAATCCTTTTCCGTTCAAATTCTCTCGATCACTATTCGTTTGATTATTCATCGCACAGCTCGTTGGGACATAACGACCTGGGGAAACACTCTACTCTCCTGATCTTCATTGCATTGTTGTCTGAGCTGTTTGAAGTTTATTACGGTTAGCCATTCACAAGTGGCTAGCTTGTGTGATAAAACTTGACGGTTCAGCAGCCACCACACATCCTCCCCGCCTTGGAAGAGAAAACCGTCCTCGGTTTTCAGTTAGGATTACTTCTGAAGTAGAGAAAAGGTGTGGGTATTTACGCTTGAATTGGTCTTCACGTTCCCACGTGTATTCTGGACCTCTTTGAGAGTTCCAACGGATTTTGACGATCGGGATGCGGCTTTGCTTAAGCCGTTTGATCTCTCTATCCATAATTTCAATGGGTTCCTCGACAAAATTTAATCTTTCGTCAACTTGGATTTCTTCCAAGGGAATAGCAAGAGTTTCGTTCGAAAGACATTTCTTCAAGTTGCATACGTGAAACACGTTGTGCACAGAGCTAAGTTCTTGTGGTAATTCGAGTCGGTATGCTACCGGTCCGATTTTTGAGAGGATTTTGAAAGGTTCAATGTAACGAGGATTTAACTTTCCACGTTTTCCGAAACGGATTACGCCCTTCCATGGCGCAAGTTTGAGCATAACTTTATCTCCCACTTGAAACTCAAGTGGTTTCCTTCTTTTATCCGCGTAGCTCTTTTGAAGGTCACGAGCTGCTTGCAGTCGGTTTTTGATTTGTACAATCTTCTCCGTAGTTTCTTGAATTAACTCCGGACCAGTAAGTTGACTTTCTCCAACTTCGGCCCAACACACATGTGATCTACACTTCCGACCATAGAGTGCTTCATATGGTGCGGCTTTGATGCTTGTGTGATAGCTGTTATTGTAAGAAAACTCGGCTAATGGCAAGTGCTTATCCCAGCCATTTCCAAAGTCTATCACACATGCTCTTAGCATATCCTCCAGCGTTTATATGGTTCTCTCGCTTTGTCCATCTGTCTGAGGATGGTAAGCGGTGCTCATGTCGAGGTTAGATCCTAAAGCATCTTGAAGCGATTTCCAAAAATTTGAGGTGAAACGACTATCTCTGTCTGAGATGATGGAGATTGGTACACCATGACGCGCGATGATTTCCTTCAGGTATAGTTGTGCAAGTTTGTCCATTCCGTCACTTTCTTTCATCGGTAGAAAATGTGCTGACTTGGTGAGACGGTCAACTATTACCCAAATAGTGTCGTAGCCTTTAGAGGTTTTAGGTAGCTTAGTGATAAAGTCCATTGTTATACGTTCCCATTTCCATTCGGGAATTTCAGGTTGTACTAGTAGACCTGAGGGTCTCTCATGTTCGGCTTTGACTTTTGAACAGGTTAAACACCGGCTGACATATGTTGCAATGTCGGCTTTCATGTTTGGCCACCAGTACAATTTCTTCAGATCGAGATACATCTTGTCTGATCCTGGGTGGATGGAGTATTTAGACTTGTGGGATTCATGCATAATGATATCGCGAATTCCCCCGTAGAGTGGTATCCAACTTCGCTCTTTGAAACACAAAATTCCATCCGACCTTTTTACGAATCCATTTTCGCTTTCTGGCATTCCGTAAAGGTTCTCATTCGGACGATTTTCTTCCTTGAGTGCTTCCAGTTGAGCCTCAAGAATCTTGGATGGAAGAGGTGAACTGATTGTCATACCCAAAGATCTGACTCTAAGAGGGTTTGGTCGCTCTTTTCTACTCAGAGCATCAGCAACTACATTCGCTTTACCCGGATGGTAACGAATCTCGCAGTCGTAATCACTTAGCAACTCCAACCATCGGCGTTGTCTCATGTTCAGTTCTTTCTGATCTAAAATGTGTTGGTGGCTTTTGTGATCGGTGTATACGACACACTTCGTGCCATATAAATAGTGTCTCCAAATTTTTAGTGCGAACACAACTGATCCTAACTCCAAATCGTGCGTCGTGTAGTTTTTCTCATGAGTTTTCAACTGGCGAGAGGCGTATGCTATCACCTTCTCTCTTTGCATTAACACCGCCCCTAGCCCCTTATGTGAAGCGTCGCAATAAACAAAAAAGTCTTCATTACCTTCAGGTAAGGCCAGAATAGGTGCACTACACAACTTTCCTTTAAGGAGTTGAAAAGCTTCTTCTTCTTTTTTCTCCCCAGTCAAACTTGGTGTTTTTCTGGGTTAGCTTGGTTAAAGATTTGGCAATCTTTGAGAAACCTTCAATGAATCTTCTGTAGTATCCAGCGAGTCCTAAGAATTGGCGTATTTCAGTAGGAGTTGTGGGTGTCGCCCAATCCTTTATTGACTTGATCTTAGCGGGATCTACATGAATACCCTGGCTGTCAATTACATGACCTAGGAATTGCACAGTCGATATCCAAAACTCACACTTCGAGAACTTTGCATACATTTCTTCCTTCTTCAACAATTCCAAGATCAATCTAAGATGCTCTTCGTGTTCGTTCACATTCTTGGAATAAATTAGGATATCGTCAATGAATACAATCACAAATTTATCCAGGTAGGGTTTACACACTCGGTTTATGAGGTCCATGAACACAGCTGGTGCATTGGTTAACCCAAAAGGCATGACTTGAAACTCGTAATGTCCATAACGAGTTCTGAAGGCGGTTTTGGGAATGTCTTCTTCCCGAACTCTTAATTGATGGTATCCGGACCTTAAGTCAATTTTTGAATAAACACTTGAACCTTGAAGTTGATCGAATAAGTCATCGATCCTCGGGAGTGGGTAACGGTTCTTAAAGGTTAGTTTATTCAACTCGCGATAGTCGATGCACATCCTGAAAGTTCCGTCCTTCTTCTTGACGAATAGGACTGGTGCTCCCCATGGTGATGAGCTTGGTCTAATGAACCCTTTTTCCGCAAGTTCCGACAACTGGTTTGATAACTCCTGGAGTTCCGTTGGAGCTAATCGATAAGGTGCTCTTGCCACTGGTGCGGCACCAGGCACTAAATCGATCTGAAATTCAACCTATCGGGTCGGCGGGAGTCCTGGCAAGTCTTCAGGAAAGACTTCAGGAAATTCTCTCACTATTGGTACGTCCTCTAGACGTTTTTCTTCCTTTTCTTTTTCATCCTTTCCGGTGACTTGTGCTAGGAAGATGTAACATCCTTCCTCGATACACCTCAACACCTTGGTACAAGAAATGACATGCAGTCTTGACGCGTTTCTTCTATCACTCCTGTCTCCTTCTATAGTTAGGACTTCATCTCCATAGGGTACTTGGACAAGCTTCTCGCCACAAATGATGGCAACATGATATTTTGCCAACCAATCCATTCCGATGATGACATCGAAACTACCCAATGCTACTGGTATCAAATCGATATTGAATGGGTGGTTTAACAGATTCAGGGTGCAACCTCTTATGATGGTATCTGCCCTTTCTACGTTACCGTTAGCTAGTTCCACATTGTATGCATTTCCTAATGCAGTTGGGGAAATATCGAGTAGTGGACTAAATGCATTAGAAACAAAACTCCTATCGGCTCCCGTATCAAACAATATGGATGCATAACGGTTATTTATAAGGAACGTACCCGTCACAACATTCGGGTCTTCCTGAGCTTCCACCTTGGTCACAGCATAGACTCTTCCACGAGCTCCTTCGCCATTTCCCTGATTACTCGGCTGTCCAACATTTCCCTGAATCCTGCCATTCCCATGGCTTCCTGGATTTCCTCGGCTTCCTTGATTTCCTCCATTGCCTTGGTTTCTGGTCTTTCAACATTCATTCTTATAATGTCCTTTCTCACCACAACCAAAGCAAGTTACAGCAGCTTTTGGGTCCTGAGCTGGGGTTGTTTGAACCGTCGCCAATGACTTGGACCTGCAGTTTCTGGTCAAGTGTCCGATTTTATGACAATTACGGCACTTGACTGTACACTGTCCTTTGTGATGCAGTATGCATCGGTTACACAATGGTGCAGTCCCTGCGTATGGTTTCCTTTCTTCAATCCCAGCTGCATATGCTCTAGCAACATTTTGCCTTTTGTTTTGATTGTTGCTGTTGTTCCCACTGTTGTTGCCACGGTACCCATTGTTGTTGTAGCTTCGGGAGTGGTCATCCCATTTCCTCTTATTGTCAACCACTTTGTCCATGGAATCCTCAATCACTTGGTCCATGAGTTTGTTGGCTACCTCGATGGTTTCGTGAAGATCAACAGCCTTAGAAGTGGTGACATTGCCCTTGATAGATTGGGGGAGTCCTCCGATGTATCTCTCCAACAATCGGGTCTCCGTTCGAACCATTTCAGGGCACAACAAGGCTAGTTCTTGAAAACGCTGGTTATAAGCAGCCATATTGGTGCCTTGAACTTTGAGGTTCCAAAACTCATGCTCTAGCTTCTTGATCTCATTACGTGGACAGTACTTTCGAAGTACCATCTCCTTGAAGCTCTCCCATGGCATGGCATAGGCAACATCGATACTAGCAGATTTCAGAAAATTGTTCCACCAGGTCAAAGCAGCATCTGTGAAAGTGAATGATGCGTACTTAACCTTAGACTCTTCTTCACAATTCCATATTCGGAACACAGTCTCGAGCTTCTCGATCCATCTAGTCAGATCGACAGCTCCTTCGGTTCCACTAAAGCCTCCAGTCATGGTCTTACGAAAGTCCTGATAAGTACAAGTGTGGCTGTGGGTGGGTGGTCTCGAAGTTCCAACATTAGTAGACGAGTGGTTTACTGCAGCTAAAGCGGCGTTCACTCGCTCATTGACCAGTTGGTCTATCATAGCTTGATTCATGTTAGGTTGGATTGGAGTAGCCCTAACAGGAGTAGTGGCTTCAGCAGTCTGATCGCGTGTGACTCTGTTTGGAATAGCAGCGTTTGCAGCTTGGTTACGAGTGACTCTCGCTGGAATAGGAGCATTGGAAACTCCACCAGGATTGGTACGGTTTGATCTTCGTTTTGGCGGCATTTCTGCAGTAAGAAAGGTGTTGAGATATAGAACCTTTTAAACAAGGTAAGTGCCAAGCAATACTGTAGTTATCGCAGATAGATCATATGAGCAATCTATAAAAGAAAGGACAATTGGATAGGAAAATAAGTTTGACATAGATAGAATTTTGGTTACAAGGTTCTTAAAGTACATGATGAGATACTAGATGGAATACAACTGAAATACAACGGGAATACAACGAAAATACAACGGAAATACAACTGAAGTACAAGAGTAATAACTAACACTAACTGTTATAATCCAGTTTAGTGTGATACATCATGCAATAAGATCTAAGGATGTCCACGCTCGGTACGTAGTCGCTCAATGGTAGCAACTAACTCTCGCTGCGTATCCTCCAAACTAGCGATGCGTCTCATCTGAGAGGCCAGCATGGACTCCAAACCTGTGGTCCTCTGCCATTCCTCTCTGGCAGTATCTCTAGCCATCCACTGGATGTGCTCCAGCTCCTCAAGTCGGCCGTGCATCTGGGCTTGACCTCTGCCCAAGGCTCGTGCTCTGCTGTCCAACTCTCTAACATCCTCGACCTGAGCCTCAACTCTGAAACCCAGTCGAATCCTCTCGTGTCTCTCGAGCTCCATGCTCTCAAACAACACATCAGTGACTTGGTCTAAACCCTCAACACGCTGCTCGCAAGCCTGCAAGCGTACTGGATTGATTCTCTCCAACTGATCAGTATGGACCCCTAGCAAGGTCTCATGAGAATCCAACTGAATAAGCACTCTCTCAGTAAGAGTCAGCTCCTCATCATCTAGAGATGGGTCCGGCACAGGTTGTGCCTCATTCGGTGCAGCTACCTCAATCGTCTCAAGCTGTCTAGTGGCGTGAGCAAGGCGCTCCATGTCTGATGCATATGGTATGAATGAAGGTGATGATGGACTATAGCTTGGACTCGTGATATGTGGTACAGAACTGACCAAACAACTAATATCCCTCCAAGCAATCTCATCACTCTCCTCCTGCCTGCGGAGGAAAGCAGCTCTCTGTCCTAACCCAAACGGTGCATCAATGTCCATGTCCTCGCTCAATCTCTGAGCCATCCTGGAGCTCTGTCCTAACTCCTGAATACTCTGGACAATCTCCAGACCCAGTGTATCCATATCTGCTGCTGTGCTAACATGTCCAGGGACACTCTCAATCGGCATAGGCTCAGGTAGCTCCTCCTCCGGATCCTCTTCCGGGTCTTCTTCCAGATCTTCTTCTGGGTCTTCATCTGAGTAGGAATCAGTAGCTCTCCTGAGTCTCTAGTGAGGTGGTGACTCAGTGGATGATGATGTCAGTGACTCTGAAGTAGTGGAAGGACCCATGTAGGCAGCGCGGGTCATCCGAGAAGCTAGTGCAGGCATGAATGAATACCGCTCTCTATATCCGGGTACTCTCACGATCATGCGAGGTTTTCGCCTGCGTGTCAACAAAGCTGATGGGGTGGTGGTAAGGGTCGGTACAGGTGGAGTAGGTGCAATAACTGGCTGAGCTGCTAGTGTGGCCTGAATATACGGATCAGTGGCCAAGTGTGCAAGCTGATGGATGGTAGATGAGTGAGTAAGTAGGATGTCCTCCTGAACATCGTGAGGGAAGGCTGGTGAAGGCATGGTCTGTGACAAGACGGTGCATATGTGTAAGTATGTGGAAAAATATACTCATGATGAATATGAAATAGTGCATTAGTAAATAGGAAATAAAACATGCAATCCTATTTAAATGAATTCTTAAGTAAAATGGCAAGTAAGACAAACGGCAATTGGCGGTCGTAGTATGATGTTTTTGTAAAAAGTAGTTATAGTTTAGGGTTTATATGTACCTAGTTCTCTACAACTTAGGCTCTGATGCCAATCTGTAACAACCCCAAAATTTGGTTTAGCGGAAGCATACGTGTTATTGGGAGCGTTACGGAATTGGTGAATCATAACACAAGTAATAAAGAACGGAATACATACTCCGTTTAATTTCATAAAATATTTTTAAAACATTATCTTACAACATTGTTTAGATAAATGGGCACATCCCATAATTTTAGTGGTCCCAATATAGAAACATCGTTTTTGTGTAAAAACACTTCTTTAGAAATTACTACGACCATTTATCCGCCTCTTGCCTTGCATCCATGATCACAACTAAGCACCTGAGAAAATATGCTAAAAAGGTCAGCTAAAAGCTGGTGAGTTCATAGGTTTATGTTAAAATAGTAAGTTTGGACCATAAGCAAAGTCATATAATCATTACAACGAATATAATGATATATGGATGAATGTCTATTACGTTAGCTCTAAGTTCATGCAACCGATACTACGACAGTTTTTGTATGCTAAAAGATGTCATACAATATAGAGGCCCATAGCGAGTGTTTTGTCCCTCAACACTCGATTCCGACATGGTATACGTTTCGCCTTGGCCTAAGCATGGCCAACCGAACGGAGGAGTCACCCTCAATAGATCTATTTATAACATTCGCGTTTCCCAATGGGGAATTGACGGTTCATGAAAAAGGGCATTCTCTAGGGACATAAGGGCTTAGGCTAAACCACGTAATAGTAATCATGTATTAGTTTAGGTCCATAAAAAGGTTTTGCATATTTCTCACCCCAAAATGTATAAAACAGTTTATCAAGTAAAAGAGGGGCTATGAAAACTCACCTTAGCAAATGTGCAATCCAAAAGTGGGATTAGTGATTGTTGTGAAGCGGCACCGACACGTGACCTAGATAAGGAGGGCAATTTTTTAGTTCATTGTTTTAAGTATCACTTACTTAATGTAGTTCAATGGTTTTTATAATTGTATTAATACCATACGTAAGTTCGTAAAAATTGTTAAAATGACTTTTACTAATAAGTATACGAAGTATATATACTTTCATATTGACATTAATATGGTTTTAAAATCCGAAGTTTGATATGAAAAATAATTATAAGGTTCCACTTGTAAGTATATAAATGTATATATACTTATTTAAGTTGACACAAATGGCATTGTCAAAATGATAGTTAATTCATTTTCTAAACGTATTTAGAAAAAATGCTTGAGTTAAATTCAAAGTCTTCCAATTTTAATGGATTATAAAATATCGTAGTGATCTTTATATATTTATCAAAATTTGATTTTTATATATATATAGTTCTAGCGAGAAGTTTACTTGACATACATTCATTTACACATTGTCGTTAAATTTTGATGTACGTTTCTACGTGAATCATGTTTTTAGAATACTTGTTGTTATGCCAACCTTTCACACATTCTCGTTAAGTTATGACTTGTGTACATAATTGACGCTAAGACGATATGTAACGAGGTGAAAAGTAAGAATAGACGGGGACGGGTTAAGTTTATATTTGGACTTCCGGTTATACGTTACACGTTTTATTTTGTGAGGTAGTCTAAACCATCAACCGAATACTCCATGACTGACATGGGCCGTGGCCCGATTATTAATAGTGGCAGGGAACCCGGATTGGGCCTAGGCCCGAAGTGGATTATATGTGAGAAATGGGCTTTTTGGCTAAATGGTGACTTATGAAAAATAGTTTGGAGCGTGAGTATGGGCTGTGGCCCAAGGAAATACAGAAACATATTCAACATAGTTTGATGTTTGTTATTTTCGCAATGTTTCATTTCATCGTTTGGATATTGGACGCCTAGATTTGACGAAATGAAAAGGTAACCATGCGCCATTTTGGTTGCTCAAACGGACTTTAATCAAGTTCTAAATGCGCATAATACAACAAAAAAAGCAAGGACTAAGATGCTAGTGTGGTTGTTTTTGACGCGGAAATCTCAACGTAACCGGTTTGACTTCAAGATATTGTTCGACTTTAGCATGACTTAGACTCGAAATGCCTAGACCACTTGACAAGAGTTTAAACTCACGAGACCCATACTAGCTATCAAAACTGTTTTTGGACACTAAAGATTATTTCACAGTGGAGTGTTCATGAGTTCATTTCCAAGTATTCCTATCACTTAGGAAAAGAAACAAAAGTACTAAACTTATTTTATCACAAGGCTCAGGCGCATATTACGTGACATCGGTCTAAAAGAACTTCGACAGAAAATGATATCAACAATTCAACAAATTAAGATTAACTTATACATGACCTTTTCCTTTTTCCAAAGATTATAAATTACTAAAGTTCATATACTACTTTGAGTATTATTCAAAGACAACATAATTTCTAGATTTTTTTCATATATCTCGACAGAAAAACATGATTAACAAAACAAAGTAAAACACAAATCTCAAATAACCAAACTCACAACACGACATGGAATCCAAGAACAATTACAAATCGACATGACTAAAACATATGACAATTTCATTGATAAAATTTTCCAAGCATAATATCATAAGAACAACATAAAACATGACAATAAGAAAGATGAATAACCTCAACTCGAGAGTGATGGGTGAGGAACGAAAGTGGCTTCTTGGATTCGAACCAAACAAGACTTGAATTAGCTCCAACACACTTCCAATTGCAAAACCCCCAAATCAATTTTTGAAAACCCTAAGTTTCACAAACCCTAGTTTTTGGTAAAATTAATGAGGAAACTGAGTTGGGGCGTTTGCATCTCTACTAGGATAAAGAAGTATCTTGGGAAGGAGCTTGACTACCTTTCTCTTCTTGGGATTTGGTTTGAAGCGAATTTGGTTAGCTTCCAAAACCTTAGAAAATCTTGGACTTTGGCTCAATATAGATTGGTGTGGAGATATGATTCTATTGGGTGACTTTGTCTTGATTCTTCTTGGATTCGTTCGAAGGGTAGCCGGCGCATCAAGGAGGGGATTTGAGAGACAAAAACTTACATGATTTTGGTAAGAGAGAGGAGAATATGATGGAATAAACAGGTTGGGTTTTCCTCTTTGGGAGATTCGACCTATATGAGGCGCAGGTCTAGAGGTTGAAGAAGAAGATTGATATCTTCTTTTCTCTGCTTTGGCTTTGCTTTTGTCGTGAGTGGGAAGAGAGGACAAAGAGATATATATCTCAATTTTATTAAAAGGGTTTACTTTTAAGAGTAAATTATATATAAACGTGTGTGGGGAAAAGAAACAAAGGGTGTATTAACTCAACATTTAATAAAAGGTTTTTATCTAAAAGGAAGAAAATAAACATATGTATGTATATGTATAGTATAGTTATGATTTATTTGTGTATATGTATGTACTTGTGTTACACTTATGTATTAATTGTGTTTGAGTCTTATAAGAGTTATTGTTTAAGTGCAAGTGTATTAAATATTTTGTGTCCCGTGATATTAAATTGTGACCGAAGTATCATTGTTTGATAATTTTTATAACGTAGTATCTTATAGGTACGCATCGGAGATATTATTTATTTTGTAATATTTTTCATTACGGAAGTTTGTCATTTGTTTTATCAAGCCCTTATCATAGTGTCGGTACGCGTGCAGTGTCGGTCACTGGGGAAAACGAGATAACCTCTCGTCTTATAATTTAAATCATAAGACAAAAATAAAATATTCATAAAATGATATGAATGCAAAAAGTGGTGCAATTATCTACTGTATGCGATTTATCTACTCAAATGATCAGGCAAAACTTATGCATGCTTAATGACTTATGCTTAGTAATAATAAATTACTAATTATTAGTTAAATTTTAGTGAAAATTTACCATGTGTCACATATTAAAACTATATGATGATGTTGATGAGCGAAAGATGCATAATGAAGTACAATCTCTTGAGACTTATGAATCAGATATTGATGATGAGGGTAATAGCAATATTGTCCCATATGATCAATATGTGAAGCAAAGTGAAAATGAGGGTGTACCAAGTAATGCATCTTCCGCAGTCAATGATGACTATGTTTTTGATGAATACACTGCATGTACCCATGATAATTTTGTTGTCTCTGAACTGAATGCCTATAAAGAACGTGTTGCTATTTATGAACAGCGTGCTAAGTTTGAGTTAACCACCCGTGAGCAGGAAATGGATGACCAAATGTGTACAACTATTAGAAAAAGTAAGTTTAGAGAAGAAGTATTAAAACAACAGTTAAACTCCTTACAAGAAAAGCTTTCTAAAACTGCTTAAGCAAAAACAAGAACTTCAAGAAAATGTTAAAATGCTTAAGCAAGAATTCAGTGCTAAGGAATCAAAACTTTTGAATGATTTTTCTAATCTAAAAACATTGAAAAACAAGCTTGAAAATAAGTTGTACGTACAAGGGAATACCATTCAGACTGCTCACATGATCACGAAGCATAGAGTTCTCAGCGATAAGCATAGTATCCCCATTATAAAGGAATCCAACCCTGAGTATGGTAAGATAGCAAAAGCTGCTCAAAATGTTATCTATGATGGCAATGAAATCCTTTAACCTAGGCAGAAACCTAGTTGCGCTGAGTGCACTGAGGAAGATAAGAAATCAGATGAGGTCACTAGAGAGAAAATGGATAAGAAACTCAACAATCCTACACGTAAAGAGAAAAACATAATTATCAGACCCCATGACTACAAAAAGGAAAATTGGATTTCCTTGAACATGTTTAAGCCGCAAACATTGTTAACACCCGAACAAGTGTTCTGGAAAAAGGATTTAGATAAGCAAAAAGCAGAGAATCTTGTTGTAACAAACCCCCCCCCCCTTAGGAAAATACCTTCAGCAACTGTGTATCCTCCTAATACATCAATGCATCTAGTCCCTAGGACTATTTCCACTAAAAGCAAGACCTTAATTCGTCAATATGTTATCTTTCAATTAATTGTTGATTTTGAGAAAACTTGTAAGAAAAGGATCACACCCACTGGGATAACTGAAGGGGAAAGGGGTTTTGAGCAAACTAAAGAATGCTATTTAACTGAGGTCATGCCTTTCTTTAAACAACTAAAAGGTCAATTTGAGAGTCTTAAAAAGGGGATGGATTTAGATATTAAAGAAATGGAAAAGGAATTTGATGCAATGATAGTTGAGGTTAGTGACTATGAGCGAGAGTTAAAATATAATGAGATTGAGAGGAAGAACTTGCATGCATTGAATGAGAATCTTATTTCTGAATGTATCAATCAAGATGTGTTTTACACTGCTACGAATTGTTCCATTAATGCTTCTCAATTTCATGAATTATCTGTTGCTCTGAAAGTCTCCCATGATCGTGTCATTGAGCTTGAAAAGACTAATTCTAAACTAAATGAGAAAATTGATCTGGATGATCAAGATAATTTGGTAAAACATCTTTCTAAACTAGAAGTTGAACATTTTAATTTACAACTAAAATATCAACATCTTAAAGAAAATGTCAAAACCTCAAATATCAAGACATCTTCAGATGCTCCAGAGTTTGATGCAGTCTTTCAGATAAACAAACGTGATGAACAGATTCAAGCTCATTGTAACACGATCAGAAAGTTGAAAGCCCAAATTTCTCAATTAAAGGGTGAAAAGAACAATGTGACTGGCTACCAAATGCCTCCTCCTTTAGATTCTCAGTATTCTCAAACTTTTCATCTTCAAAACTTAGTAAATGCTTTACAAAAAGAAAACGAGAGTTTTCTAGAAGAAAATGAAAAAGTTAAACGACACTTTAAAGAGTTATATGATTCAATGAAAATCACTCGTGACAAAAACAACGAAAAAATAACTTCTTTACAAAAGGAAATTGAGAATCTGAGGAGTCAGGAAAAAGGGAAACTGCCACTTGTTTTTAATGAGAATGTTGCATCAAAGTCATCCTCAGACTGCAAATATACTATGACTGTTAAATATATTCCTCCTCATCTTAGGAATAATGAACTTGTGTTTCACAACTATTGTGCTCACCTTAAGTATAGTCTAGAATGTCTCCGTGAGATTGTGGAAGAGGATTTCATAAATAAGCCTCTTGATAGAGAAATTAGGTTTGCTTGCATTCAGGCCAAACGATCTCAGGAACTACTAGAATTTCTAATTGCAACATGTCCTAAATCCTTAGGTGCGAAAGGTAAAGATGTAATGCCTTGTTATATGCCTAGTGCCAAGCCTACAAACCATTCCATGCCCAGCTTTAAGAAAGTGAACACTAATGTGCCGTCTAGTAGTTCAGATCCTTGCACATCTAGTTCAGGAATGCAAAAACTAGATCAACCAACTAATGTTCCCATAATTCCCTCTACAGGAGTAATCAGTGATATTAAAGCAAGCGGCTCAAAGCCTCCAGGCAATACCAAGCAAGATAAGACCTCGCAAGCTAAGAATGTGCATTGGAAGAGAGTAGAAGACCAACCTAGGAACTTTAAGTTTGAGTTGAATAAAACGAATCGTGTTGATTCTAGTATTAGCCATAGGCGTACTGTAATTAATTCAAATTCTGATACTATCTGAAAACCATGTAATGATGATTGCTTGAATTCTGTTGCTAATCATGAATGTGGTGTGAATGTTTTGTCTAATGCTGTCAAATGCCCAGTTAAAATTGTTAATGCTAAAAATCATGCTAAGAAGGCTAAAAGGCAAAGATGAAAGAAAGTTAGAAAATAGTGGAAACCCACAGGAAGAACATTTAGTAAGATAGGTTATCAATGGATACCTTTTGGCCATAAGGATAATCAGTTCTGCCCTCAATCTGCTAAGACAATGCCCACTAGAAAATGCATGCCTACTAGTAGAACTATTCCTTTAAGAAGTGAACATACTTTGAATAGGTCAAATACGGACACCAGCACTGCATCTATTCCTAATGATTCCATTGCTTCTATTTATGATATGGGTGTTTCTACCTCTGATGTGGGTGTTCCAATCACTGTTACTAACCAAATGGAACCCATTCTTGCATGGGGATCCCAATTATCCAGTTATCCATTCTTGTCTGTGTTCAACTGCAGATCGTTCAAATCATTCTGTGGTACCTGGACTCAGGCTGTTCCAAGCATATGACTGGAGACCGGTCACGGCTCATGAACTTCGTGAGCAAATTCATCAGAACTGTGAGATTCAGAAACGATCATTTTGGTGCTATTATGGGTTATGGAGATTACGTGGTTGGAGATAGTGTGATTTCCAGGGTATATTATGTTGAAGGTCTTGGACATAATCTATTTTCTGTCGGACAATTTTGTGACTCAGATTTAGAAGTGGCCTTCAGAAAACATACTTGCTTTGTTAGAGAACTTGATGGTGTGGAACTTCTCAGAGGAACTCGTGGTTCAAACCTATACACCATCTCTATCGAAGATATGATGAAATCTTCACCCATTTGCTTGCTGCCAAAGGCTTCCAAAACTAAGTCATGGCTATGGCACCATCGTCTCAATCACTTGAACTTTGGTACCATAAACAATCTTTCCAGAAAGGACTTAGTAAGAGGATTACCCAGATTAAAGTATGAAAAAGATCATCTTTGTTCAGCTTGCCAATTGGGAAAAAGCACAAAATATGCCCACAAACCAAAACCCACAAACTCAGTAATGGAAGTTCTTCATACCCTTCATATGGATTTATGCGGACCAATGAGAGTTCAAACTATTAATGGGAAGAAATATATTTTAGTCGTTGTCGATGACTACTCTCGATTCACTTGGGTAAAGTTTTTGAGGACAAAGGATCAAACTCCAGATGTCATCATTAAACTTATCAAGCAACTTCAAGTTTGACTTAACAATACTGTTAGAATTGTTCGAACCAACAATGGCACAGAGTTCGTTAACAAAGATTTAATCCAGTTTTATGAAAGTGTTGGAATCAGTCATCAAAGAAGTGTCCCACGAACCCCTCAACAGAACGGTGTAGTTGGAAGACGAAATCGAACTCTTGTGGAAGCCGCTAGAACAATGCTTATTTACTCAAAGGTTCCAATGTTTCTCTGGGCTGAAGCCATTGCCACTGCTTGCTACACCCAAAATCGTTCACTTATTCACACCTCTCATGGAAAAACTCCATATGAACTTGTCCATAAACGAAAACCTGATCTATCCTACCTTCGTGTGTTTGGTGCTTTATGTTACCCAACTAATGACGGTCAAGATTTAGGTAAACTAAAAGCTAAAGCGGACATTGGAGTATTTGTGGGTTATGCACCAAACAGAAAAGGATACCGAATCTACAACAAGAGAACCCGAAATATCATCGAAACAATTCACGTTACGTTCGATGAGCTGACCGGTCAAATGGCTCCAGGACAATCCAGTTCTGGACCCGCATTTCAACCTTTTTCAAGTAGTCCTATCAGTTCTACTCTTGTGTCTAATCCCTCACCAGCAACTCCATATGTACCTCCATCAGAAGATGATTTAAAGAAATTGTTTGATCCAATATTTGATGAACACTATGAACTGAATGCTGATGAAATGTCAATTCCATCAACAGAGGTTGCTCCTATCTCTGTGAATGAAGTCAACCCTTCAGTCTCAATATCATTAAGTCAAGAAGCGCCTGCTGCTGATCACTCTATCTCATCAACAAATCATCAATCATCGAATGTACATCATGGAAGTGTTTCTGGCACCCATGATGAAGTTAATCCCTTTGCTACTCCCGAAGATGCTCCATTCGAAAACATATTTGCTCCTGAATCATCAGCAGAACCATCTTCATCAGGAGATATCGACTCTGCTACTTCAGTTCCTCAACAACAACCACATGAACACCTCAGAAAATGGACACATGATCATCCATTGGACAACATCATTGGAAACCTTTCTCGTCCAGTATCCACACGGAAACAACTTGCAGCCGATGCCTTATGGTGCTTCTTCAACTCCGTACTCTCTAAGATCGAACCAAAAGACGTGAAAACTGCCATGAATGAAGACAGCTAGTTCAATGCCATGCAAGAAGAAATTCATGAGTTTGATCAACTAGATGTATGGGAATTAGTACCTGCTCCAGATTGTGCTATGATTATTGCTCTAAAGTGGATCTTCAAAGTGAAACTTGATGAGCATGGTGATGTTTTAAAGAACAAGGCTCGATTGGTTTGCAAAAGGATACCGTCAAGAGAAGGGTATTGACTTTGAAGAATCATTTGCTCCAGTTGCTCGTATCGAGGCAATCAGAATCTTCTTGGCTAATGCTGCAAGTAAGAACATGGTAGTATATCAGATGGATGTTAAGACGACGTTTCTAAACGGAGATCTTAAAGAAGTCATCTACGTCAGCCAACCTGAAGGCTTTGTGAATCCAGAGCATCCTACTCACGTTTATCGTCTGAAGAAGGCTCTTTACGGTTTAAAGCAAGCTCCAAGGGCATGGTATGATACGCTATCAAAGGTTCTTCTATCTACTGGATTCAGCAAAGGAGCAGTTGATCCGACATTGTTCACCAAGAAATCAGGCAAACATTTAATTCACGTTCAAATATATGTTGATGATATCATCTTTTCCTCGACTGACCCCAATGAGTGTGACCGTTTTTCTAAAGAAATGGGTTCTAAATTTCAAATGTCAATGATGGGACAAATGTCATTTTTCTTGGGATTACAAATTTCACAAAGTCCCAGAGGCATTTTTATAAATCAATCTAAATATGCACATGATATTTTAAAGAAATTTGGATTTGATTCTAGTGACCTTGTTGAAACTCCCATGATAGAGCGTACTAAACTAGATGAGGACCACTCATGGATCATGGTAGACCAAACGAAATATCGTAGTATGATTGGATCCCTGATGTACCTCACAGCTAGTAGACCAGACATCTTGTTCGCTGTTTGCATGTGTGCTAGATACCAGGCTAAGCCTACCAAAAAGCACCTTGAAGCGGTTAAACGGGTCTTTCGGTATCTCCAAGGAACCATCAACATGGGACTTTGGTACCCGAAAGACACCGGTATTTCACTAACAGCCTATGCAGATGCTGATCATGCAGGATGTCAAGATACACGTCGAAGTACGTCTCGAGGTGCTCAGTTTTTTGGTGATAAGCTTGTGAGCTGGTCTTCAAAGAATCAAATGAGTACTTCTATTTCCTCTACAGAGGCTGAATACATAGCCATGTCATCTTGTTGTGCTCAAATCTTATGAATGAGATCTCAATTATCTGACTATGGCTTTGAATTCAACAAAATCCCTCTGTACTGTGATAATAAAAGTGCTATTGCTCTCTCATGCAACAACGTACAACACTCAAGAGCAAAGCACATCGACATTCGACATCATTTTATCAGGGAGCAAGTTGAAAACGGTGTGGTGAAACTATACTTTGTGAGGACTGAATACCAGTTAGCAGACATCTTCACCAAAGCTCTTCCTAGAGAACGTTTTGAGTTTATCCTTCCACGACTTGGTCTTAAGAGCCTACAACCGGAAACACTCAAACTTCTTCAAGAGGAAGAAGAGGAGTAAAATGTTTTCCTTCATCTATCTCTTGTAAATATCTATTCGAAAAACAAAATACAAAATTACAAAACCTTCAAAAAGCAAATAGAAAAATAGAAAACTTTCAAAAAATCCAAAAATATTGTCCTTTTGTCATGTTTTCCTCGATTCGATAATATCTACGGTCTTTGTGATGTCATTCAAAGAATGACACGGGAATTTAGATGTTATTCGAATGTTTAAAAAAAATTGAGAGAAAGAAAATTTTTTAAGAAAGTAAAACCATGGTTTATTGTCATTTCAGGCAGTAACCCGCACTTCAATGAAAGAACAGAGCCATGCTTTATCTTGGTTTTCAAATTTCTTGCTCTGATTCTATAAACAATAACTTACTATCTAATGAAAACTAATTGCTTTGAAAAATAACTCGGACTCTATTTTTGAAAATCATCTGGACTTAACATTTGTCAAAAACATCTATCTCTCAATCAACAACTTATGTCATTGATTGAGGGGGAGAATGATTTTAATTAAATCAAAAAGGTTATTTGTCATGCAATTGTTTGTCAAAAGATAATCATGCATGTTTAATCAATGGAGTTTAAAGTCTCAAAATCCGATCCGTATCAGTTAAAACATTTTCATAATCAAGTCACAATTCTCCTTAAAAGCTTTCAAAATCAATTTAAATCTACAGAGATCACAAATCTCAAATGATTTGATAATTGTGATCGGGGGAGAATTTGTGATTTAAATTGGATTTAATCTGATAATTCGGTAAATGGTTTTATAAGGATGTACAAGCTCTCCTTCCCACATGTGCCAAACGATTTCAAATTTCCATGCACATGTTGAGGGGGAGCATCTATTTTAAACCACTAAGATTTGAAATGTGATCAATTTATTTCAATGTGCAGTCTTTTCCTAATATGTGCAAAACATCTTCAAATTTTCATGCACATATTGAGGGGGAGCAACTATTTTGAAAACCACATTCTTCATATAACTACTCTTAGATGCAAGCCAATCCCTCAAAGATGAAAATTATTTCCATTACAAAATGATACGTGATGCACATGTTGAGGGGGAGCTCTGCTTCAAAAATTATCAAAAACAATTCAGGTACAAAATGCTTTGATAATATATCACAAGTATCTGGATTGATTTTCAAATGGTTTTCAATTGGTTCCAATGGCAGATGAACAATACCAAATAGACCGACCAAATTTACTTTATGTATGGTGATATAAGGTTGATAAGGTTAGGTATTCGTTCCCATGATCCACCAGAACCGGAGGGATCTACCCAGGGACAATCCACTAGATAGTGTAGAAGTCTTTAGGTATGATGAAAAAGGGAGAAAAGTGAGATATGGGAAGAGTGCGGACTGAGATAGATCTAGAACTGGAATAAGCCCAACAAGGTTCTAGTAATGAAGTCTCGGTAAGCACTGAAGGGGTTGAAAAATGAAAAATAAATGAATATGAAAAGGGTGAAAAGATATAACCCTCCAAAAATTCAACCGTAGGGCAGAAACCGGGTTCAATTCATATACTACTGGTGGTTACCAAGGTAACATCGGTATTGAAGACAAGACGTCATGGACCCAGTGAAACACTGCACTTCAAATTTCCAAATCACTCAAGTTCCTCTTAAAAGTACTTGTTTCATTCTCACGGGGAACCGACATAATCTATCGACTTTCTCTTAGAGATAGTTGGTATTGAAGAAGGAGACCATCTCTTTAGTCTCCGGCATAGGAACCAAATATGCACAATTGAGTCTAGAGCCACGAGATCATCAATAAATCTCATTAGGATACTTTCAATGAAGACTCTCTGTTTCACACAATGTGGAAAGAGAGATTATATCTTATGAGTCCTACGCATTATCCTTGTGGTATTGCCAGAACATCTAAGTGATATGCATACATATTCACAATGAAGATGGAAAGCCTTCTGGAGCCAACATCAAACAAGCTCCTGGTGGGTGGCATGTGAGATCTATTCAATAGATCAACCATGTGACAACTGAACAGAAACAATGGGGAGATTCAATCTTTTGAATCAATCCTGGTTCAGGTTATGGATTTACGGATACCTTTGAAAAACCGGTCGTTGTGCTTAAAAACTCTTTTCTTTAGCACATCGACTGTGTACAAATATTTCAAAATAAAAGGTGTTTATGATTGATAATTGATTTTCATTAAAACCTTCGTTGTATTGCAAAAACCATTTCTATTGAGCGATACACGATTGTTTTTCAAATCTCTTTTTATCAATCAGTGAATCTCAATTCGCTGGTTCACTCACTCCGTGTTGTCTTCTTTGAGACGTTCCGATTTGAGAATAGCTAGATCAGCTGCGAAACCCTGTCAAGGAAATTCTTCAGAATTTTACCTGATCACAGGCATTACTTGTACTGATCAACGAGGAACCGTGGGCCGTGTACCTCAATTCAACGAAAGTGATCAAAGACACTTTCGTGCACTTTATTGCTAACTGTTGTATGCAGGTACGCCCGACGTTTGCAGCTGATCAGAATGAAGCGGTCAATCCATAGCCGCATGCTCACACATCACATTCATTTCAAAAGAAATCATGATTAGTGCATCAATGACTCTGATATTCTCACTCCATGCTTCTGCTACGCTGCTGCCTATATCATGAATCAACGAAAGCTTCCGCTACTCTGATGAGAAGAAATCATGATCCAAAATGTGAGCATGTCGGTCCAAAAGTCACAACATCACATATTACCAACACCACAATGGATGAGTCAGAGATTTATGATTGCTGATGATCTCAAAGCTGGCTCAAAACTCAATATCACGTGGATCGGTTAAAGACCTCCACTTAGATTAAACAAACATGCAATAATGAAGAATCGATGACTACAAGCTTCAGAGCAAAGTCCTACATCAAGAATGCAAGAACAAATTATAATGTAATATCTGTTTGTATTCAATGTAATTTTTAATGTGTGTTTGAGGTGACCTCCCTTAGGGGGAGATTGTTAGGATTTAGTAAATCCAGTTATTAAAGAGTCGGTCACCTCAAGTATATGTAATCATTAGAAAGCTCGTAGTCGTAGATTATTACAAGTTAAGTAGTATTTAGTTAAGTAACACCGTGGAGGACGGACGAGTCTTTACCCATTGTATGCCTGATCCGTGTTTGTGTTATGATGTGTATGTGCAATCCAATATGTTACATAGTCTTCAGTTGATGAGCCAGAAGTAGCTCAAGAAACTTCAATTCATTCGGAGTGAGTGTTGAAGATCGAGCAGTCATTTGAACTATCAACTGTGACAGAAGATCATTTTCGGTTACATTTGGAGGCGGTACTGGTCTTGTTTGCATCGTCACCGGTGTTGTAATGATTGTCTGCCTGATTAGTGTTCTCAAAGTAGGATAGAATTGTTTGGAGAACATATCTCTGGTTATTCCTGGAACATATTGTAGAAGGAATTGATGAGTATGTTCCTTGATTTTCTCTTCCATTTCAGCTTCAATGTCTCTGTTCAGGAATAGCTTGATCTGATCTCTCTCCTCAATGAAATTGTTCATCTCTTGACCAAGTAGATTGACCTTGTCAGCTAGTTGATTCAACTTTCTGTCAATCACGTTTTGTCTTCTTGCTTGCTTAACAGCCTTTTGGTTCTTGGTCTTGGCACGAGATGCCCATGTATCAGTGGGTTTCTTGACAGACATGGTGGTTGTTTCTTTAGAAGGTGGTGGTGAAGAGTGAGATGATGATTCTGTTGTGGAAGGGTCTTGGGGTGGCTCTAAAGATTGTCCAGGATTATGTTCAGGATTGTCTCGAATGTAGTTGTCTGTTTCAATTTGAATCCTTTCATCTTCATCTGCTTTAGCCCGAGCTTCTTCATCAGCCTTTTCCTTTGCCGCTTTCTCCACATCTTTATCTGTAATCTTCTCCATCTTTTCCGGTTCGTCTTCCTCAAAGTCGAACTTAACCTCGTAATCTTGCTGCTACTGCTCTGTTTTTTCCTTTGTGGTGGCGCTAGTTCCCTTATCGGGTTGATTAACCGCATCAAGAACTGGTGTGGTAAGAGCTCCACCACTGGAACCTCCAAGGCCTCTCAACTGTTGTTCTGTAAACTCTTGGGCAACATGCTGCAATCTTAGTTGCTTCAGAGTTTTCTGATAATCTCGCTCTTTATCCTTTGGATCAATTTCTTCATCATAATCATCTTGTTCTTGTTCAGTCACTGGTTTCTTCCCTTTGTTTGATTGGGGACTTGGTGGTTTATCTTCCGACATTGGTGAGTGTTAGCCGTAACATTTTTATTAGAAGTGATGGTCATTCACGTTCAGGAACTTTGTAACGTGTGTTAGATATCGTATTAGAATAGTCAACGGGCTCGTGGATTGGACTAAGCTAAATGGCTAGAAGTTATGTTAAGCTAGCCTTGTATAAGTTGTCATCCAATCCAAGTCCAATCCAAGCCCATCCCAAAGCCCGTTAGGGCATATGTACTTGTACTATAAATACCCCTCAAAGTCTCATTTGAGGGGTGTGCTTGAGTGTGTGTGTGTGTGTTTTCCTTTCAAGTAATACATCTTATTGTTGTCATCTTTCTCTCTACACATACACGGTTTTACAACTTCAAGTCACCATCTTTCCTTTCTTCTTAATCTTTACGCTTAACGTTTGTGTTTGGGTTTCACGTGATATACGCGTAGCTTGTTATACGTGTTCTACTGGTTTGGTAAGTGTGGATTTCCTTGAACATGTTTAAGCCTCAGACATTGTTGACTCCCGAACAAGTTTTCTAGAAAATGGATTTAGATAAGCAGAAAGCTGAAAATATTGTTGAAACAAACCCTCCCCTTTGGAAAATGCCTAGAGCGACTGTGTATCCTTCTAATACACCAATGCATCTTGTTCCTAGAACAATTGCCACTAAAAGCAAGACCTTAATTAGTCAATATGTTATCTTTCAACTATTTGTTGATTTTGAGAAAACTTGCAAGAAAAGGATCACACCCACTGGTATAACTGAAGGAGAAAGGGGTTTTGAGCAAACGAAAGAATGTTATTTAACTGAAGTCATGCCTTTCTTTAAACTGCTAAAAGATCATTTTGAAAGTCTTAAAAAGGGAATGAACGTAGACATTAAAGAAATGGAAAAGGAGTTTGATGCAATGATAGTTGAGGTTAATGACTATGAGCGAGCACTAAAATATAAAGAGATTGAGCTTGAAAAAACTAATTCTGAACTAAATGAGAAAATTGAGCTGGATGATCACGACAATTTGGTTAAGCATTTTTCTAAACTAGAAGTTGAGCATTTTAATTTACAACTAAAATATCAACATCTTAAAGAAAATGTCAAAACTTCAAATATCAAGACATCCTCAGATGCTCCAGAGTTTGATGCAGTTTTTCAAATTAACAAACGTGATGAACAGATTCAAGCTCATTGCAACACGATCAGGAAGTTGAAAGCCCAAATCTCTCAATTAAAGGGTCAAACGAACAATGTGACTGGGCCCTAAATGCCTCCTCTTTTAGATTGTCAGAATTCTCAAAACTTTCATCTTCAAAACTTAGTAAATGCTTTACAAAAGGAAAATGAGGTTTTTCTTGAAGAAAATGAAAAGGTTAAACGTCATTACAATGAATTATTTGAATCTATAAAGGTCACTCGTAACAAAAATAATGAAACGGTAGCCTCGTTACAAAAAGAAATTGAGAATCTAAAGAGTCAGGTAAAAGGGAAGATGCCAATGACCAATGGGGAGAATGGTGTATCAAAGGTACATGTCTGTAATAAATATGCTTTGTCTGTGAAATATGTTCCTCCTCATCTTAGGAATAACAAACTTGTTATTCAAACATATTTCTCATACCTTAAGGACAGCCTAGAATGTCTCCGTGAGATTGTAGAAGAGGATAACTTAGAGAAACCAGAAGATAATGCAATTGGCCATGCATGCTTATATGCCAAACGATCTCAAGAACTTCTAGAATGCCTAATTACAATATGCCCTAAAACCTTAGGTGAGCAAGTCAATCCCTTGATACCGTGTTCTATGCATAGTGCCAAGCATGCAAGTCATTCAATGCCAAATGTTATGAATGTGAACCCTAATGTTCCTTCAAGTAGTTCAGATTTCAAATATGTTAGTGCTAAGAATGTGAACTCAAGTGTGCCCTCTAGGTGTTCAAATCCCAGCTATTCAAATGTTAAAAAAGTTAATCTTAGTGTG
Organism: Chrysanthemum seticuspe; assembly: GCA_019973895.1. Lineage (NCBI taxonomy): Eukaryota > Viridiplantae > Streptophyta > Magnoliopsida > Asterales > Asteraceae > Chrysanthemum > Chrysanthemum seticuspe. Next base: position 175,692,497 of record BPTQ01000009.1, on the reverse strand, counting down.
CCTGCATGTAGCTCAGATCCCAGCACATCTAAACAGGTGAAGCAAATAGTAGCCAAACCAACTAATGTTCCCATTCCCTCTACAGGAGTAATCAGTGACATTAAAGTAAGCAGGTCAAAGTCTCAAGACAATACAAGGAAGGACACGACCTCGCAAGCTAAGAATGTGCATTGGAAAAAAGTAGAAGACCTACCTAGGAACTTTAAGTTTGAGCCGAAGAAAACGAATCGTGTTGATTCTAGTATTAGCCATAGGCGTACTGTAATTAATTCGAATTCTGATACTATTTGCAAACCTTGTATTGATGTCTGCTTGAATTATGTTTCTAATCATGAATGTGGTGTTAATGTTTTGCCTAATGATGTTAATTGTTTAGTTAATATTGTTAATGCTAAAAATCATGCTAAGAAGGATAAAAGGCAAAAACGAAAGAAAGTTAGAAAACAGTGGAAACCCACAGGAAGAACATTTAGTAAGATAGGCTATCATTGGATACCTGTTGGTCACAAGACTAATCAGACAATGCCCACTAGAAAATGGATGCCTACTGGTAGAACTATTCCCTTAAGAAGTGAGCACACTTTGAATAGGGCTAATACAGACACTAGTACTACATCTATTCATAATGATTCCATTGCCTTAATTTCTGATATGAATGCTTCTATTTCTGATGTGGGTGTTCCAACCATTGTTACTAACCAAATGGAACCCATTCTTGCATGGGGATCCCAATTATCCAGTTATCCATTCTTGTCTGTGTTCAACTGCAGATCGTTCAAATCGTTCTGTGGTACCTGGACTCAGGCTGTTCCAAGCATATGACTGGCGACCGGTCGCGGCTCATGAACTTCGTGAGCAAATTCATCGGGACAGTTAGATTCAGGAATGATCATTTCAGTGCAATCATAGGTTATGGAGATTATGTTGTTGGCAAAAGTGTTATCTCCAGGGTTTACTATGTAGAAGGTCTTGGTCATAACTTGTTCTCTGTTGGTCAATTCTGCGATTCTGATCTAGAAGTAGCCTTCAGAAAACATACCTGCTTCGTTAGAGAACTTGATGGTAAGGAAATTTTAAGAGGTTCACGTGGTTCAAATCTATACACCATCTCTATCGAAGATATGATGAAGTCTTCTCCAATTTGCTTGCTGTCAAAGGCTTCTAAAACAAAGTCATGGTTATGGCATCGTCGTCTCAATCACTTGAACTTTAGCACCATCAATGATCACACCAGAAAGGACTTAGTGGTAGGTTTACCTAGACTCAAGTATGAAAAGGATCATCTTTGTTCAGCATGTCAATTGGGAAAAAGCAAGAAGTATGCCCATAAACCCAAACCTACTAACTCTGTCACAGAAGTTCTTCATACAATTCATATGGATTTATGTGGACCAATGAGAGTGCAGAATATCTTTGGGAAGAAATATGTGTTAGTTGTGGTTGATGATTACTCTAGATTCACCTGGGTCAAGTTCTTAAGGACAAAGGATGAAACTCCTGATATCATCATCAAACTCATCAAACAGCTGCAGGTTCGACTTAACAAAACCGTCAAAATTATCCGAACAGACAATGGAACTGAGTTTGTTAACAAACAACTTAGTGAATTTTATGAAAGCATTGGAATCAGCCATCAAAGAAGTGTTCCACGAACTCCTCAACAGAACGGTGTAGTTGAAAGACGAAATCGAACTCTTGTAGAAGCCGCTAGAACAATGCTGATTTACTCAAAGGTTCCAATGTTTCTCTGGGCTGAAGCTATTGCCACTGCATGCTACACAAAAAATCGTTCCCTGATTCACACTGTTCATGGAAAAACTCCATATGAACTTGTCCACAACAGAAAACCTAATCTCTCTTTCCTTCGTGTGTTTGGTGCATTGTGTTATCCAACTAATGAGGGTCAAGACTTAGGCAAACTTAGAGCTAAAGCAGACATTGGAGTTTTTGTAGGGTATTCACCAAACAAAAAGGGATACCGAATCTACAACAAAAGAACCCGAAATATCATGGAAACAATTCACGTTACGTTTGATGAGCTGACCGGTCAAATGGCTCCTGGACAATCCAGTTCAGGACCCGCACTTCAAAACAGTCCCATTGGTTCATCCCTTGTTCCAAACTCTTCTCAAGAATCTCCATATGTACCTCCATCTGAAGATGATTTAAAGAAATTGTTTGATCCTATGTTTGATGAACTTTATGATCCAAGTACCAATGAGGTGTCGATTCCTACAACAGAGGCTGCTCCTATTCCTGTGAATGAAGTCAATCCCTCAGTCTCAATATCTTTAAGTCAAGAAGCGCCTGCTGCTGATCCTTCAGTCTCATCAACAAATCATCATTCTTCAAATGTACATCATGGAAATGTTTCTGGCATCAATGATGAAGTTAATCCCTTTGCTACTCCTAAAGATGCTTCATCAGAACCATCTTCTTCAGGAGACATCGACTCTGCTACTTCAGTCCCTCAACAACTACCACATGAACACCTCAGAAAATGGACTCACGATCATCCATTAGACAACATCATTGGAAATCCTTCTCGTCCGGTATCCACTCGTAAACAGCTTGCTATTGATGCCTTATGGTGCTTCTTTAACTCTGTACTCTCAAAGATCGAACCTAAAGATGTTAAAACTGCTATGAATGAAGACAGCTGGTTCAATGCCATGCAAGATGAAATTCATGAGTTTGATCGATTAGATGTATGGGAATTAGTACCAGCTCCAGATTGTGCTATGATCATTGCTCTTAAGTGGATCTTCAAAGTGAAGCTTGATGAGCATGGAGATGTTTTGAAAAATAAGGCTAGGTTAGTAGCTAAAGGTTATCGTCAAGAAGAAGGTATAGACTTTGAGGAATCTTTTGCTCCAGTTGCTCGTATCGAGGCGATCAGAATCTTCTTGGCTAATGCTGCTAGCAAGAACATGGTTGTTTATCAAATGGACGTGAAAACCGCATTTCTTAATGGAGATCTGAAAGAAGTGGTTTACGTCAGCCAGCCAGAGGGTTTTGTGAATTCAGAGCATCCTACTCATGTTTATCGCTTGAAAAAGGCCCTATATGGTTTGAAGCAAGCTCCTAGAGCATGGTATGATACGCTGTCAAATTTTCTTTTATCTACTGGATTCAGCAAAGGAGCAGTTGATCCTACTTTGTTCACCAGAAAGTCAGGCAAACACTTAATTCACGTTCAAATTTATGTTGATGATATTATTTTTGCCTCGACCGACCCAATGGAATGTGATCGTTTTTCTAATGAAATGGGTTCAAAATTTCAAATGTCAATGATGGGAAAATTGTCATTTTTCTTGGGATTACAAATTTCACAAAGTCCCGGAGGCATTTTCATAAATCAATCTAAATATGCAAATGAGATTTTAAAGAAATTTGGATTTGATTCTAGTGACCCTGTTGACACTCCCATGATTGAACGAACCAAGCAGGATGAGGACCACTCAGGGATCATGGTAGATCAAACGAAATATCGTAGTATGATTGGATCCCTGATGTACCTCACAGCTAGTAGACCAGACATCTTGTTCGCTGTGTGCATGTGTGCTAGATACCAGGCTAAGCCTACTAAAAAGCACCTTGAAGCGGTTAAACGGGTCTTTCGGTATCTCCAAAGAACCATCAATATGGGACTTTGGTACCCGAAGGACACCGGTATGTCTGTAACGGCCTATGCAGATGTTGATCATGCAGGTTGTCAAGATACACATCGAAGTACGTCTGGAGGTGCTCAATTTTTGTGTGATAAGCTTGTGAGCTGGTCTTCAAAGAAGCAAATGAGTACTTCTATTTCCTCTACAGAGGCTGAATACATAGTCATGTCATCTTGTTGTGCTCAAATCTTATGGATGAGATCTCAATTATCTGACTATGGCTTTGAATTCAACAAAATCCCTCTGTACTATGACAATAAAAGTGCTATTGCTCTCTCATGCAACAACGTTCAACACTCAAGAGCAAAGCATATCGACATTCGACATCACTTCATCAGGGAACAAGTGGAAAAAGGTGTGGTGGAACTCTATTTTGTGAGGTCTGAATATCTGTTAGCAGACATCTTCACCAAAGCTCTTCCAAGAGAACGTTTTGAGTTTATTCTTCCACGTCTTGGCTTGAAAAGCCTTCAACCAGAAATGCTCAAACGTCTTCAGGAGGAAGACGAGGAGTAAAGGTCTATCTTCATCTATCTCTTGTATATATCTAATCGAAAAACAAGATACAAAATTATAAAACTTTCAAAATCCATAAAAATCTGAAAAATTCGAAAAATCTTCAAAAAATATATATATATATATATATATATATATATATATATATATATATATATATATATATATATATATAATATATATATACATATATATTGTCAATTTGTTATGCTTTTTCTCGGTTCGACAATATCTACGGTCTTTGTGCTGTCATTCAAAGAATGACACGGGACTTTAGATGTTGTTCGAATTCTTAAAAAAAAAAAAAAAAAAATCAAAAAATTATTTTTGGGCGAAAGAGAAACAATTGTTTATTGTCATTTCAGGCAGTAACCCGCTTTTTAAAGAAAGAACAGAGTCATTTTTTATCATATTTTTCAAAATTCCATGCTCTGATTCTATAAACATTTATCTGCTGAAAACTAACTGCTTTGAAAAATAACTCAGACTCTATTTTTGATAATCATCTGGACTTACTTGTCAAAATATCAATCTCTCAATCAACAACCTATGTCATTCATTGAGGGGGAGAATGATTTCAATTAAATTAAAAAGTTATTTGGCATTAAATTGTTTTCAAAAGATATACATGCATGTTTTATCAATGGAGTTTAAAGTTTTAAAATCCGATCCTTATCAGTTAAAACGCTTTCATAATCAAGACACAATTCCCCTTAATGCTCTCAAAATCAATTTAAATCTATAAGAGATCACAAATCTCAAATGATTTGATAATTGTGATCGGCGGAGAATGTGTGATTTAAATTGGAATTAAACTGATAATTCAGTAAATGGTTTTATAAGGATGTACAAGCTCTCCTTCACACATGTGACAAACTATTTCAAATTTTCCATGCACATGTTGAGGGGGAGCATCTATCTTAAACCCATGATTTGAAACGTGATCACTTATCTCAATGTGCAGGTTCCCTCTAGTATGTGCAAAACTCTTTTCAAACCTAGAAGCACATATTGAGGGGGAGCAAAATCATGAAAACCTCATCCTTCCCCAAAAATGCTTTATCTACTTGATTCGATTAGGGAAGTGATGTTGATATATTTTAGAAAATGGTAATCAAAGAAGTTAATACTTCCTCTTGCCTCCGTGTGCAAAACGATTTCAAACATTTGATGCACATGTTGAGGGGGAGCACTTGTTCTAAAAATATCAAAAACAATACAGGTACAAAATGTTTTGATAATATATCACCAGTATCTGGATTGATTTTTCAAATGGTTTTCAATTGGTTCCAAATGGCAGATGAACTATACCAAATAGACCGGCCTACTACTTACGTTATGTACGGTGATATAAGGATGATAAGGTTAGGTATGTGTTCCCATGATCCGCCAGAACCGGAGGGATCTACCCAGGGACTGTCCACTAGTTAGTGTAGAGTTCTTAGGTATGATGATAAAAGGAGAAAAATGAGAAATGGGAAGAGTGCGGACTGAGATAGAGCTAGTACTGAAAAAAACCCAACAAGGTTCTAGTAATGAACTCTCGGTAAGCATTGAAGGGGTTGAAGAATGAAAAAGAAATGAATGAGAAAAGGGTGAAAAGAAATAGCCCTCCAATAATTCAACCGTAGGGCAGTAACCGGGTTCAATACATATGCTACTAAGTGGTTGCTAAGGTAACACTGGTATTGAAGACAAGACGTCATGGACCCAGTGACGCACTGCACTAAACTTTCCAAACCACTCAAGTTCCTTTTAAAAGGACTTGTTTCATTCTCACGGGGAACCGACATTATCTATCGACTTTCTCTTAGAGATTGTTGATATTGAAGAAGGAGACCCTCTCCCTAGTCTCCGGCACAGGATCCAAATATGCACAAATTGAGTCTAGAGCCACGAGATCATCAATAAATCTCATTAGGACACTTTCAATGAAGACTCTCTGTTTCACACAATGTGGAAAGAGAGATTATATCTTGAGTCCTACGCATTATCCTTGTGGTATTGCCAGAACATCTGAGTGATGTGCAAACATATTCACAATGAAGATGGAAAGCCTTCTGGAGCCAACATCAAACAAGCTCCTGGTAGGTGGCATGTGAGATCTATTTTATAGATCAACCATGTGACAACTGAACAGAAACAATGGGGCGATTCAATCTCTTGAATCAATCCTGGTTCAGGTTATGGATTGACGGATACCTTTGAAAAATCGGTCTTTGTGATTAAAAACTCTTTTCTTTAGCAAATCGACCGTGTACGGATATTTCAAATCAAAAGGTGTTTTATGATTGATAATTGATGTTCATTAAAACCTTCGTTGTATTGCAAAAATAATTTCTATTGAGCAATACACGATTGTTTTTTCAAATCTCTTTTCATCAATCAGTGGACTTAAATTCGCAGGTTCACTCACTCCGTGTTGTCTTCTTTGAGACGTTCCGGTTTTGAGAACAGCTAGAGCAGCTGCGAAACCCTGTCAAGGAAATTCTTCGGAATTATACCTGATCACAGGCAGTACATGTACTGATCAACGGGGAACCGTGGGCCGTGTACCTCAATTCAACGAAAGTGGTCAAAGACACTTTCGTACGCTTTATTGCTAACTGTTGTATGCAGGTACGCCCGACGTTGCAGCTGATCAGAATGATGCGGTCAATCCTTAGCCGCATGCTCACACTACACATTCATCTCAAAAGAAATCATGATATGTGCTTCAATGACTCTGATATTTTCACTCCATGCTTCTGCTACGCTGCTGCCAATATCATGAATTATCGAAAGCTTCCGCTACTCTGATGAGAAGATATCATGATCCAGAATGTGAGCATGTTGGTCCGAATGTCACAACATCACAAAATTCCAACACCACAATGGATGTCTCAGAGATTTTTCATAGCTGATGATCTCAAAAGCTGGCTCAAAATTATTATCACGTGGATCAGTAAAAGACCTCCACGTGGATTAACCAAACATGCATTGAGAAGAATCATTGACTACGAGCTTCGGAGCAAAGTACTACATCATGAATGCAAGAACAATCTTTAATGTAATATCGGTTTGTATTCTATGTAATTTTAGTGCATGATTAAGGTGACCTCCCTTAGGGGGAGATTGTTAAGAATTAGAAATTCCAGGTATTAAAGAGTCGGTCACCTCAAGTATATGTAAACATTAGAAAGCTCGTAGTCGTAGTTATTTCTAGCTAAGTAGTATTTAGTTAAGTAACACCGTGGAGGACGGACGGGTCTTTACCCACTGTATGCCTGATCTACAGCCCGTTGTGTGGCGTTTTATGTAAGACTATAAATACTCTCTACCTCCCAAGGTAGAGAGTTGGAGCTCATAATAATATTTTCTTTCTCTCACTATAGTTCCCAACTCTCTTCCTTTCTCTCACTAGAACTTTCTCTCTCTAACATACTTATACGCCTACTTTGATCATGGTTTAGAGTGTATATGAAATCCAATATCTTACAGGATAGACTTTGAAGAGTCATTCGCGCCGGTAGCTAGACTTGAGGCACTCAGGATTTTCTTAGCCTATGCAGCTCACAAAAATATCACGGTTTATCAGATGGACATTAAGACCGCGTTCTTGAATGGAACTCTGAAAGAAGAAGTGTACGTGAGTCAACCAGAAGGCTTCATAGACATGGAACATCCAGACTACGTCTACAAACTCAAAAAGGCAATCTACGGATTAAAGCAAGCTCCGAGAGCGTGGTATGACGAACTGTCTTCTTTCCTTATCCTAAACAATTTCACCAAAGGAACAGTTGATCCTACCTTGTTTACCCAAAAATGCAAAAATGACATTTTGATTGTTCAGATTTACGTGAAACGACATCATCTTTGGGTCCACTAATTCGAATCTTTCAAAACATTTTGAAAATCTCATGAAAAGCAAATTTGAGATGTCCATGATCGGGGAACTAAAATTTTTTCTTGGTTTACAAATACATCAATCCCCATGTGGAATTTTTATTAATTAAGCTAAATATACAACTGAGATTTTGAAAAATCATGGTATCGATAATTGTGACTCTGTCGGAACACCAATGGTAACTTCACCAAAATTGGAGCCGATTTGTTTGGGAAACCTATCGATCCGAAGAAATATCGGAGCATGATTGGTTCTCTCATGTACTTTACTGCTAGTCGACCCGATATTCATTTTGCTGTTTCCTTATTAGCACGGTTTCAGGCAAAGCCTACCGAACTGCACCTCAAAGAGGTTAAAAGGATCTTTCGGTACCTGAAGACATCCGTTCACAAGGGACTTTGGTATCCGAAGGAATCCGGATTTGATCTAATTTCCTTTTCAGATGTGGACCACGCAGGTGACCAAGTTACAACAAAAAGTACATCAAAGAAACAAGATTGCACTGCACTTTCAACCGCTGAAGCAGAGTATGTGTCTCTATCTGCATGTTGTGCTCAAGTTCTATGGATGAGAACACAACTCACAGATTATGGCTTTACTTTTGATAAAATACCTATGTATTGTGACTCAAAAAGTGCCATAGCCATATCATGCAATCCTGTTCATCACTCAAAGACTAAGCACATTCGCGTCCGCTATCACTTCATCAAAGAACATGTGGAAGAAGGTACTGTTGAATTATTTTTCGAGAAGACAGATTACCAACTCGCCGATCTATTTACTAAAGCCCTTCCAAAAGATAGGTTTAACGATTTAGTTCGACGAATTGGAATGCGAAGCCTAACCTCTGAGGAGTTAGAACGTCTTCTCGAATCTTCTTGAAAATGATTTTCCAAAAAGCTTCGATGTAAATATTTTTGAAAAACAAAATACAAAATTTGAAAAACCAACAAAAGCAAAATATAAAAATATAAAATCTTTCAAAAATACAAAAACAATATAAAATCAAAAATCCAAAAATACTCTTCTCACGACATGTCTCTCGTATAATCGATATTCTGTACGTTTCTAGAAATTTCATTCAACAATGATACGGACATGTACAGATGCTTGAACGAGAGTTATTTAAATGTTTTCTAAAACATTTCGTTTCTCAAAATTTCTTCAAAAAAATGGCTTTCGTATACTTCTGTACGAAACCCGGACTAAAATGATGACTTTTGATTATTTTTAAATCAAAACACGTGTTTTTAAAGAAAAAATCAAGTGTACGCTTCAGTGCACTACATTTAAAACTGGTGAGAAATCATCATCATCTTGAGCAACTTTTTCAAGTTTGTTCAAAAAGATTTTCTTCAAAATCTTTCAAAATATTTTGTGCTCAAGATAACTCCCTCTAAAACCCTTTAATTGATTATGCTTTATTAAAGGGGGAGTATAAAACAAAAATGTTCCAAATTTATGCTTAAATCAAATCCGTTTGTCTCCCCAAAAGATTCTAAAATGTTGTTTAATCCGTTGATATCAAAAATATCACGAATATGCTATTTTTGAGGGGGAGGAGATGTGATTAAAATGTGATCGAAATGTTTAATGATCGTTGTTTGATTCTCAAAAGAGCTCAACTCAGTCATAACCATTGAATTGACGAGGAATAATGAACCATCTCGAGAAACTTTCTATGGACTTGACCAGGACGGGTAATAATTTCAAGCTAGTTCTCTAGTGATGTAAACGTGTCTCGAATCGGTCTAGCTCATTTAAAGTCGATCAATTCAAAAAGTGCAAACTCTACCCTCTCTGTGGAGATTTCTGTTAAAACAATGTAAGCACATGTGAAGGGGGAGTGTTTCTGAAAAACAAAACTCTCAAGGTGTTAACAAAATGTTTTGATAATCATAAACACTTTGAGAGATCTTCAAGAAAAATGGTTTTATGGAAACAATAGGACAGTCATGGAGTTATAAGGTAACTAAGGATAGGAAAATCCGTCCTATGATCCGCCAGAGCCGGAGGGATCTACCCAAGGACATCACAAATAGTTAGTATTAGAAGTCCTTAGGAATGATTGAAAAAAGGAGTAATGTGAGAAAGGATAAAGAAGGGGTTGAAGAATTAAAAAGAAAAGTAAAAGAAAGGGTGAAAAGAAATAGCCCTCCAATAATCAACCTTAGGGCAGAAACCGGGTTCAATTCATCTGCTACTGGTTGTCACTAGATGACACTGGTATTGAAGACAAAGATGTCATGGACCCAGTGATGCACTGCACTAAACCTTCTAGCCACTCAATTCCTCTTAAAAGGATTTGTTTCATTCTCACTGGGAACCCTACATAATCTATCGACTTTATCTTAGAGATCGTTGGTATTGAAGAAGGAGACCCTCTCCCTAGTCTCCGCTCAGGAAAACCAAAATGCACTATTGAGTCTAGAGCCACAAGATTCACCAAAAGATCTCATAGGACCACTTGACATGACATCGCTTGTTGTTCATCAATAAGGACATAAGTGATATACTCTAGAGTCCTACGCAGATCTTAGCAATCTGCCAGAACATTTATGAGAAGTTTCACATCTGTGATCTTCAATGATTGAATGGAAACTCCTGCCAGGGTCAACATCAAGCAGCCCTGATAGCAGGTCACTTCGGTAACTCCCCGTGAATTATGCTTAGTGTGTCTCAAACGGTCTACAGTCATGGAGTGATGCTTCGGTGTACTTCAGCGACTCATTTGAATTGTAGATGTACTTCGGTATATCGCGTTATCTCACTTGTGGGACTCCAGTTCAGGAACGGCCTTTGTGAGAATTAGAGACGTGTTTTCACACTATGTTGTTAACACACTCAAAATTCAAACTTGTAAGCGCTGGATTATTTCTAACCCATGTTTTATGTTTTCTTCTTATGGAGGCTCGCGGGAGGAAGAGATCGTGCAGATTCTCCACATGCTCATACCAACAACACATGAAAGTTCTCATCAAAATCAAAGGCAACACAAAGTTAAAGATGATTCTTCGTCTATGTCAGAGAATCTACAGAGTTTAAAGACTTGAGAACTACATCATTGGTAATTAAAAGTCAAATAGAAGTGTGAGCATGGTGGAGAAAGACGTGGAGACACCTAACCAACGAAGTTGACAATGGCAGACAACAACAGAAATTGATCCCAAAACATGAAGGAACAAAGAATCAAGACTATTCTATATCTACACGCAAATTTCAAGCTCAAGGAAAGTAAAGACCTAATCAAGTGAGTCATCTTTTGAATGACCACCCCTTAGGGGGAGATTGTTAGCCGTAACATTTTTATTAGAAGTGATGGTCATTCACGTTTAGGAACTTTGTAACGTGTGTTAGATATCGTATTAGAATAGTCAACGGGCTCGTGGATTGGACTAAGCTAAATGGCTAGAAGTTATGTTAAGCTAGCCTTGTATAAGTTGTCATCCAATCCAAGTCCAATCCAAGCCCATCCCAAAGCCCATTAGGGCATATGTACTTGTACTATAAATACCCCTCAAAGACTCATTTGAGGGGTGTGCTTGAGTGTGTGTGTGTGTTTTCCTTTCAAGTAATACATCTTATTGTTGTCATCTTTCTCTCTACACATACACGGTTTTACAACTTCAAGTCACCATCTTTCCTTTCTTCGTAATCTTTACGCTTAACGTTTGTGTTTGGGTTTCACGTGATATACGCGTAGCTTGTTATACGTGTTCTACTGGTTTGGTAAGTGTGGTATACGCGTAAAGTTGAGATATTTAAGGTCCTACAGTGAGGATGTTTCCTCTGTTGCTATTTTAGAGTAGTAAACCACCTCTTCAGAGTCAGTTGTTTCAGAGTCGTCGTCCTCTGGAATAGGTTTCGGTTTGAAATTAGGACGAGTGATCTGAGATGGGACTCTTTTCTTTCGGGATGGGTTCCTTTTTGGATACTTGTGACTAGTGCTTCCAGTACTACCAGTGCTGCCTGACCTTCGAGTCTTTTTGGTAGGAACAGTTGAAGTTTTCTCATCCATAAACCCGACTTTGCCTGCACTCACTGCTTCTTGGTATCGAAGATACGAAGGAAGACTCTTGATTGTGTCAGTGAGAAGGCAGTCAAGTAACACTGCACCTTGCTTCTTTGTTAATGAGTCCTTAAATCTAACAACGTTCAATGTTGGCTCATATAACACAGAGTGATTCTTGGGGTCATTAATTCTCATGGGGATGTCCCGATATGCCCGAGAATGTTCTGAATCAACAACTTTGTGAATCTGATAAAGGGAACCTTTGACCCAGACTTCTTGAGATGCTGCATCATATCTTCCCGTATCAGGCTTGCATAGTCGATGTGTTGCTTGTTGACCATTCCCCAGAAAGTTTGTAGGTGCATGAGTTTAGGATGCTCAGGACCGTTGTCTCTTCCAGATACAGACTTAGCGATCATGATGTACAGTGTCCTCCAAGGTTGAGGGATGTTCTTCAGATCAACAGTTGAATGTCTGGTGATGACTCCGACAGCTTCATCATAGCCAATGTCGACCATGAATTGAATTACGGCCTCTTCATTTGGAGTTGCCACCTAATCAGCAGGCTGAATTGTAGGCAGAAGAAGAATAGTATGGAAATCAGCGACCGTGAGTGTGACTTCCTTGTTGTTGAGAGTCACTTTTACAACATCTTGACCATTAATCTTCTCCGTTGTGTGCCAGAATTGATGGATATAGATTTATGGTACTATTGCTGAGTTAGTTAGCATGAGACTGTAGGGATGAACTTTTAGAATATCTACAGAAACTCTGCATGATGATTCCGAGTAGGTGAAGTTCCCAAAATCGACCCTGATATTGTTCTTTCCAATTGTTTTGCGGTAATCAGTTGGGAAGATATCTTCTACTGTGAGTTCATTGGATGCATTGAGAGTTTCCATGTTGACGTCCATTTCATGATCTGAAAGATATTGAGACAAGAGAACCAACATATCGAAAGACATTATTTTAGTCACAAGTTGATTTTATTGTCCAATTATTGAAATTGTTATGTTTATGAATGTTACGAGTCCAAAGTCACTTTCAGTCCAATAGTCCAAAGTTGACGTGATAAGTTACGTGAGTATGTTAATTTTGAATGTTAATGTCCAAAGTTTACTTAATCACACAACGTTTTAACTTTTTGTAGCTTATTAGTGACATTTTGGTTTTGTGACATTATGAATAACTTATTACAAGTTTTGTACGCTTAACATTTCAAATTAAAGTTACAAATAGGCTTAGACGTAAGCTAGTGTGCTTATGCGTAAACATGTAGACCTTAAGCGTAGACGTAAGCTTAAGCGTAGGAGTAACCTTTAGGCGTAAGAATAACTTACGCGTAGGAGTATACTCTTAGCTTATGAGCTTACGCATAGGCTTAAGCAAAGGACTTACGCATAAGGTTTACTCGTAAGAGTAGCCCTTAGGCATAGAAATCCAAGTTTACGCATATCCTTCACAGGATATGCGTAGTCCCATTGTAGACCCTTATGCGTAAGAGTTACACGTAAGATTGCTCTTATGCGTAACCTCTACGCATAAGGTGATCCTTAAGCGTAAGCCAAGAACACCTTGATTCTGATTTCTTTACGCGTAGAAGCCTGTAATAATTTAAACATAACAAACATATTAACATGTATTTCAAACACTTTCAAGATCACAAAGCTTAACAAATATAAACCAGTTACGCGTAAAAACAGCTTAGGCGTAAGTTTTGCTCTTAAACCCTAACCCTAATCTTAAGAGTAAGAGATTCAACCATAGAAAATCATCCAAACTATTTATGCACTATCTTAGATGCTAAAGTAACTAGTTCCAACAAGTTATAACATCAAACACACTTAGAATCAAAAATACCCATTTTTACGCACGTATAAACCCTAAAAGTTTAATTCTCCAATTTTGTTGTTTCTGGGCAAGATTAAATGGTGTATATGATCAATTAAAACATGCTACAAACATAACAAAAGCATCCAATTAAGCTAAAACACTCCCATGAAGAAACGCCTAAATTCAAGCATAAACCCTAAAATTCGAATCCTATTGAAACATGTTTCTTGGTAAGTTTAGTTGATGGAAATGAGTTTCACATTGATATTAGACCATTTTAACGCTACCCATTTCACAAAAACACAATTTTTTAAACTCATATTCATACGCATACGCGTAAGACCCAAGAATTACCCATTTTGTGAAATCTAACCGTTGGATTTGTAAAAGGTTAAAGACCATTGTTAGAAATCACTATTAGAAGCTATATCCACTTAAAAATTTTGATTTTGAAGCACGGATTTGAATCTTGATTCTTAGGCGTGAATTATGTTAGGTTGAAAATTTAATGATAGTAATAAATGAATTTGTAATGTTAGGTGGAGGTTTTATTCAAATAAGTTTTCAATTTTGACAAAATAAGTCCCTCCACCTCAACCATTTTCAACCAAGACTCATAACTTCCACTTTGGTTAAGCAAAACATGATTTTTGGAAAGAAACTTGACGACACTCCCCCTCGACTTTAGAAATGATAAAATTGTAAAATCTTTGATTCCGAGGAGAGTGTTAAACCAGAAACATATCCACAAGTTCAGAAGAAACAACATTTAATGGTAACTTGCAGGTGCAAGGTTTTATGAGACTGAAAAATATTTACATTCTCCCCCTCAACACTTGTTCGGGAAAAATAATGAAAGGTTTGATGGAACAAAGTGTTGACGGAAGATTTGTACTTGCAATGTTTGAATGAATTTAGATAGAAGAATATTTTTGTATTTTATCAGATTTTTATTTTTGTATTTTTGTTTTTGAAAATTGTATTTACAAAAGAGGTTTTGGTATTTGACTGCTTTCAAGAATGTGTTAAAAATTCATCCAGTTCTTCTGGAGTCAAACACCTCATGCCAATCCGGTGGATCAAATCAGTAAACCTAGCAGGAGCCAAGGCTTTGGTGAGAAGATCCGCCAGTTGGTGTTCAGTACCTACAAAATATAATTCAACGGTACCCTTTTCCACATGCTCTTTGATGAAATGATATCGAAGATCGATGTGCTTTGACTTCGAGTGTTGAACAGTGTTGCACGAGATCGCGATAGAACTTCGATTGTCACAGTACACCGGGATTCTGTTAAATACGTAACCATAGTCTTTGAGTTGTGTTCTCATCCAAATGACTTGAGCACAACACGCAGACATGGCTACATATTATGCTTCAGTTGAGGACAGCGATGTACAATCTTGTTTCTTCGATTGCCAGGACACCAGTATATCACCAAGGAATTGTAAACCACCTGAAGTACTTTTCTGAGAGTCTAAGCATCCTGCATGATCAGCGTCTAAATAAGCTATTAATTCAAAACCAGAATCCTTCAGATACTAGATCCCCAAATTAATGGTTCCCTTTACGTATCGGAGGATTCTTTTAGCCTCATTGAGGTGTTTCTCAGTTGGTCGCGACTGATAACGGGAGCAGGGATATATAGAAAATACAATATCAGGTCTACTGGCTGTTAGATACATGAGAGACCTAATAATACTTCGGTATTTGGTAGGGTCAACCAATTTCCCATGTAAATCAGCGTCCAGTTTGTTGGTATGTGCCATTGGTGTTGCATAGGTGTCATAGCTTTGCATTCCATGTCTGTTTAAAATTTCAAGAGCATATTTGGACTTACTTAGAAAAATACCATGGGGTGATTGATGAACTTGAAGTCCTAAGAAGAACGTAAGTTCACCCATCATAGACATTTCAAAATGTGTTTTCATTAGTTTTAAAAAAGCGTTTGAGTACTTTTTATGGGTTGAACCAAAAATGATGTCATCCACATAAATTTGAATGATTAAAATGTGTGCCCCGTGATATTGTATAAATAGTGTTGGGTCGACCAATCCTTTGACAAAATTATGAGATAGGAGAAAGGATGACAACTCATCATACCACGCTCGAGGGGCTTGTTTGAGACCGTAGAGAGCCTTGTTCAGTTTGTAGACGTGATTAGGGAACTCTGGATCAACAAATCCTTCTGGCTGACTAACATACACCGTTTCCTTTAGTTTAGCATTTAGAAAAGCGGTTTTGACATCCATCTGATAGACCGTTATGTTCATGTGAGCCGCGAATGCCAGAAAGATCCGTACAGCCTCAAGTCCAGCTACTGGTGTGAATGATTCTTCGAAGTCAATCCCCTCTTCCTGTCTATAACCCTTAGCCACCAGACGTGACTTGTTTTGGATAACCGTACCCTCAGCATCTAACTTGTTTTTCCAAATCCATTTGAGACCAATGACGTAGACCCCTGTTGGTTGTGCAACCAATTCCCATACTTCAAGACATTTAAACTGATTTAGTTCTTCTTACATGGATTCAATCCAGTTGTCATAAGTCATTGCTTCTTTATTGTTTTTGGGTTGAGATTGATAAACGGTAAGTGCATAAATGCAATGTTCACCGTCAGTCTGAAGGCGTTGTCTAGTTACGACTGGTTGATTCGGGTTTCCAATAATGTTCACAAGAGGATGGTCTTTAGTCCAACGATGTGTGGAGGGTTGATGTTGATATACATTATGCAGATTAGGTGGATTCAGATGGCTGGTTGAGGATTCCACAACATCTGAAGATGCAATTTCAGTAGCAAAAGGGTTGAAGAATGCATTTCCATCGTAATCCGTGGGTGCAGGTACATCTTGATTTAGTAGATCATTAGCTGGATCAACGTCATTAGAGGCGGTTTGTTCGACTGTTGTTGTAGAATCAATTGGAGGTGCTTCAGCAACTGTTGTTGTTGTTTCAGGTGTATCAGGGATTGTATTATTATCAGCTTGAGCAGCGGAAACATTTGATACATCTGGAGCACGTTGATCAATATCATCAATAAATAAAGGAGCAAATAACGTTTCCATTTGACGACGAGTAAGCTGTAAGCTTGGTTCAGCTGATGATGGGGTTTGGGGGAAGTTTAGACGGTTATGTCCGTGTTCCAAGCTGTTTTGCTCAGAAGCCATTTCTGTAAGCTCATCAAAATTAGCATGAATCGTTTCCATAATCTCCCTTGTACGATGATTCCAGATCCGGTATCCCTTTGAGTTTTCACAGTATCCAACGAAGACTCCAATGTCAGCTTTGGCTTTGAGCTTTCCAAAGTCATCATGATCATTATTTGGGTATCACAGAGCACCAAATACAGAAAGTGTTTGAGATTCGATTTACGGTTATGGATAAGCTCATAAGGTATTTTGTTGTGGCGTTTGGTTATCATAGAACGGTTCTGAGTGTAGCATGCAGTTGACATAGCTTATGCCCATAAGTAATCTGGAGGTTTTGCATTGATTAACATCGTTCTTGCAGCTTCCACTAACATACGGTTTCATCTTTCGACAACTCCATTTTGTTCTGGTGTCCGTGCAATTGATGTTTGATGCTCAATTCCCACTTTCTCATAGTATTCTCGAAGAGTTTGATTCACAAATTTAGTTCCTTTGTCTGTTCTGATTTATCTGACTGTGTTCTGGAGCTGAACTTGAATTTTTGTGAGAAAGGTGATGATCATTTGTGGAGCTTGATCTTTACTTCAAAGGAAATAAACCCAATTCCATCTTGAGTAGTCATCAAAAATTACTAGAATGTAGCGTTTGTCATTAATCGTCTGCACACGCATCGGGCCACACAAATCCATGTAAAGGAGATGAAGCACATGCTGAGAGCTATGTTCCACCTTTGAGGAAAAATGAGCACGAGTACTTTTCCCTTGTTCACAAGCTGAGCATAGATGATCTTTAGAATACTGAAACCTTGGAAGACCTTCAACTAGTTTGTATCGTGCAAGATTGGTTACGGTTTGAGAGTTTAAGTGTGAAAGTCATCAGTGCCATAACCAAGATTTTGTTGATGTTGCCTTAGAAAGTAGACAAATGGGAGATGAAGCAATCATGTCTTGCATTGAGATTGTGTAAAGGCTTGATTTGCGGTTTCCAGACATAAGATCATTTCCTTGTAGATCACGAATGAAACAAGTTTTCTCCCTAAAAGCAACTTCCAAATCTCCCTCACAAAATTGACCGACTGAAAAGAGATTGTGACCGAGACCTTCCACATAATAAACTCTGCTAATTTCAATGTTCCCATTAATGTAATCTCTGTAGCCCATGATAGCTGCGAAGTGATCATTCCCGAAACCTGACAGTGCCGATGAACTTTGAGACAAAGTTTGATAACAGTTTGAGGTTGCCTGTCATGTGTCGGGAACATCCGCTATCAATAATCAAAAGAATGATCTGTATCACCTGCATTACACACAGACGACACAGGTGGAATAGAAGTAGAGGTGGAACCCAAAGAGTTAGAGGGTTCTGTTACAGTTACAGTTGAAACACACATGTTAATGATTTTAGGAATCCATTTAAATCCAGGTGTATTTTGTAACCATCTCTGC
Organism: Chrysanthemum seticuspe; assembly: GCA_019973895.1. Lineage (NCBI taxonomy): Eukaryota > Viridiplantae > Streptophyta > Magnoliopsida > Asterales > Asteraceae > Chrysanthemum > Chrysanthemum seticuspe. The sequence goes on along the minus strand of BPTQ01000009.1, from coordinate 175,673,987 downwards.
CAAGTCCAACTAGTTCATGCTTTGGTCTTAGTAAATGCACTAGGTGATATTTTCTTCTTAGGAGGTGAAGTGGATTCTATGGGTACATCAATGATCGTAGCAGAAACACTAGAGGGTGGTTTACCTAGCACAGACTTAGAAGCATTAGTGGGCCTAGAGGTAATCCGTTTTCTATTATTCCACTTACGAGATAAGATAGACTTAGTAACACATTTATCATGACAACCAGAAAACATGCTTTTACGACAACCAACACAAGATGCTTCAAACATAACGTTCAAAGTACTTAAAGGTTCAGCATTCATTACATCACTTTTTCTATTACATTTGTCTAACGCAATGTCTAAAGTGGGTGCAACTTGAGTTTTATTCAACGTCCTAAGGTGTTCTTCTATTTCAGAGGTCTTTATTGTTCTTCTCTTACGTTGCAACTTCCTATTCTTCCTGATTTTGCTCTTAAGCTGTGAAGTGCTAACGTTGGTAAAATAGGCAACTACTCCTGTATCAGTGGAAGGAAGCACATTAGTATCTTGTGGTTTGTCATTAGGCGTTCTAGCGTCAATTTTAAACATTCCAGGTGCAAGGACATTTGTGTTACTAATCTTATCTTGTTCATACTTCCCTAACTTCTCTTTCAACTCAACAATAGTGTGCAACAATTCTTGATTTTCAGAGCGAACGTTTCTACTAACGTTTAAGACTTCTTTAGTGTATGCAATATGATTATCAAGTTCTTGTGATGCCTTAGCACGAGTCTTTTTGAGCAAATCAAATATGACACAATATTCAGTTTTGACTTTGGCAATTTCTTGTTCATATTTTGAAATTTGACATTTTAAAGACACGTTGTCATCATCCAGTTGTTCAAGTTTTGGATCAAAAGATTTTCACGCAACTGGTTGATTTTGTTTTGCAAAGCAAGTTCTCGATTTTGACAATCTTTTTGACACCATTGAAGACGACGTTTTGCATTCGAAAGTTCATGTAACAAACGCTCATTTTCAATTTTCAAAGACTCGATTTGCGGCACATAATCGATATTCTCAACATTATCAATAGAGTCAACAGAATCAACAGCAATATAATCAAATGCACATGCAACCGTATGTAACAACACAACATTGATGGTATCAGCAAAGATAACATCTTCCAAGAGTCGATCAACATGACTTCTTAACATTTTCTTTTTACGTTTAGTATTTGAAATTGATGTTTCTGTTTTCTCTAAAACTGTTTTCATAAGCCCAATCTCCTTCTGAAGATCCCGTTCCCAATATATTGCACACATTTTGAGATTCGGACATGGGGTAAAAGTCTTTTCTGAAAAATATCTCTTTGATTTCGCGCATGTGGCGATTGAAAATGTTTATCTTTTATTTCAGAATTAACTTCAATTTCACGTTCCAAAAGTTTGATGTCAGACATGAATGTATCAATATATTTAAGAACTTGACATCGTTCGGGTAATGATTTTACTTCACTGAAGGAAGGTAAAGGACCATTAATTTGTGCAACATTGTGTCGGGGACCATCGTTAGAAGAGGACTCAGGAGGTGGTGTGATAACCCAAGGTGCGTTAGAATTATCCTGTTGTTTTACAAACGGTATGATTTTTGAGTAATCAAATGATTTGTTATATTCAACAATTTTCCATTTTTAGTCGACTCTCAGCATCAGCATCTGTTTCCTCATCACGATTATATTCAACAACACTCATAGTTGAATCATCAATTCTATGTTCTACACTGTAAACTTGAGGATTTGGTTTGAATGCTCTATGTGAAAAACTTGGTTTGTAATCAGCAAGAATTGGTACATATCCATCTGGATTTGGTTTAAAAGAAAACTTTTGAATTGTTGTGATTGACTCACCATGTTTGTAAACAACATTTCGAAACTCTTTGATTTTGTGTTGTAAATCGACAATTTCATCAAGATACTCATCGATTTGTTTCCTCGAATGCTTTTTGTACTCACAAAACTGTTTTTGACAAGTTAACAACTCAAACTTGGCTTTTTGAGTTTCCGAAGTGAGAGCGTTAATTTGTTGTTTATGATCAAATTTTAGTTGTTCTATTTGAGAAAGCAATGCATTCTTGGATTCAACTAGATCACGTATATGTTTTTCCAAAGATTTTTCATTTTGGTATGATTTTGTAAAAGCGACTTCAAAACTTCGTTCACGTTTTTCTATAGTTTCAAAAATGTTGAGTTGGAACTTATAGCATTCATTATCCTTAGTCAACAGTGCAATTTTATCTTGCAGTTTCTTATTGATCTCATTGCATTTTTCCATTTTAGATACGGTGGTCTGACAAAAGGTCATGAGTTTCGAATCTGGATTAGACAAAGGTTCATTTTGTTCAACTTGAGTCGCAACAGAATCATTATTTAGATCCTAAAATATAACCACGGAGTCAACTTGATTATCAAAATTAACCATTAGGTCATCTTGATCGTCAAATGTAACTACGGGATCCATTTGATTATCGTCGTAATGAGATGTAGAAAGCTCATGTTGAACACTCTGTACCTCGTCGGATGCAAGATGCAGACGGAGATATCATATCATGTATTAGTATACTTGGATCCGGTACCTGAGACAAGCCATCAGTGTCATACACTGGGCCTATGTCACTCACGTGGAGCTCTTGCATGTTTGCCATTAACATCACAACTTCATTAGCTTGCAAGTCCTCCATGTCATCATCAGAATCTGCATCAGCCATGAAGCTCTGTTCCTTGTTGGTAATTATTCCACCAGCTTCATCCTTGAGATCCAAATGTAAAGCCTCTTTGTGATAAGTGTTGCCTCTTGTTCTCGGCTTTGGGCATGCATTAGCCAGATGACCTGTCTCGTTGCAGTTGTAGCATCGAAGTACATTAACCCCAGTCTGAGCATTTCCCTGATCAACCATTTGAACCAGTTGTTGTGGAGCATCCATGTTATTCCTTCCATTAATATTAAAACCTTGACCACTACCCATCGGACGACCATTTCCACGATTTTGAACCTCAACTCGTCCATTGCTAACAACAGCTTGATTTCTTGTATTTGAGGAGGTACGAATGCGATTGTTGGATTTGTTTGCGAATCTTCCAGAGGCTCTAGCAATCATGACAGATCCTTGATTCAATGCATCGAAGGCTTCAGCGTCCTCATCTGATTCACTGTAGAGTGCTTGATCATTGTTGTTGTTGTATGGAACCAATTGAGTTTCTTGTGATTGTTGCTATGATGGATCATATGGTGTAATTTGAGCAGTTGGTTGTGGAGGATTTGTAAAGACAGTTGACAAGTTCGTAAATTGAGGATAACATGCTTGAGTGTACAAAGCAAGAGTTTGATTATCTGGGAGTGATGGAGAAGCAGGGACTCCACGGATGATTCTGTCTTTGTCTACTTCCTTTTGATGGTGCTTCAAATAGTCATACAACAATCCGTAAGTAGATTTATGAAGATTCTTCGCTTGACGGATGAATGTAACGTACTTCTCCCAGTTAGGACCAAGACAGCTTAGGAACTTTGTGTTGATTGCAATCCTTGGCATAATGATATTATGTTTGTCCAAGTCATTGATGATGTCTGAGAACCGATGATAGTATGACTCTAATGACTCCCCAGGTTCAATCATGAAGTTTTCATATGCTAAGTAAATTTTGGATTCCATTTCTTCTTGATTGAGTTCAATGTCTTCCATTAGAAGATGAATGTGCTCCTACATTGCTTTAGCAGTCTTCTGAGCATCAATACTACAAAGTATCGGATTGGGTAGACCTAAAAGGATATATTGCATTACAAGTTCATCAGCTTCTAAGTGAAGAATTTGATGAGTAGTAAGTTGATCGAGGCTGACAACGTTGGTAACATCATCTCTTGGTGGATTTGCAGTCGGATCTCCGGGTATAGTGATAGTAGGCATCTGAAAAGGACCTTCAAGTATGACCTTCTTCAAAAACTTTCCATGCGGTTTCTTGAGATCACAAAACCTAAAAAACCGTATCACCGTATCACCCATTGATCGTAGTTACTGGGAGTGAGCATTGGAGGTCTATCAAGAGATCCAACTTCATGAATGGATTGTTGGCTACTTAAAGCTTCACACATCTTTGCAAACCAAGAAGGTTCCTTTTGCGTTGTGACATTCATAGCATACTTAGCAGGAAACTGATATTGGAAGTAGTTACAATGTTGAACTTGTTGACGAGGGTTTGGTTGAGGCATCTGTGGTGGAAGAGGGTTTTCTCCTTGAGGAAAGTACATTTGAGATGGTGGTTGAAATTGTTGTTGAAATTGTTGCAATTGTTGTTGAGATGGTGGAGGATATTGTTGAAATTTTTGTTGTTGTTGTTGAGGATACTCATGAGGAAAGTAGTGAGAGTATGGTGGTTGAGAAATCTTGAAACTTGTGTTGAGGATGGATCGTTGTATTCGAATGAAACTTGTTGATGAAGTACACTTAGGCGTAGAAAACCAGCTTAGGCGTAGACAATAGCTTACACGTAATTCCCTTCTTACGCGTAGATAGGAGCTTAGGCGTAAATGCAGCTTACGCGTAAGCCTTAGATAAAACTTAACTTAAGCTTAAGCGTAAACCAAAGGCTTAGTAGTAAGAACCTTATGTGTAAAATTAGCTTAGGCGTAAGATGAACTTATGCGTAAGAATAAATTAGGCATAAAGTGTTTACTCGTAAGCTTTTATGCTTATGCGTAAAACTAGGGTTTTACCCGAAAATCCTTTACACTTATCCAAGTGTAAAAGATATCCACAAGTCGAAGTGTTTTCAGGCTTATCCAAGCAAGAAAACACTGAGTAAACCAACAGATTCGAAAATCAAATGAAGAAAACCTTAGGCGTAGGAAACTGGTTAGGCGTAGACTGACTTGGCCGTAGCTGCTTAGGCGTAAAACTAGGGTATTGCTAGGCGTAGGACTTACCAAATTCACCAAAACTGATTCTTATGCCAAAAAATGTTTTGTAAACCTGATTTTAATGATGAAACAGCTTCAAAATCACCAAACCAACAAGAAAGTTTGAAACTTGATGATCCGAAAACCGTTTCACCCTTACGCGTATAATAGTACACACGAAACAAACCAAGCTTAAAAACTAATCTACACACGTAAAGTTTGAAACTTTTTGCTAAAAAATGAAACTTTAACACTAAATAAACCTTAAACCACAAGATTCTTGAGTTTTTAAGTGTAAAATTAAAGCTTTAAAGCGTATGAATAGTATAGGCGTAAAACCCACGCGTATAGTACTAAACTTCAAAGTTAACACAAGGATCAATATGTAAGAAATAGGAAAGAAAGTGATCGGATGAACACTTAAACACACACGATATATTGATAAACAAAGGTTATGCATAGAGAGTGTATTAAGATGAACAACCAACCTTCAAGAGAAAGTTTACAAGATTATTTACAGGGGAAGGGAGCTAGGGCAACATGTCTAGTCCCTTCCTTCCCTTATTAGGCTTTGGCATAGGCTCATGGGCTTTCTACATGAGCCTAGCCTTAATATCAAACATAAAAGCCTAGTTTAAGCAACCTATTACATATTAAATACTAACACTTGAAATACAAGTTAGGGGTGATTCCAACAGAGACCCTCTGCCTAGTCTCCGATAAGGAAACCAAAGTGCGCTATAGAGTCTAGAGCCATGAGATCATCCACAAAATCTCATTAGGACACACTATTATTGAAGATTTGCTGTTTCGCACAATGTGGAAAGTAAGAATATATATATTGAGAGTCTTACGCATTATCCTTGTGGTATTTGCCAGAACATCCGAGTGATATGTAAAAATATTCACGATGAAGATGGAAATCCTTCTAGAGCCAGCATCAAACGAGCTCTTGGTGGGTGACATGTGAGATCTTTTCAAAAGATCAAGCTTGTGACAACTGGATAGAAAAAATGGGGTGATTCACTCTTGAATCAACCTTGGTCCAGGAAATGGTTTGACGGATACCTTTGAAAAACCATTTGATGTGCTCAACAATTCTTTTCTCTAGCACATCGAATGTGTATTAATTTTCCAAAATAAAACGGTATTTATGACTGAAATTTGATCTTTCTCATAAAACCTTCGTCGTATTGCAAAACTATTTCTTTTAAGAAATACGCGATTGTTTTCAAATCAATTTTTCATCAATCAGTGAATCTCAATTCGCTGGTTCACTCACTCCGTGTTGTCTACTTTGGGACACTCCGGTTTGAAAATGGCTTGGTCAAGCTGCAAAACCCTGTCAAGGAGATTCTTAGGAATTCTACATGATCACAGGAAATATTTATACTAATCAACAGGGAATTGTGGTTCTTGCAACCTTATTCAACGAAAGTAAACAAAGACACTTTCGTGTGTCTTATTGCTAAATGTTGTTTACAAGAACATCGGACGGTTTCAGCTGATCAAAATTGAGAAGTCAATCCATAACCGCATGCTCACACATTACACTCACGTTTAAAGAAATCATGACAAGTGCATGTCTACACTCTTTTGCTCCGATATCAACATGAGATGTTTGCTTTCACTCTGATACCATCATGCTATGCTTCCGCTATGCTAATGCAAATATCATGATCCAACGAAGCTTCCACAACTCTGATGAAAAGATGTCATGGTCCAATAATGTGAGCATGTCGGTCCAAAGTCACAAATATCACATGAAGGCAACACAACTAAGGATGAGTCAAGAGATTTACTGTGGCTAATGATCTTTAAGAAGGCTCAAAGAATAACCAATCCGTGGATCAGTTAAAGACCTCCACTTGAAGTACAAAACAAGCGAAATATGAAGAATCAAAGATTATGAGCTACAGAGCAAAGACCTTAATCAAGAATCCAAGAACACACAAAAAGTAATATATGTTTGTAATTGAGGTGACCTCCCTTAGCGGGAGATTGTTGGGATTTAGTAATCCAGTAGTTAAAGACTCGGTCACCTCAAGTATATGTAATCATTAGAAAGCTCGTAGTCGTAGTCGTTTATTTATAGTTAGTATCTAGTTAAGTAACACCGTGGAGGACGGACGGGTCTTTACCCACTGTATGCTTGATCCACAGCCCGTACGTGACGTATATTGTAAGACACTATAAATATCTCTTTGCCTACCAAGGCAAAGGGTTGGAGCTTCATAATACATTTTTCTTTCTCTTAGTATAAGTTCCCATTCTCCACTTTCTCTCTCTAGAAACTCATACATACTTCGAACCTTGTGATTATGTTTGTGTGTTTATGAAAACCAATATGTTACACATATGATCAAAGAAATTGTCACTACAACACTGGTTGTTATGCAAACTATGCCGGTCAAACCCCTAGTTGTCACCGAAGAGGATCTCATCGCTCAACTCGTGACAAAGATGGCTGGGAGAGTAGCCCAGATGGATAAGGAAGATGAATACCTTTATGATCTTCTAGTTGCAAGACAACTGAAGACTTCATGCAAGGAAGAAGCGGCCAAGGAAAAGAGACCGAGGAAAGATGATGAACACAATCCTAATCCAAGTGCGAAGAAACAAAAGAAGGACATGAATCATCATCACATCAACAACCACCGGTCAAGCCCTCCACCAACACAACCCCAACAGCAACCCATCCGAAAGAAACTAATTAACCGAAGGAGTCTGAGTCTGCACCAAAAGTCGGTGACCACTTTGTTTACACTGGTGGTGACGATTCAGAAGAACCAGAGCATCAACCTTCACCAAGACCTAGACCAGGACCATCGTCATCAAGCCGTAAAAGCAAGAAATCAGATGGCGTCGTTTGGTTAGAAAATGACAACATAGAAGAATACGATTGGTTCGATAAATTGGTCAAGGCACAACCACCACTTGTGGAAGATCAAGAACCAGTGGATGGTCGAACTGTGGAGCATTTCTAGAAGCTAAAGAGTCAATTCAGAATCAAGAAGCTGAACAAGAAAGAACTCAGAAGGATCAAGAATGATGCCTTCAACCTTCTTAAAGAAAAATCAGGGAATTCCATTAAGCTTGAGTATCTTCTTGGAAACATTGCCCGTGTAATGTCAAATGATATCGATTGGCTCAACCCTGAGTTCAATGTAGACTACACATCGAAGAAACATGGACCCTACTACACAGACTGGACCAAGCCATTACCACTAATCGGTGAACCTAAACAACCCAATATCCCTTTCAGATTCTTCGTTAACACTGATCTAGAGTTTCTTTAACATGAAAGCAAAGTTGATAAGAAATAGGACACTTCTCTGACGTTCAACATTCCAGCAGCAAGATATCACAAGAACGCAATTAAGGAAGATGCCACTAGTTTTTTCATTAACAAACTGGTGACATACGAGAAAGATGCATTCTTTGGGATTCATCATTGGCCAGAAAGGCGCAGGCTTTACTACCGTACCTGCAGGCTGAACACAATGCAAGGAGAAGTCAAGCATCATCAAATATTGTCGCTATCATGTCCATTGCTACTGCAACAAAGTGGGATTACTCCTACTTGAAGTGGATCCTGGTCAAAAGACAAGATGAGAAGGAGTATGAATTCTCGGAAGCTGAATTTTCAAACTTGATGCTCAAAGACATTGAGGATATGTCTCTCGTCAAGGTCCAAGGCAAAATGCGTCAGTTTCCAACAGAGACACAATTGTCTTTCATTACTTCCCTTCTCATTTTCATTAGAAGCGTGATAATTCAAGAACGTGTTGAAGATCTTTAGCTAGGCGTGGAGAGTTATAAGAAGCAACTAATCTCACAAAATCACTCCTTCACTTCAATGAGATCAACAAGGCCTCACAGTACACTCTTATCAGGGAACCAAAATTCGAATTTGTCTACAGAAGTACCTATCTTCACAACTACTTCATGGCGTTTGATGAGATACATAAATTATGTGACGCAACCTTAAAATCGGTTTGTGATGTCATGGATCTTCGCTTGAAGGATATTAAGCTGTACAAGGGTGGACATCGATGGACTTCATCAGAACAAAAGGAGGTTCGAAGGTTTATAGCAAGGATTGATAAAAGGTTGAAACATCGGTATAAGATAAGGAGGCTGGAGAGCTATGTCGGAGGAAGACCGGGCTTTCCAATTATGACGTTTCAACGTCCAGAGTAATTGGTTAGTATTGTGTAATATTTGTATTTCTTGAATATTCTTGATTTGTATTTGTAAATTTGTTGATTATACAATGGTTTGTGCACATATATCAGTGTACAACCCGTTCTTGTAAAGAAAGGACCCTGTGGTACCCTTCAGTGCCACAATCCTAATATAAGGAGCGAAAGCTTCTTACTTTTGAGTAGAATTAATCAAATTTTCAGTTTTTCATAATTTTTCTCAAAAGAATAAGTATTCCCTCTCGTTATTTTAAAACCTCAAAAATTTATTATTACTTTTTGAGGGGGAGTATTTGCAAACAATTTGTTCAAATGAAAAGTTCTTATTGAACTCTTCCCATAAAACTCAGAATGAACATATTTTCAATCAACGTTTCTTCAAAAACAACATTAATATGCATTTTTGAGGGGGAGAAAAACAAAAGTGATAAAAAATATGTTGTGAAATGTATGGAATCTCAAAGTGCTAAAACTCATAAATAACCCATGGATTGACGAACTCAAATGTCAGTAATCGAAAGGACTTGTCCTGGACGGGTAATAATTTCAAGCTAGTCTAACCAGTTATGTAAGCATGTCCCGAATATGACTTGTCTGAGTATAGTGTACCAATCCGAGATACTTTCTTTGGACTTGACCAGGCCGGGTAATAATTTCAAGCTAGTTCACTAGTGATGTAAACGTGTCTCGAATCAGTCTAAGTTTATCGAAAGTCGATCATTTCAAAAGTGCAAGCTATACCCTCACTATGCAGATTAAGTTAAAACAATACAAGCACATGTGAAGGGGGAGTATTTCTAACTCCCTTGACAGTCATTTCAAAAACTCATTTTCTTTTTTCCTTAGATTTTTAATTCTTTTTGACATATTGGCCCTTCAAATGTCAACACATATCATCGCCCGCTTTCTTTTCACAAATACAAAGACCTTAGTGTGCCCACAAGTAGCATAATATTCACAAGTTAATTATATGGTTTAACCTCAAGCAAAGACGAGTATTCATTCCGAATCTACCCACCTTGCTCTATTCATATTACATTTTGTGCTGGTATGGTTTAAAGTTATATCATCCTTCTTTCTATGATGTGGGTCAAATCTTTTATTTCTTAGATCGACTACTTACACTTTTCCATTCTTGTGTTCATTTAGTCTAATTTTAAGTACCGATGATCGCCAAGTACCGCGGTATCTCCCCCAAATATCCTAATATCCTTAAGCTACAACTCACGCAATAAATAGAACGATGGCCTAAAGTGCACTCTAAGGCTTTGTGCTATTTAGGACGTTCAAGCTCGCAACAATTAAAGAAGAAGCCAGTTTTCCTTATTCTAGCATTTACAAATTAGAACAAGAGACAACCTAACAATAATCAATAACTAGGCTTCATTGGATCTAAGCAAACACTAATTAATTTAGTTACACTATAGATAAGCAAGAACACAAACAAACAATCAAACATAGATGAAACATGGTGATAGATTGGATAAACAAACTTATCTTTAAGTGTAAAAGAGGTTTTGGAACCCTAAAATACTGTCCAAGTCAGACCTCAAATGAACTAGGATTTGCTCTCCAAAATAATGCACATAAAATACAGAAAATTTGAAGTCTATATATAGAATTTACACTCGCAACGGCGTCGCCTTTTGATGGTGACACCGTCTGATCGCCGTCATTAGGGTTTCGTCTTGGCCAAGTCACCATTGGGACGGCGTCGGGTAGAAAGTAGTGACGCCGTCCGGATTGCTTCTGGACGTCGTCTAGGGAAGATCTTGATCATCTGGTGTAAAACAAGAGAGTGACGGCCTTCTAAAATAAGGCATGACGCCATCACTTGTTAAGACCAAAGTATGTTCTGATCCGTCTCTTGAGAGTTTTTGGAACACCATGTAAGCGACGGCGTCTCCCTTTTACTTGGGACGCCGTCAGGCTTCTGAAATAGCCTTGTTTTCTCGACTTTGTCATTTTCTTCATGTTTTCGCTCCTTTTCGTCCAAATATGCTTCATTCCAGCATTTTGCTTCCAAAAGACCTAAAATGTGAAAAGGAACGATTTTAAGCAGTAACGGATATAAAATGTAACGATTTAGGGCTTAAATGACCCCCTAAAAATATATGTTTAAAATCCTTATCAAATATCCCTACACATGGAATTTTCTTGTACTCAAGCAAATGTGCTTTTGGCTAATCAAATTATGAGTTATAGGTCATTTAGAATTTGCTTAAAACAATCTACAACAAGTACAAGTGCTACAACAGTCAAAACAAGCACGAAAATTATACACTAGCACCTCACAATTGGTGTTTGGATTCTCTCATCTCTCAGATGTATATGAAATATAACATGTAAGGAAATGGAAGATAAACACCTCTCTACCTATCATAGCACATCGATTACTATAGGCTTGAGAATAGATCAAACCTCCACCGCTTTGGCGTAAGCACCTAGAAATAACTATCTAAAAGGTATTTACAAATGGTTATAATGTTAGGCTTCAGGTAGGGAATAAAAGGGCTTTTTAGATATGGGGAGTTTTAGTGGTGGCAAGTCACAAATCTAAGTTACATGCATGTAAAACGTAGCGTTGCTAAGCCAAGACTCGACTCACTAACACTAAATAACAACTTTAAATAAACATAAAACATAAAGATATATGTAGGATGGTAGTCCGTATGTTTTTTTTAACTTATCTCTTTTTTTGATTTTTTTATTCATACATTCTTACCCTACCATCGTCTAAGATAACATCAACATAAAGGGATTTATAAGAGAATCCCTACACTTGAGTTTTTATTTCACTATCAATAATTGATCTGAATTGAAAAGATCAAAACAATTGGAGTACTTAATTACGTAGACAAAGTGAATTTGAATTTAACGTTCCTTCCTATTACTCCATAAAATACTACTTTAACTCATGAGCCCAATCGTCCCAAAACTGTACAAAAGATATGACTCGACTTAGCAACCATGCAAGTAACTAGATAATTGAACTAAGGTTTTAACAATAGTTACAATAATGCACTAAAGGTGAGTGCATACAAGGTAAGCTAAGGTGATTTGGGTGTAACATTTGGGGGTGAATTGTAAACAATTCTCTTCATTGATATTCCGTAAACCGGAACATTACGAGAACCGTGAAAAGATAGGCTCTGAGGGGTTAACTAGTGGTATCGTGTACTAAAGATGAGTACACTGCAAAGGTGTGGGGAAAATTACTCAACCGATGAGATTGACGTAATTAAATTACAGGTTTAAAACAAGGTTTATCCTAATGCCTCTTAACATTTAGTTAATTCTAACTACACGAATGTAGTCTCACTAGCAATCTCAGAATTCATCACAAAACAAGTTCTAGAATCTATTATACTACTGGTACACTCACAAATACTAAAGATGAATGCTTTTATTCCTAAAGATCTTGGGGCGAACCTCACATTTTTTGGTGGAATTTGAGTGGTATACGGTTTTTGTGCTAGTCATATAACTCTTATCCATGAGACGATTTATTAAGACTAAAGTTTTACTCGTAAGTGCCATAACTTTTTTTAATTTGGTGCTAAAATTACCCTAACAAACGTTTCTCATAGTTTATTACACAATTGGCCAAGGACAAGCCAAAAATCAAGTGAATGACTAGTTTCTAAGTTCCCATTTAATTCTTAAACTGAACATTGTCCCCAATGTTCCCCGAAAGTATCAAAGTTATGATAGAGAAAGGTAAAATAAAATAGAAAAACTAATACTCCCTAATTAGCTGGGAATGATATGTGTAAAATCGCGGTTAAATCCTCCTCCAAGAAGAATGAGTAAGAAATAATGGTTGCTTCTATCATGCACTTCATCTTCTTGTCCAATATAACCTGCACACTTATAAGAAAACAGAGATAAAACTTCGCGTAAAATCGGCGGTAAAAATTATATAAAATCAAAACTACACTAGAAAGCAAGTAAAGATATAATGCTTGTGAAATAGATGTTTGCAGATTTCTGGAAAATTAAGAGTTCTAGAAATCTCCAAAAATTACAAATTAGACAGAAAACGAAAATCTGGAAACTTTTTATACATTTCCTGGCGCCGTCGGCTGTTAATACCGACGCCGTCAGGTTGTCCTGACAGAATGAGTCAGATACGTTTTCCTGAAAATTTTGGAAAAATTACTTCTTTAAAGACCTGTAAAAATTACTGGAAAACATCCATTGTGACTCGATCCAAGCATTTGACTCTAACAAACACACATATATACAATTTAAAATATAGTTAATCTCATGTTCGTCTTAGTTCTAAACACACATGTGACCTTCCCTACATTTATCTTTTTGTAAAATACTTTTTTAGGGGGTCATTTAAGCCCTATTTCGACACATTTTATATCCGTTACTGCTTAATTTCGTTCCTTTTTACTTTTTAGGTCTTTTAGAATCAAAATGCTGGAATGAAGCACATTTAGACGAAAAGGAGCAAATACATGAAGAAAATGGCAAAGTCAAGATTGAAGCCACTCAAGACTGATCAACAGTACTTGACGGCGTCCTAACCAAAGGGTAACGCTGTCCCTTGATGAAGACTTGACCAAAACATGCACGCGACGGCTCGGTGGAAATTCTGGTTACATAACTTGACGGCGTCACGTTTTATATATGGAGGGCGTCACTCACAGTTTTCACCTCAGACGACCTAGATCTAGAATCAAGACGACGTCCCAACTGAAGACCAACGGCGTCACAATTCTAAGCTCCCATCGATGACTTGGCCCAGACGAAACCCTAATGACGGCGAGCTGACGGTGTCCCATGAAAAAGGTGACGCCGTCGCAATTGTAAATCTATATATAGAATTTGATTTTTCTGTATTTTTGGAGGTAGACTTGTGGAGAAAAAACCCGAAATCGTTTGTAGTCCGACTTGGACAGTATCTTAGGGTCCCATACCCTATTTTACACATCGAGATAAGTTTATTAATCCAAATTATCATTATGTCTATCTCGTATTCGATTGATTGTGTGTATGCTTGCTTGTCTATCATGTCTAGCTAAATTACTTGTGTGTTTGCTTAGATCTATGAAACCTAGTTATTGATTATTGTTAGGTTGTTTCTTATCTTAATTGAAATTGGCTTAGGAGGGCAACTAGGCATCTTCGTTGTATTTAATGCTTGAGTATGCTTTATGATGATATGGTCTATGGATGAAGTAGCTTAGGCTTGCCGACTTCGTAGGTCATATACGAGAAATAACCTCAAAGAACTAGGGACCACGCATACCCTACGACCTTTAGGAATATAACGCGTTAAGATAAAGGCCGTGACAACTCAACCGACCAATAAAAGATAACTAGGGACTAATAGTATCTAGGTGAACACATCTTTAATCATCATACGAGCACACCTCAATTAGACATAAGCTACCCGTAGTAATTAAATAATTAGATAATTAGATAAAGTAGAGTAATCAGTAGAAGTACCACCCCCAACCAATTACCTCAAGATATTTACCTTAGCTTTCTAAAAACTATAAAAAGATAAAAAAAGAATCATCCACAACCCCACCTTCTCGTCATATATTTCTTACTACCATTCCTATTCCCCTAGAGAACGATATCCATCCCCGAGGCTTACCCCATACTACACTACAACGATTAGGTTCACTGCCTAGGAGTTTGAAAAACTTGCTCGAAGAAAAGGAAGTTTCCTTTGACCCTGAATGTGCCTTCCGCGCGCATCAAGTTTTTGGCGCCGGTGCTGGGGAATAGAATAGCTAGTTAGATCTCTATCTCGTTTAGGTTCCCTTGCTTGATTCCTATCAAGTAAGATTTTTTCTCATTTTCAGTAGCTTCCTTGTAGTCTATCCCCCTTCTTCGTGTCTTTGTTCGTAACCTCATCACTTTTCATCATGGAAGGTGATAACCCACCAAATCAACCACTTCCAATCAACCCACCACCAATTGACCCGCCAAGAGGCCGTACTCTTGGTGAATACTCTAGACCGAGCCATCAAGGCTATAGGAACACCATTGAGCTCCCTGATCAAGCTCAAACTACGACCCTACGATCCGACACCATCCGGTTGGTGCAAAACGGATGTGCATTCCATGGACTTCATTCCGAAGATCCTAATCTGCATCTCAAGGACTTCCTTAAAATTGTTGACTCTATAGACCTTGATGCTACCATACGGGAGACGACGCGCTTGCGTCTCTTCCAATTCTCTCTACGGGACCAAGCTAGTAATTGGCTTGAGTGACTTACCGCCGGATCCATCTCAAGTTGGGATGATCTCACCACTCATTTCATCGCCCAATTTTTCCCACCGGGGAGAACTACCAAACTAAGGAATGACATCTTGATGTTCCAACAACGTCAAGATGAAACTCTCTACGAGGCGTGGACTCGATTCAAGGACTTACTCCACAAAGTCCCACATCACGGCATCGATCTTTGGCTTCAAGTCCAAATCTTTTACGATCATGTCAATTTCTCAACTAGGCAAACCATCGACCAAGAGGTCGGTGGAAAACTCAGTGAACTCACCGCGGAAGAATCGTGGGGTACAATAGAGGAACTTGCCCTCTATGACAACGAATGTTGGAATGACCCCCGCGAGTTGCCCAAAAGAATTAAGGAAATATCCTTGCCTCCCATTGACTCTCAACCTTCCAATCGTAGGATGCTCGAACTTAAAGATCAAGTCAAATTCCTAATGAGCTCCTACAAGAATCCTAAGCCCTCACGCCAATTGAACAAAATCACTCTACCTAGTGAATTGTTTAGTAGTCCCCACGACACTCGTGATTGCACAAGACTCCCCGAACAAGCTTTTGCGGACTACGCCTCCACACGTACCGACGGAGCAGGAGAGAAGTGGTACACTTTCAATCCTGAGCAAAACAACTTAGGAAATTCCTACAACCCCTCATGGAGAAATCACCCTAACCTTAGGTAGAGCCAAAACTCAAACCCGTCCCAAAAAAACTTATCTGGTCCACCCAATAGGTCCCAACCAAACCACACCTCCTACAACCCTAAATAATACCCCTTTTGCCAGATTAATTCCGATGAAATCATAAAAGGCTAATTTTTCAGGAATTTTAGACCAAGCTTCTGATAAACTTTGATTTTCGGCTAACCCAACGCTAACTCTTCTATATATTTCTTGTTTAAAGTACCCCTGATCCCATTGATAACGAGTAGGCCCAAATAATTCGATTGGGGTAGTCGCTGAACCATACCACATAGTTCCGGCAACAACAAAAGCTGCAAAAAAGACAGCAGCAATAATACTGGAAAGGACAGTTTCAATACTGCCCATACGCAATCCTAACTCTCTAAACACCGGAAATTCCACTAGTCTTGAGGCAATAGTGTCCAAATTCAAGTCATCTCAAGAAGCTCGATTGACTAAGCTTGAAGCCGATTTCAAGCAACGACAAATCGAGATGACAACCAAACTCGACACCCTCTTAAAAGCCTTCAATGAATGAGATATTAGAGCACTCCCAAGTGACACTATAAAGAACCTAAAAGTGAATTCGATTTCATCGACTTCATGTTCTTGCTCACTAAGGGAGAGTGCATATCCATCCCTCACACCCAAAAGTCCACTCAGTTAACGCCATCAACACTGGTTCTAAACGATCCTTCATGAGATACCAAGGACCCGAGCCAATGGTCGACTCAACTCTTGAGACACCAATCAACCAAGAACCCACACCCACTCTAGAAGAGGAGTATAAGGAGCTCCACCAAGAAAAACCGGTTCTTGAAGTCTTGATTCATGCGCCTTACTATAATGCTTTAAAAGACGAATATGAGCAAGAACTAAGATTAGGAGAACGTGGGTCCGCATTTGTGCAAAATAAGTTACCTAAGAAGTTAGATGATCCCGGGCTATTCTTTCTTCCGCGTAGCATTGGAAAATCCAAAGCTTTCGACACATTAGCCGACTTAGGGTCAAGCATCAACCTTCTTCCGTTGTCTCTCCATAAAAGCATTAACTTAGGAAAAATAGAATCAACGGAAACCATCTTAGGTTTAGCGGACGGTAGTATTGCATATCCGGTAGGGATAATGAAGGACATGGTAGTGCACATAGGTCAATTAACTCTTTTAGCGGATTTCCATGTGCTAGACATGAATAAGGACCCAACATGCCCATTGTTAGTTGGAAGAGGATTCTTAGCTACCGCTAGTGCCATAATTGATTGCAAGATGTCTAAGATAGTGGTAGGAGAAGGGAGTGATAGGTCAATTTACGATGTCAAGAAGCACGTCTACTACTAAGAGGATGAACAAATACCCTATGAGATCATGTTGGATAGAAGACCATATAGATATGGCCTTGGACCAATAGAGATTTTGTAGGCCCTCAACAACCTTTCTATCTAGAAGATACCTTCGTTAGTAACGCAACTCTCAATGAACAACAATTAGCTAGGGACATTGAAGTGAACCCGTTCGAGGATACTTTAGTTTTTAGGAAGATGACCGAATTCCTAGGAACCTTGCCCATTAATTTTAACATGAATTGGTGGAAAGTTGAGAGTGAGAAGCCTAAGTATAATTGGAGTTTGTATAGACCACCTAGTGATGGGAATAGAGAATGGCACATTAGGATGACAATCTATGATCCCGATGGAGAGAAGTTTGAAAAGGCATACTAGACTAAGCGTACTAATAGGAAGTTAAAAGATAAGTTTGATCCCTCTGACATTCTTGAGGATAAACTTACCTACATGGTCACGTAGGAGCACGACTTCAAGTCTAGCTACAAGATTCATAAATAAAGAAAAGCGATTCGTGGGAGGCAACCCATGCTTAATTGTTTGCTTGTTTTGTTTTTCAATTTTTGTGTGTCTTATATCTTTTTCATTGTTTTTTATTCTCATGTTATACTTTTTGAAAATGCTTTATTTTGTCTTTAACCTCGTCTTAATTACATATAAAGGTATTTTACAAAAGGGAAAATGACACAAATGGACCGCGCGCCCTGAGGCTTATCACTTTCCGGACCACTTTTTTTTTTATTTTTATTTGAAAATGGACCGAGGGCAACCGCTGTCATTGGGCAACTCATCGACATTGTGACAAGTGTCCCGTATGTGTAAGGTATTGTATTTTGGGCAACAAAAATTCGATGGGCAACCGTATATTTTAAAAACGGTTGTTTCGTCATTTTACATTACATAGAAAGTACACATTTGAATAGTGAAAGTACAGTACATTTCTATTTAAATTCCAATAGCCACTCACACAAAAACATCCATAGTTACCGTTTTTCTCTGTTTTTGCTTCTCGCACAAAAACATTCTTACTTACTGTTTTCACAAATCAAACCTTCTTCTTCACCAGCCCCTCTCTTCCTTGTAACGTCAGTTATGTCACCATCTATAAAGCTACAGTGTTGATTGCAAACCACATTCGATTGATCAAGTTTTTTTTTTTTTTTTTTTTTTTTCTAAATGTGGCCAAATATGGTACGCAAATATTCTTCTCGTTGTTTATTATATATGATTATTTCCAATTGGTTCTAGGTTATAATAAATCATTGTTGTTATTCGATTAATACCTATGTTAGATAGCTGTTAATTCCATTTTATAATCCATTGCTCTTTTTTATGTCTGTCTGATTCGTAATTATGTAGGGTATAATACCTTAGATGTCGTTAGTTAAGTATATAACATTACTTGGTTCATTAAAAAATTTAGTGGCAGTTTGTAGACTAATAAGGAGTGGTTTATAGGCATCATCTATGCAATTGTTTATGACGTTGGTATAGATTCCTTCTATGGGCTGAGTTATTTTTGGTTTTTGTTGACCCTTTTTAGGACTATGAAGCTAAGTTAATCATTACGAGTAAACTGAACTACTTTTCGTAATTATGTAGGGTAAAATACATCTGTTCCGTTTACCACTCTTCTACAGCTTGTTTAGAGGCTTATTCCTGCTTTTCCCTTTCCTTTTCTTTAGCAATTTCTTTAGCATTTACTTCCATATGTAATCTTTTAGCAAATTGTTCATCAAAAGCTATCTGCTCCTCTGTACTTTCAAACACCAAAGTTGGATCTGCAATCCCTTTACCCTTTCCAATATCAGTTTCAGTAACTACAACTTTCTGCACATGTTCACCAATGTTTAGACTCTTAGCAATAGGTCTAGGTGCAGGGATAGGGTGAGATTGCTTTAGGTTGAGCAATTGTATGGCAATCTCATTCTCAACCTCTTTTGGTTTTGGTGTTGGTGTTATTGTGGTGGTTATAATTGTAGCAGTGGTTGCCTCTGCAGTGGAAACGTCTGAACTGGCAGTGGGTAGAATAATAGCAGCATTGGTTGCAGCAGTCGTTACTGCAATACTAGCAGTGGATGCAGCAAAACTGGCAGTGGTTGCCTGCACCACTTCCTTCTCCTTTTGTTCAACTACAGCCTTTAAAGAATCATCTATTACTGCTTCTTTACCTTCCATGTGAGCCACCAAATAACCTTCACGTTTGTCTCCACTATCCAAATCCTAATCTACCAATGCCTCCCCTGAATTTGTACTCTCACTCCTCCCCTGTTTGGATGCATCCTCCAAACTTTGATTCCCAGAGGAGCTTGCGTTCTTTCTCGTTTTCTTCACTTTCCTGAATGCAGTGACCCTTGGCCTTCTTAGTCTCTCCAAAACACTTACCCCGTGCTTCAACCACCTGATTGTTTCAGCTTTAGTAGTTGTCAAATTTTGAAGACCAGTGATCTTTGACTCTAATTGAGCTCCAGACAGTCAGGTTTTATCACTCAAGCTAACCACTTGTGAATGGTCAACCGTAATAAAAGTCCAAACAGTCTAGAACCAAATGCAATTAAGATCTGGAGAGTATAGTGTATCCCCGGGTCGTTAAGTCCCAACGAGGTGTGAACACTATAGTACAACGAATCTGTGATCGGGTGATATTGAATGGGAAAAGGTTTGTGAATGATTTATACTAAGGAATAAAAGAAAATAGCTTAAACAAGCTATAAGAACAAGTACGTGAAAGCGTAATACTTAAAAACGTCTAAAATCTAAAAACGCTTACGTTTAATTAAATTTCTACGTAAACGTACAAAATAAAACGTGAAAATAAAGAAGTAAAAGGCCTACAAATATGAAAATGATATTTTTACAATCCTAATAATAAAATAAAATTATTAGAAAAATAAAATTATTTTTAAAACTATTTATTTAATTATTATTAATTAAAAACTATTTTTAACTATTTAATAATACCCTAAAATATAAGAAAATATGAAATAAAGCTAGAAAAGTGAAATTATGATTTAAAAAAATCTAAAATATTATAAAACTTATTTTAAAACTGAAAATATATTTATTACACTTTTTATGTATTTATTATGAATTTAAAACTATTTAAAACTAATTAAAATGCTAGAAATTACTATTTAAACTAAGAAAATTATGGAAAAATATTTTTTATGACTTTTTGAATATTATAAAACTAAGAAAATTGAAATTGTATTTTTTTTGAGCTTTTTCTAATTTATTTGAATAAAAAGCAAATTAAAAATGCTAAAAACTGAAATTAAATGCAGAAAAATAGCAAATGAACAGTGAAAAATATGAAAACTTCCAGAATATTATAAAATATTATTATAAATATAGGAAAAATAATAAAAGTGGTGCAGGTGTTCAATAATTAGGTCCTGTAGTGAAAAAGTGCTTATAAATAAGTACTAAAAATAAGCTATAAGTACCAAATGAGCACCAAATTATCACAGAAGCTAGAGTATGCTAAAATTACTTAAAACCAACATATTCCAACTATCCTAAACCTCTGAACAACAATCTACAATGATATGGGTCTATTTAAGCACTAGTGCCAAACAGCCCTTATGTACTGAATTTAAGCTCTTGTTAAGCCAGCTTATAAAAATCACAAAAATAAACTAAAATCACCATGAAAACCACTACCAACCAAAGTGTCTAAATCCAGAATTTCAGCTAATAAGGACTAAAATTGAGGAAACTAAAAATGCAAAAGTGGAAGCTATTTGTACTTGCAATGGAAATGGGTCAAAATGAGCTATTAAGCTTGCATAAGCTAATAAAAAGCTACCACTAGTGAACCAAAGGTTGAATAAGCTATAAACAAGTTATGGGAACTTAGAATAAGCAACAAAAAACAAGAAAAACACACTAAATAAGCAAAAATAAGAAATAAGCAAAAAGGAAAGTTTGTGAAAAAGAGCTTAAAAGAAGCTAGTGAATAAGAAGTTAATAAGCTAAGTAGAGATAAACTAATATTTTTCTAATTAAGATGAGCAGCTAAACTTTAATATCCCAAAAGCTTATATCCTAAGTCCTAATGGTAAGATCACAATAAAATTATAAAGTTTATTCAAAAACGGGTTTTTATGAAATTTTGACTTTTGGACAGAATTGAAAACTTGACTTATTTGAGATTCAATCTTGCAAAACAGGTTATTTATGTTAATTCTAGATATGATATGATCAAATTAAGCTATCCTAGATATCCTACACCTACTATGCAAGTACTTCCAATCCTACACTAAATGAGATGCTTATAAGATCATATAATATGAAAATTTGACTTTGAGCAGAAATGAGTACAAATCTAAGTCCTAAATGATTTTATTGAACCTAAGTGGGACTGAATGGACAGAGCTTAACCTCTGTATCAATCTAAAACACATAATAAAGCACTAATCCAAACACACTTTAATACTTCTAATGTGCAATAATTCTAACCAAATCACAAATCCAAGCTTACTCAATCCATATTATAACTACAACTGATTATACTAGATATAATTTAAGCAAATATGCAGCAATATAACACCAAATAAAACATATCTAATCAATGCAATTACTACTACTTTATTAAGCTAATGATGAGATTTTATTGAAACTTACAAGATGTCCAGCTTATTTGCAGATTGACTAGAACCAAATACCACTACTAAACAGAAATTTCAGACTTAAGAACACAGATGACTTTCGTTGACCCGTGTTGACTTTTGTTGACTTTTTTAGAAAATTGCAATTAAGACCAGGAAACTACTTTAATTCACTTAAATAAGCTTGAATAAGCTTATTTGAACCATTCAAACAGCTTATAACATGAAAAACGAGTAAGAACAATTTTGGCGGGAAAACTAGAACAAGCAATAAACATGGAATTGATGATTAAAAACATTTGAAATATGATTAATATGATTCATACAATACATAAGTAACAAAACCCAACACTATTTTTGCATAAAACTTAAAAACGATTACAAGTAAAAATAGAAAAAGGTCTAAAAATAGTGACAACTGCTACTTCTGTCTTCATTCTTCTTTTATAGGCTTCATTAGGGTTTCTCTTTCCTTTCCTAGCCATTGATTTGGTCCTTTTGATCTCCACCCTTGATTTCTTATTTTGGCGCCAAAAATGAAAATAGTGGAGAAATCCACTATCTCTGATAACTTGTAGAGGAGGAAGCATTAAATGCATTTTTGGTGTGTTGTGGAGGTGGAGTGATAAGGGGAGGTGTATGTGGCTGGAGGTGAGGTGATGGGAGAGGTCTGAGTTTTTGTAGGCAGTGGGTGAAGGGGAAGACAAGTTGGAGGGAAAAGGTGGGATGGTGTGTTTGTTTGACTGGGGTGTTGACCGGGCTTATATTAAAAAGGGGGGTCAAAGACAGGGGTCAAAGGATATGGCAGGGGGCTCAAAAAGGCTTATTGGTAGGGGCTCATAATACAAAAGGGTCATGGCTTTAATACAAGGACTTGTTTTGTAATTTCTGAAAAACAAGGGACCAAAGCTGCCAATTTTGCAAAGTTGTTTCAAGGGTCACTTTTGCCAAGTTTCAATAGTACAAGGACCATAATAGACATTTTCAAATTTCCAAGGACTATTTTTGCCAATTTTGAAACTTGAAGGACAAAACTTGTAATTTCTCAAAACTTTTGACATTTTTCACCAAAGGACTAATTATGAAAAGTTATGATTTTAAAAGGACCTTTGGTGTTTTTTCTTTTAAATTAAGTGCTCAGGGACTATTTCTGACAACTTTTGAAACTTGGGGGACTGAAACTGCCAATTATGCAAACTTAGCTCATTTTTCATCTGATTTTAAACATTTTGCATCTGAAACATATAAAATGCAATTTTGAGATATTTTCAGTATTTTGATGCATTTCTGAGCATTTTTAAATGTTTTGCAATTCAGATTTGACCAAAAATGATGAGTATTTACACACTCATCAATCCCCCACACTAAACTATTGCTAGTCCCTAGCAATCTTTTGAGAAAAACTTAATGGATTTGAATCTCTTTACCAAAAGCCATTACTTCTGGAGTAGCCAAATGTTTCAGTTCAAGTAAGAACTATGGTACACTGATAACCATGTGATTTTGAGCAAACCACCAGCTTCCAACGGATTTGATTTGTCTTTACCAGAAGCCGTTTGCTTCTGGACTAGCCAACTCTTAGATAAAATATCTTTGGTGAGTCGATTACCAATTATGGTTTTCCAACTGCCTTTACCACAAGCCATAAACTTGCGGGCTAGCCAACTCTTCACTAATTAAAGATATGGTGAGCTGAACACCATACAATTTTGGGCAAATTGCAAGCCGTTAACGGATTTGAGATATCTTTACCAAGAGCCGTTTGCTCCTGGATTAGCCAATCCTTTTGTTTATTAGACATGGCGGACTGATAACCATAAGCTGAGTAAGTGCAAAACACTTACTCCAAAAAACATTTTGGCCAAAAATGGGGGAATTGGGTGGTATAATTACATGATAAAATTCGTGAGAATTCCCCCCCACACTAGAAATGAATATTGCCCTCAATATTCAAAGTACCGGCGGTTATGCCGAAACTGAGAACGTAAAAGGGAAATACTACGGGCATTATTTTGAGAGATTTTTTTTTTTTTTTTTTTGAAACTTTATATACAACAGCGGGGGGCAACTCCCCCACACTAGGGTGGTACACATGGGTGAAGACCCATGTTTAACTACTGTTTTTGATTACCGAGTCGCTAGCTTGATTCGACCCCTAATTAATTTGTTCATGGGGAAGTAAGTGGAAGAGACAATCTCCATCGGACTTTCATTCAAGATGTTTGGATAAACATTGAAGTAAGTGAGAGTTCCACACCGATGAGATATAGATAGAACCGGCTCAAAAATGATAAATGAAAATGCCGGGGTCAAAGATAATGTCTTCATTCCCGAAGGAGTGAAGAACAGGAGAAGTGACATAATATATGACGAAAAGAAAGAAAATCATGATTAAAATCATGACTAACTCTTCATCCTCAATAGGAGAATTCATAGTTTCATGAATCTCATCAGTTAAGCTCGCTTGATCAAGACATATTATGGGTGTGTCTAGATCAAAGTAGAAATTATCATACTCCGGCGGAGATATGATATGAGTGAGTTCATCTAAGAACTCCTTGAAGGTGAATGAATCATATTCAGAATTGATATGAGTGGGTTCACTAGTGAACTCCTCCAATGTAAATGATTCATAATTGGGGAGAGAATTATGAGAATGAAAAGTGGTACTGCCACTAATCTTCTCTCCCATATTATCAAAACAGAAGGCTTTCATTTCCGGATTAGAATCATCGGAAAGAATGTCACTACCCTTAATGGGGATAGGAGATGAAATTGGTTTCTCTTTGAAAGCCTCGATTTTAGAAATGAGAAGACTGACATTCAGTAATGTTGCACGAAGTGCTTCATCTTTGATTTCAGTGTCAGTAACTTCATCATTCTCTTCTTCTAAGCTAACAAGCTCAGAGGGTAAATCTTCCACATAAACAATGTCTCCACAAGACAACGAATCATCATCATCAGAATCAGAAAACATCTCAACATGATCTTTTGGGAAGACAAGAGGGGTAGGGATATCACACAAATGCTCGAGAATTCCCTGTGACTCTCTTGGGATTGGGACAAGGTTCTCAACACTAGACTTTATGAATTCGTCCGATTCCTTTTCAGGAACAGTGTCAAGATGCTCGTCCCCCATGCTCAGAGAGTGAGTGCGAACCTCGGGTGTGATAGCAGTTGTTTGAGAATGAATCTCAACTGCTGGGATATCATCTGATGAACTTGATGAATCTTTATAGAATTGAAGGATATCAAGTGTATCCTCATCATCACTGTCATCAGGAATAAAACGAAATTGAGAGCTAGATCTGGCTGCTTTTTCTTTTGCAATTGATTCCCTAATAGATTTTTCAAACGCAATTTGGGAATTTATTTTAGCAGCCTGCTCTTCAGCTAACAATTCTTCCATGGATTTTTGATTTGGATTATCTTGGGAATGTTTACATTCCTTCAAATCTTTCACTAAATCCAAAAGATCAAGGAGAAGATTTTGAGGAAGTGGCTCAGGCTGAGGTGGTGCCTGATTCATTTGGTACTGTAGAGGTTGGTTATGATACGAAGAGTCGTAATTGTTACAAGGAAATGGATTCCTTGTTTGACAATCAGAGCTACAGTGTGGACCTCCACAATACTCACAACAGTAAAACTGATGTGGCTGTGAGTTATATGTGTGGTAGTCATAATTGTTATCAGGAACCTGCTCATAGACAAGCGTGTTTCCCGATTGACAATCAGAACTGGAGTGTGAACCACCACAGTACTCACAACAGTAAAACTGCTGAGTCTCACAGTGTGGTAGCTGATGGAATAAATCAGTTGTGTTATGGTAGGAATAGGGATCCTGGTTATAGACAGACCCGTTTCCTGATTCCACCATGCTACAACTGGGGCAATTGCCACCATTATAAGGACCACCACACCATTGACAACCAAGAGGGTGAGGATAAGACATAGAAAGAATCAAATGTTTTCAGAGAGGTAGGGATGAAGAATCAAAGATGTGAGAGGGTAAAGATGGATATTTTTGGATTTTTGGATAAACATTTAGTAAAAACAAAGAATGAAAATATTTTTGGTGATCGATTAGTCAAACGAATTAACTTCACGATAATTTTGGTTTTATATGAAAATAAGGAAATATAGACAAAGATGGTAAATATACAATGGGTGTATATTCAACAACACTGATGCTTCAAATTCGTAGTACGCAGCACACCTCCCCGGCAGCGGCGCCAAAATTTGATTGAGCTCCAAACAGTCAGGTTTTATCACTCAAGCTAACCACTTGTGAATGGTTAACCGTAATAAAAGTCCAAACAGTCTAGAACCAAATGCAATTAAGATCTGGAGAGTATAGTGTATCCCCGGGTCGTTAAGTCCCAACGAGGTGTGAACACTGTAGTACAACGAATCTGTGATCGGGTGATATTGAATGGGAAAAGGTTTGTGAATGATTTATACTAAGGAATAAAATAAAATAGCTTAAACAAGCTATAAGAACAAGTACGTGAAAGCGTAATACTTAAAAACGTCTAAAATCTAAAAACGCTTACGTTTAATTAAAATTCTACGTAAACGTACAAAATAAAACGTGAAAATAAAGAAGTAAAAGGCCTACAAATATGAAAATGATATTTTTACAATCCTAATAATAAAATAAAATTATTAGAAAAATAAAATTATTTTTAAAACTATTTATTTAATTATTATTAATTAAAAACTATTTTTAACTATTTAATAATACCCTAAAATATAAGAAAATATGAAATAAAGCTAGAAAAGTGAAATTATGATTTAGAAGAATCTAAAATATTATAAAACTTATTTTAAAACTGAAAATATATTTATTACACTTTTTATGTATTTATTATGAATTTAAAACTATTTAAAACTAATTAAAATGCTAGAAATTACTATTTAAACTAAGAAAATTATGGAAAAATATTTTTTATGACTTTTTGAATATTATAAAACTAAGAAAATTGAAATTGTATTTTTTGAGCTTTTTCTAAGTTATTTGAATAAAAAGCTAATTAAAAATGCTAAAAACTGAAATTAAATGCAGAAAAATAGCAAATGAACAATGAAAAATATGAAAACTTCCAGAATATTATAAAATATTATTCTAAATATAGGAAAAATAATAAAAGTGGTGCAGGTGTTCAATAATTAGGTTCTGTAGTGAAAAAGTGCTTATAAATAAGCACTAAAAATAAGCTATAAGTACCAAATGAGCACCAAATTATCACAGAAGCTAGAGTATGCTAAAATTACTTAAAACCAACATATTCCAACTATCCTAAACCTCTGAACAACAATCTACAATGATATGGGTCTATTTAAGCACTAGTGCCAAACAGCCCTTATGTACTAACTTTAAGCTCTTGTTAAGCCAGCTTATAAAAATCACAAAAATAAACTAAAATCACCATGAAAACCACTACCAACCAAAGTGTCTAAATCCAGAATTTCAGCTAATAAGGACTAAAATTGAGGAAACTAAAAATGCAAAAGTGGAAGCTATTTGTACTTGCAATGGAAATGGGTCAAAATGAGCTATTAAGCTTGCATAAAGCTACCACTATTGAACCAAAGGTTGAATAAGCTATAAACAAGTTATGGGAACTTAGAATAAGCAACAACAACAAGAAAAACACACTAAATAAGCAAAAATAAGAAATAAGCAAAAAGGAAAGTTTGTGAAAAAGAGCTTAAAAGAAGCTAGTGAATAAGCAGTTAATAAGCTAAGTAGAGATAAACTAATATTTTTCTAATTAAGATGAGCAGCTAAACTTTAATATCCCAAAAGCTTATATCCTAAATCCTAATGGTAAGATCACAATAAAATTACAAAGTTTATTCAAAAACGGGTTTTTATGAAATTTTGACTTTTGGACAGAATTGAAAACTTGACTTATTTGAGATTCAATCTTGTAAAACAGGTTATTTATGTTAATTCTAGATGTGATATGATCAAATTAAGCTATCCTAGATATCCTACACCTACTATGCAAGTACTTCCAATCCTACACTAAATGAGATGCTTATAAGATCATATAATATGAAATTTTGACTTTGAGCAAAAATGAGTACAAATCTAAGTCCTAAATGATTTTATTGAACCTAAGTGGGACTGAATTGACAGAGCTTAACCTCTGTATCAATCTAAAACACATAATAAAGCACTAATCCAAACACACTTTAATACTTCTAATGTGCAATAATTCTAACCAAATCACAAATCCAAGCTTACTCAATCCATATTATAACTACAACTGATTATACTAGATATAATTTAAGCAAATATGCAGCAATATAACACCAAATAAAACATATCTAATCAATGCAATTACTACTACTTTATTAAGCTAATGATGAGATTTTATTGAAACTTACAAGATGTCCAGCTTATTTGCAGATTGACTAGAACCAAATACCACTACTAAACAGAAATTTCAGACTTAAGAACACAGTTGACTTTCGTTGACCCGTGTTGACGTTTGTTGACTTTTTTAGAAAATTGCAATTAAGACCAGGAAACTACTTTAATTCACTTAAATAAGCTTGAATAAGCTTATTTGAACCATTCAAACAGCTTATAACATGAAAAACGAGTAAGAACAATTTTGGCGGGAAAACTAGAACAAGCAGGAAACATGGAATTGATGATTAAAAACATTTGAAATATGATTAATATGATTCATACAATACATAAGTAACAAAACCCAGCACTATTTTTGCATAAAACTTAAAAACGATTACAAGTAAAAATAGAAAAAGGTCTAAAAATAGTGACAACTGCTACTTCTGTCTTCATTCTTCTTTTATAGGCTTCATTAGGGTTTCTCTTTCCTTTCCTAGCCATTGATTTGGTCCTTTTGATCTCCACCCTTGATTTCTTATTTTGGCGCCAAAAATGAAAATAGTGGAGAAATCCACTATCTCTGATAACTTGTAGAGGAGGAAGCATTAAATGCATTTTTGGTGTGTTGTGGAGGTGGATTGATAAGGGGAGGTGTATGTGGCTGGAGGTGAGGTGATGGGAGAGGTCTGAGTTTTTGCAGGCAGTGGGTGAAGGGGAAGACAAGTTGGAGGGAAAAGGTGGGATGGTGTGTTTGTTTGACTGGGGTGTTGACCGGGCTTATATTAAAAAGGGGGGTCAAAGACAGGGGTCAAAGTATATGGCAGGGGGCTCAAAAAGGCTTATTGGTAGGGGCTCATAATACAAAAGGGTCATGGCTTTAATACAAGGACTTGTTTTGTAATTTCTGAAAAACAAGGGACCAAAGCTGCCAATTTTGCAAAGTTGTTTCAAGGGTCACTTTTGCCAAGTTTCATTAGTACAAGGACCATAATAGACATTTTCAAATTTCCAAGGACTATTTTTGCCAATTTTGAAACTTGAAGGACCAAACTTGTAATTTCTCAAAACTTTTGACATTTTTCACCAAAGGACTAATTATGAAAAGTTATGATTTTAAAAGGACCTTTGGTGATTTTTCTTTTAAATTAAGTGCTCAGGGACTATTTCTGACAACTTTTGAAACTTGGGGGACTGAAACTGCCAATTATGCAAACTTAGCTCATTTTTCATCTGATTTTAAACATTTTGCATCTGAAACATATAAAATGCAATTTTGAGATATTTTCAGTATTTTGATGCATTTCTGAGCATTTTTAAATGTTTTGCAGTTCAGATTTGACCAAAAATGATGAGTATTTACACACTCATCAGACTCCATAGTTGTGCATCTATCCATCAATTCAAGAATGAGTTTCATAGTATCCTCACCACTTCGACCTGTGTAACCTGGTCTGAGAGGTGGATCATTGGACATGTCGTCATGTATAAAGTCATTGCATTGGACAACAATACCACATGATTTCTCTATTCGGTGGATGCCTGGCATCAAAGGTCAATCCAACCTTGTTTTCTCTTTCCAACGAGCACCCAATGCATATCATTTCACAACCGGTTTCCTCAGCCATGGTGAAAATTGTTTGATGTTATAAGGAAAATAATAGCATTCACGGATTATATAAGAACGTCTACTAGCATAACCATCTGTATTTTTTCTCTTCATTTATTATACTTGAATGGTGTGCCATACTAGTTGGTAGGAGAATTTAATTGAAGAGTAACACACACTCTTTCTAACCTATTCAATTAACTTGTGAGTAGTCAAATAAAAGGTCAGCCAACATTGAAATTTACCCGTTTGGCTTTCTTATTATAAAGGATATCGGCATTAAATACCCACATTTATACACACACCTACCCAATTAATCGGCTTCGTTCACTACTGCCAGTATAGCATGCCTATATTATACACAGACAGTTGTAACGTTAAGCATCCCTATATTTGTAATAGCAGCAGTAACCTTAGAAAACATGTAGTAACAACACGTTTATATTATTTGGCCTTCAGCACTAGCAGTACTAACATGTAATAACTGTTTTTTAAGTATTTATTCTGAAACCTTAGACAACATATAGTAACAACACGTTTATATTATATGGTCTTCAGCACTAGCAGTCCTAACTTGAACAAGCAGTTTTTTATTCTATAGTGTGACAGCACTAGCAGTACTAACATGTAATAACTGTTTTTTAAGTATTTATTCTGAAACCTTAGACAACATATAGTAACAACACGTTTATATTATATGGTCTTCAGCACTAGCAGTCCTAACTTGAACAAGCAGTTTTTTATTCTATAGTGTGACAATCGTAATATACAAGAGGGACCTAGAATGACAAAAACATAAACCTTTTTACCCCACACACTACTTATCCTTTTATGGTCCCAATCACACATCAGTTATCCTTATCGTCCCAACAATCAACATCCTCACATTCCTTCTTATACCCTAGGTCACTTTCATCGAAGAATCCAAATAAAAAAAATCGTTGTCCTTTTTCTTATTTTTTAGAAACAAATCCAGGTTTGTTTTACTCTCCCGTATGTACTTTGTTACCTTATTCGTTCATATATTTATAGAGTACATGAATATAAATAACTGTGCAGCTTTATATTTTATATTCTATTATTAAATTATTATTTAATTCAAAGTTATTGAAATTGTTATTACGGTTTATGTTTTATAGGTATGGTCAGTATACCCCTTAAAGTCTAGTGGTTGATTCTAATTGTTATTAGGGTTTATGTTTTATAGGACATGGCGGAAACCAAAGAAGTCATATTTAAAGTTCACCACAACGGAAAATTTCAATTTCAGCCACTCCGCTATGTATGCGGTCGCCTTGCTGATGTCTGGTGTTTTAGCTCCACCAGGGGTGCATTTACCAGGGTGCTTGATCATGTTTTCAATGATATTGGAGGGGGAAAATGGGCTTTATTTTATGGTGCACCAAATAAGGCACTCGAAGATGGTTTAACATTGTTGCACACAGACAATGACGTTCGACGAATGTATGACCATGCTGATGAGAATGGATCCATGGACGTCTACATTGTGCACAAGCTACAGGCTTTGTCACAATTTTATTTCAAAAACATGGTATGGCAGGAAGAGGACGCTGGCATGCGGTGCGGTAGTGCAACACCTTTCAAAAGAAGGAAGCTAACAAAGCGTGTTTCTATCACAAAAACTGAAAGAGGGTTCGAGATCAGAGAAAAAGGGGGTAGTGCACAAGGACATGAAAGACTGTTGCAACAGGAGGGTGTGGAACTCCAAACTGGATATGCCACCGAGAAGGGAAAAGAGAAATTATTTTATTTAATCCATGAACCCTTCTATTAATAGTTCTATTTTAATTGATGTTTTACCCACTCTAGAAAATCACTCAGACATTTCTTTTAGCCAATAAGAATAAGGCAACAAATTCCTTACAACCAATCATATCGCAACACTACACAACACATGCCTTAGATGCATGGTTGCACCTGTTATGAATGTTTGTTGCCTTTAAAAAAATATGAGTTTATGCTGCCAACCATGAGATAGTGCTTCTATGCCCAACTTAGTGTTGTTAGGTTTATGCTGTTAAGTCTATCATTTATGATCATATGGTTAAGAATTATCGTTGCCCGATTGTACAAGAAGTATTGCCCAATTATGGCATTTTGTTGCCCAGATTGCAAATTGGACGGTGGCCTGAGGTACAAACGAAATTGCCCAATAACATAAACTAGATTGTCAGAATTTTCGTGTCTAGATAGTAGATGACGATAACGGTTGCGTTTGTTGATTAGAATAGCACAATTGGGGATAAATACGCCCAAAAATACTAACAACTGCTACAAGTGTTAAAACTGTTGCTTTGAAAGTACAAATTAATTTTGATTCAATTGGGGATAAAAAAAAATAAAGAGTTACAACTGCTAGCGCAAAACATAGTTTAGACCCACACACAGCATAATTCGCAACCCCTGACAATCTGTTGCAATCAATTCCGAAATAAACATCAATGGTGCCCAAGTCTTCTGCTGCAACTCACAACATGGTTGCGTTTTTGGAAAAACCAAAGGAGGCTACAGGGTTTGAACAAATTCTCAAGTATGTTCATATGTAAATACGCAACCACTGCTAGTGTCGCTGAAACCACCGCTAGTGTCGACGCAAATATCAACTTTGTTTGTGTTTTCCAATTCATTTATATTCAAAAAGTCCCTAAAGTACAAAATGGTTTTTGCGAATTAATAGGTTGACTAGTTGCAGTTTAAATTTTAAAAGTGAAATTTAAAGCGCCGATATGAATGTTTGACTTCAGTTTGTCAAACGTGCATAAGCAACATTTACAAAAGCAACAACAGATGTGGAAGGTACATTTTACCAAAAAAAAGTATATACAGACATAGCAAACGACAAACACTATGTTAATAAACCGATAAATTCAAACGACAAACACTATGTTAATAAACCGATAAATTCAAACTGTTTATAATTACGGATAAGGCTTATCCAAATTTCAAAAAAGGAAAGAAAATCTGCAAGTAAACATTCACGTTCCTTCTCTAGAAATTTTATGACAAATCTAGCAGGAAAAATATGTGCCCAGGGTAGGAGCCTAGGCACGTGCCTACCCATAAAACAGTAAATGAAAATTAATGATAACGCGTGCAAGAACAATAAAATCCTCGCTATAAATACGCGAGGTAAATAAAGAGGAAAGTACATAAAAAACAAAAAAAAACCATTCCTCCACCAACAAAAATAGTTCGACCTGTACATCAGGCAACAGACAAATTTTAGAAACACCAAAGAGAAGTTGAAGATGTTATTCAGAAAAAGAACACGATAGTACACAGTACAAAAAGAATACATCCGTCCGTCAACAACAACGCGTTTCCCACGCACGGTCGTTTCCAAAAAGCCCATACATAGCCTAAACCTTTACCCCTCAAAAGAAAAACATAAGCGCAAAGCAGATGCTGCGACAACTGAATCATGTTCTTAAATGACTACTAATAACAATTAGTCGTTCTAAAATGACGACTAATAACCCATCTCCACGACCATTCGCAACATTCCTTCACCCAAAACCTGTGTCCTTTGAAGTTTGTGGAAGCCTGCCCAGACCATATGGCGTACCAAATGTGGGAGTTTAAACCGATTAGACTCTCATTAGCCATTTGGGATCTTCAAAGTTCAGGCAGTTCCTTCTTAACCTCGCCGTTCCCGAGCAGAAGAAGGAAGTATATCATGGGTATTGGGTCGACGGGAGTGATAGAATGTGCAAAGAGTTGGGTCCCTAGGGATAGGCGACAAAGGAAGTTAGGGGCAACGCAATACGTAAAGCAGCCCCTAATTAACAAGAAGCTTCCCTAAGAAAGGCAAACAACACGGATGAAAATTATGGCATCAGTCCTCTGTTGATTGCAACCCGACCCCCAAGCAAGTGTACGTTTACCAATACTGGCAGATCGGGTTGGATAGACTGGGTTAAAGGTAAAAATGACCAGCTTGCGGGCGCCGGGATAAAATAAAGAGCAATGCTAGAACCACATAAAGAATTCACCAAAAAAATCACATGCTGACGTGTCAGCGGATGATTGGTGTCTTTTGTGATAATTCTCTCTCCTATCTCTAATTCAACCAATCACCCGCTGACACGTCAGCATGTGGATTTGTTTTTGTGAATTCTTCATGTGGTTCTATCATTGCTTTAAAATAAAAGTTGCGCGGCTGGAAAAGCTACCTCACTAAAAGCCCTTCCAATACCGCGCAGAGGGGTGGATTTACATGGGAAACCCCTTGAAAGGCCTATCGAACTTCTCAGGGAATCCCATGGAAAAATACGGTTGCCCCACGAGGAAGCAAGCCACGGGAAATCCATCAAGAAAATGATAGCAAACAAGAAGAAGGATTTCGAACTCAGAAGAGAAAGGCAAAAATACATGCACCGTGAAAGCTAGCAGAAAATGACAATGTCAGCAAAAGACAAACCAGTGGTAGTAGAAGTCGCGTACCACTGCTAATGCAGTTTATCACTGCTAGTATGATTGTGTCGGTTTAATATGTAATATTCTAGAATTTCTTGGGTAGGATGTTTTGTATTAGATAAGTATGGTAAGTATATTTATCCTATAGAGTACATACTGTATATTGTAAAGGACTCCTTAGCCTATAAAAGGAGGTCCTAGGTTAGAGTTAGATATAACTTTTGGTCATATCTAGAGTCGATACACTTCAAGGTTGTAATCGCTAATACTATTCAGAGTATTCGTGTATTAATAATATATCCAGGTGTTTAGTCAGAATAACTGTTCGTTAATCATTATTTTTCTTAAGGTTAAGCACTAGATTCCGCGTAGTGTTTAATAGCTTGATTAGTCAGACTCGATGTACACTATTTTATAGACCATCACTTATTCTAAACACATCAACATCTTCACTTTGACGTAAGCACATAACGCTTCAGGTTATTAGATGTGTAGAGTTACATTCATTTAAGTTGATTATTTTGAGCTTTATGCGACATTTCTAAACGTAAAAGAAATGCTACACTGCTTTTATGCTCGATTACTTAAATTAAATATCTCAAATTATAAAATGAATTGGTTGTATACTTACAACTGCTAGTTATTTTTTACTACTGCTATTATTCTGACTGCTGCTAGTAAACTGAACAGGTTGTATACTTACAACTGCTAGTAGTATACGCACAACTGCTGGTTATTCTAACAACTGCTAGTGATAGAAGACATCAACGAAATTATGCGAGTCGTTGATGCTGTTGTCTATGGCCGTTTTTCTGCTAACCGTGTGTAGGTGGTGTTGTTACCATTATCGGCCCGAATAGGGCCATGCTGGTTTACAGCTTCTAGTAGTATACTCACAACTACTACTTAATTTTACTACTGCCAGTGATAGAATACCTCAACGAAATGATGAAACAGCTGTTAGTGCTGTTGTGTATGGCCGTGTTTCTGGTGCCCTTGGGTAGGTGCTGCTATTACTATTTTGGGCCTGAATTGGCACATAGTCGTTTACTACTGCTGGTAGTTAACTTACAACTCCTAGTTAAATTGTACTAGTGTTGAATGATAAAGCTGTTTTTTGTAAGTGTGAATAGTCACTAGTTGGTAGTTATTAGTAGATTGTAGAATACGACTTGTACGACTAGAAGGACTCCTTGGTTTATAAAAGTAGTCCAAAGGGAAAAGAAGTTTCCCTACGTACAACAGTTAGTTTCCAAATTCATTTTTAGAAACAACTGCTAGTTGCCCAGATGAAATAAAAATGGATAATGGGATTACAGAACAGAGGAAATAGTAAATACGTTGACATACAACGTTTCATACAGACAACCTACTACATATTATGAATACTACATAATTATAAGTTTAATGGTTACATATTATATAACCACTTGATATACAGACACACCAAACTTTCTGTACAAAAATTTAATTAACACAGGGTATTCAACCCACGCATAAAACTACAACCACTAAAACAAGTGTACAATGGCTGTGACGGAAGATCGGGGGAGTTTCAACAGCTTCCTAGCGAACTCTCAATTCTTCTTGATATTATCATAACCATCATCCACCAAATCGCTGGCCCTGATATACATTTTCTTTAGCGACGTGGAACAAGCAAGTATAAACTTTATTATGTGTAATTCATTCTCTAATCTAGGAATCGATAAAAAAAGCACAGTCTCAATCTGCCCATGGCTGAATGTGGTTGTGTAAAAGTCTATTGAACCTTGTTCCAAAGGTAAAACACTAAGCGTGTGTGCAGCCTGGAAAATCAAATAGTATTGAGATACAAAAACATGCCAATTTATGGATGGTTATTTGATACGTATGAAATAAAGTATTACACTTACTCTGTTTCCAGCATTTTCAAGTTTGGAGATCTGTGAATCATTTGGACGATGAGTGACACGATAACAGTATCACTAAAATCAACTCCTTTTAGATTCAGATTAACGAGGGATACAAACGGTAAAGGGACATTCATCCTGGAATTACCATCACGCATCAACTACAACAGGTAGACTTTTGGGTTAGTTTTAAAGATTAAATGTCGTTAGAGTTACACATATCTTTAACATTGTAAAATTAGAAGCGTAAAACTCAAAACGGTCTTACCTTGCAATCGTCAAAATCCAAAATAAGGGTCTCAAGAGATGGAAGTCTTGTCAGGTGAAAGATATCAGATGCTATGATTGTCGTGACAACATTGAAAATACCGAATGCCAAATGTAACTTCTTCAAATTCCTAAGACTTGCAATATTCCATAGTCTCATCCCGTTTGTACTCTCAACATCCATTCTAAGAGACTCAAGTAAGGGACAACCATCAATTAAATCCCAAACTGTACCGGTTAGAAAATTGACTAAACACAATTCTAAGCTCAGTAAATTTGGAAAAGTAGTAAAAAACACCAAACTCGGAAAAGCACAACAATGAATTTCTAGATGTTTCAATTCCATACGAGAGTAAAGTTGGGATGGCAATGTAACTGGTTGTCCATACCAGTTTCTAATTGTCAGGTCCTCAATTCCATGCAGTGCCAAAAACATAAGCCAATCACGAATCTCTTCATAATTCAAGTCTTCCATTCCAGACAACGGTTTGGGATCTATAGAGAAGACAAACTTTTTTATGGGACCTGTAAGCTGATTTAGTAGTCTAGTAACATGCCTCCCATCAAAATTATATGTTAAATGATAAAAGAAATCCTCATCAATTATGACTTCGGTGAGCAAAGTCCACTTTAACCTCCAGTTTGTAGATAAAGTAGAGGTGCTCACCGCTTCTTTTATTGGAAACCGATTCAAAATGTTACCGATCACTATATCTGGCATGTTGCTAATATATTCTCTCATATTGGTGTTAACATTAGCTCGAAACGACATGGTTTTCAAGGAAATTTTGTTGGTTTTTTGAATTCTCGACAGGAGCCTTTGGATGAGGGTTTTTGATTTGCAATTGATGGTCAAAACGGGGGTGTGTTATTATGATCATTAAATGTGGTTGTTGGGTTGGTTCATTGATTCGTCGCGCCCAAGATACAAGCTTTTCAAATTTGGTCCCTAAAATATTACGTAGTGGTATATTTTAGTAAGCCATGGTAATATGAAGTGGCGGAGTTAAATTCATTTGAGTTGATTATTTTGAGCTATATGCGACATTTCTAAACGTAAAAAATGCTACATTGCTTTTAAGCATGCTTACTTAAATTAAGTATCTCAAATTATAAAATAAATTGGTTGTATACTTACAACTGCTAGTTATTTTTACTACCGCTATTTATTTTTACTACTGCTAGTAAAACTGAATTTGTTGTATACTTACAACTGCAAGTAATATGCTTACAACTGCTAGCTATTTTAACTACTGCTAGTGATAGAATACATCAACGAAATGATGCCACAGTCGTTAATGCAGTTATGTATGGCCGTGTTTGTGTTGCCTGTGTGTAGGTGCTGCTGATACCATTCTGGTGCCCTTGTGTAGGTGTTGCTCTTGTAATTCTGGGCCTGAATAGGCACATAGTCGTTTAGTGCTGCTAGTATTAAGCTTACGACTGCTAGTTATATTGTACTAGTGTTGAATGGTAAATCTGTTTTTTGTAAGTGTGCATAGTCACTAGTTGGTAGTTATTGCTAGATTTTAGAATACGAATTGTAACAACTAGAAGGACTCCTTGGTTTATAAAAGTAGTCCATAGGGAAAAGAAGTTGCCCTATGTACAACAGTTAGTTGCCAAATTGATTTTTGGAAACAACTGCTATTTGCCCAGATTAAACAAACATGTGTAATGGGATTACAGAACAGAGGAAATAGTAAATACATTGACATACAACGTTTCATACAGACAACCTACTACATATTACGATTACTACATAATTATAAGTTTAATGGTTACATATTATATAACCACTTGATTTATAACATTCAGCGAGTACGCATAAAAAGCTAACCACTCCATGCTTCCTTCCTATACAGACAGCGTACTAAAACCACAAAGCTTCATTCCCATTTAGCATGATCCCTAACTTCTGCCGAACAAACCTGTTGAACATGAATATAATGGTAAGTTAAAAATAAAACATGAATAGAATGGTAAGTTAAAAATAAAATATACTATACACAACACGGTCTGACTGATTTAACAAAAGAAGAGATTCTTTGTATGGGGCGATGTAGAAGGATCCCGCATCTCCTAACATTCCCATGCAGACAAGTAATTCAAGTTCTTTGTTGTACACAAATACCGAGTGACCCAAATGAATGTCGTTGTACGCTTCCACTATTGGAGCCTGATCCTTTGTAAACCCAAGCAAACGAACCGGAAATAGGGTAGGGATGGCGAATAGGCTTCTAAATGATCTTATGGAAGAACCATTCACGTCCAACAACCATCCGCAAAACAATGGAATATCTTCACCAATGATCATCCCAGAAATCACTAGAGAGGTTCCAAGATTGAAAACATTGAATGGAACTAGGAGTTCATTTTTTTAAATCTGCGGTAGGTCTATATCTTTAAATTGGATGGTTACCAAATCAAAAGAAATCAACATATAAATCTTGTAAATAACACCGTCCTCATTAGTTAACTTTTCACTCCCAGTCCAATAGATTAAACGACCTACAACTGCATGACTATTACGTTTCAATTTGATAGTTTCACGAGAGGGTGGAAATTTTCAAGGCGTGTCCACCTTAATGAGTTCAAAGAAAAGATAGACACATACCAGAAACCACTTTGGAAAACAGGATAGGAGACCTTCACGATCGTCGGGTCAAGAGTGTCCGGACGGACGCCAAAACCAACACAAATCTTTTGACATTCAATTTGATGCGTGTAAAGTGAGACAAATACTGCAAGTGATTTTTTGATTGCCGGGTTCCAAATAACAGACATTAGATTAGAACCATAGACAAAACACGAAAGACCATTAGAATTGCCAACTGCAATCATAGATGAAAGCATTAAATCTGTATGAAGTGGCGTAGCGATTAGCTGTTCATGTAAAGCTAACATAAAACCTTCGTGACCCATATCGAATGTTAGCGTAACAAAACACTCATCATTATGACGAACACCGTAATTAAAGATGAAGCTTCCACAATCTATACTAGCCTTCCATAACTTGCAAACACTACGTAGCTAGAGTATAGACTTAAAAGGTAGCCTACGGATGATATCTAGTTAAACATCCAGTGGGATATTATCAGACATTTTTGTTAAACAAAAGCAGAAAGATTGGGATAAAGATATGAAGTGAATAGACCAAAAGAAGAAAGAAAGATTTTGTTAAACAAAATAAGAAAGATTTGTATTGAAGAAAGAGATTGAGAACAGAAGACATTA
The DNA here is from genome assembly GCA_019973895.1 of Chrysanthemum seticuspe. Lineage (NCBI taxonomy): Eukaryota > Viridiplantae > Streptophyta > Magnoliopsida > Asterales > Asteraceae > Chrysanthemum > Chrysanthemum seticuspe. The sequence continues at coordinate 175,634,177 of BPTQ01000009.1, read as the reverse complement.
AAGGACATGTATCGTGATGTACTTTTGGGCAACCAAATTTTATATTCTGCTATATACCAAATATTAATAAAGTATACATAACCAATATAGAAGTGGTTTGCAAACCATAGGCCTTTCTGTGTATGTGCACGGGTATTTACAAAAGAAATGTCGTTGAGTTAAAAAAAATATAATAATCAACTAATATATAACATAAGTAAAAATACCTATAGTAAAAGTTGAAAGAAAAAGACTTCACAAGTGAACATTTGACAATAATTATGGGTCAGACGGACATTAAGGATCGTACCTTGAAAGACGGCTATCAATTTTTGTATTCAACCTTGTGCTTCCAGAAGTATTCAAGCATCCGTTCACGGTAAGCTAACGTTGTTTGAAGAGGGTCGTCTACTTCCAGAGGCTGGTTACGGAGCAATCTATACAAAATAATGCACACCCATACTCCACAATCGCCATATAAGTCTAATTGTTGTGGGACTTTTGGACACTGGTATGTGATTATATAATCCCCCGGTGATATGCCCTTACTATGCAGTACCCCAGCCTTTGTTAGGTACAATTTAAGCTGTATTTGTAACTTTCTCTTCAAACCTCGGCACCACCGTGCACCTCTTCCGGCTGACCCGAGAGAGTCATAAAGGTAAACAACGCCAGTTCGGATATGGAGCACAGCGAGTACCCAGTGATTTCCAATTTCATTCACGGGAAACTACACCTAATACATAAAACAAATGCAGAATATTATAAGCTGTTTATAAATGTAGTGTTGTACGGTAAGAGTCTGCCAAACTGACCTTTTCAACATCTCGACAAGCCACAGGGTATGTTGTGTCATCTGAATAAGTGGTAGGCATTTTGCCATCTAGGATTTGAGTGCAGAATTTACACCCTGCCAAAGCCCAATCTGCATCGGCTGGTCTAAACAGCCACATCAAATCAACCCATACATCCAAGTGCTGCGGACATATAAAAAGTACGTCCAAACGCCCCTTTTAGACTGAAAATAGTAGATATAAACTTCAACAGCTACTTGAAAAGCTTAAGATAAGATATAAAAGCTTAAAGGTTAGAAGTACTTGTATGCTAGAGAAAATCAATTCAAACAATACCTTAAAATATCATAGAAAAGAAGTCCTAACAAGGTATAGTTGCTCCATTTGCAAATCAATGTCTCACATTCAAAACACCATTCCTCCTAAATATATCTAGAGTATAAAACAAGATATAATAATTTAGATACAATAATCATTACTGAGCCTGATTCACATCTTTTTTAGCAGAACATAATTGCATCAAATTAAGAAATTTACAAAACCTGAATTTCGGTTTAGGGGTGATAACCCTAATTTTGACTTTCATCAAGGGAACAACCACAAATGCAAATTTAACTAAAATTACAGATTAAATCGAAGATAAAACACATTAAGTAGTAATAATAAAAGATTGTGTTTGGATACGAGCAATTTTGAGAGGATTCATTTTTTGACACTTAAGTAGATAATAACAAAAGATTTCTTCACGTGATTTGAATTACCTGTAACAAGAACAGGCCACTGCACAAGAAGTTCAATTGTGTGGTGGTGCTGCTGGATGGTGGTGGCGTGTGTGGTGGTGCCGCCAGATGGTGGTGGCATTGGGTTGTTGGGTGGTTGTGGTCGTGTTAGTTGTGATGATTTATGTAGAGGACAAGATGTGTGTGAGTCTGTGTTTTGTGTGGGCCTTTGATTTCTGTTTTTTTTTTATTTAACATGTAAAATGACCAAAGTATCCTAGTGTATAAATACAAGTTGCCAAAAAAATATAAAGATGCCCAAAAAACAATACAAGTTGCCCAAAAAACAATACCTTACAATACATGACATATACTTTGAAAATACGTACTTGTGTTATAAGTTGTTGGGCACGTGGCAGCCCCTGGTTGGGTCCAAGAAAATCAGTGGGCAACTGGCCTAGTTTCAAAATCAAAAAAGGCGTGGTATGGAAAGTGATAAGCCTCAGGGCGCCTGGTCTATTTGCCTCATTTTCCCTTTACAAAAAGATAAGTGTAGGGAATATCACATACGTTTTTGAAGAACATGAACATGAGAATTACAATTAGTGAAATTGATATATATGTGTGTTTGTTAGAGTCAAATGCTTGTATCGAGTCATAATGGATGTTTTGCAGAAAATTTTCCAGGTTTTAAAGATGTAATTTTTTCAGAAAAACGCAGGAGACCACTTTTTGTCAGGACAACCTGAAGGCGTCAAGATTAAAGCCTGACAACGTCAGGCTATGTAGAAACAGATTATCAGTTTTTTGTTTTCTGTGCTACTTATAAATTTTTGGAAATTCCAAGGTCTTAATTTTCCAGAAAAACTGCAAACATCCATTCCACAAGCATTATATCTTACTTGCTTTCTAGTGTAGTTATGTATCATATATAGTTTTACCGCCGATTTTACGCGAAGGTTTTATTTGTTTTCTAATAAGTGTGCAGGTTATATTTGGAAAGAAGAAGAAACACTCATTGGATGAAGCTTACTACTCATGCATTCTTCTTGGAAAAGAATTTAACCGTGACTTCACACGTATCCTACCGAGCTAATCAGGGGAGTACTAGTTTCTTTTCCTTACTTGCCTTCCTTTATCATAACTTTGATACTTTCGGGGAACATTGGGGACAATGTTCAGTTAAAGTGTAGGGAGGGAGAATAAAACGGGAACTTAGAAACTATTCACTCACTTGATCGTTTGTCTTGTCCATGATAATTTGTGTAATAAACTATGAGAAATATTCGTTAGGGCAATTTTAGCACCAAATTTAAAAAAATTTATGACATTTACGAGCTAAACTTTAGTCTTAATAAAGCATCTCATGGATAGGAATTATATGACTAGCACAAAAATCGTTTACCACTCAAATTCCACCCCAAAATGTGATGTTCGCCCCTAGATCTTTAGGAATAAAAGCATTCACCTTTAATGCTTAGAGAGTGTACCGGTAGTATAATAGATTATAGAACTTGTTTTGTGATGCATTCCGAGATCGCTAGTGAGACTACACTTATGTAGTTAGGAATAACTAAATGAAAAGAGGCATTAGGATAACCCTTGTTTGAAACCTGTATTATAATTATATCTTCCACATCGGTTGAGTAATTACCCCAAACCCTTGCGATGTACTCATCTTTAGTACATGATAACCCTAGTTAACCCCTCAGAGCCTATCCTTTTCGCGGTTCTCGTGATGTTTCGGTTTTCCGGAATATTATTGAAGAGCATTGTTTACAATCCATCCCCAAATATACACCTAAATCGCCTTAGCCTACCTTGTAGGCACTCATCTTTAGTGCATTATTGTTATCATTACTAAACCCTTAGTTCAAATATCTAGTTACTTGCATGGTTGCTAAGTCGAGTCATATCTTTTGTACACTGTTTTCGCACGATTGGGACTCATGGGTAAAAGTAATATTTTATGGAGTAACGGGAAAGAACGATAAATTCAAATTCCCTTTGTCTACGTAATTAAATACTACAAGTGTTTTGTTCTTTTGGAATCGGGTCAATTAGTGTTAGAGAAATAAAAACTCAAGTGTAAGGATGCTCCTATAAATCCCTTATATTTTGATGTTATCTTAGAGGATGGTAGAGTAAAAAGGTATGAAAAAAAAAATCGAAAAAAAGAGTGTTAAAAAAAATGAAAAATAAAAAATGAAGAAAAACATACGGGCTACCATCCTACATCTATCTTTAGGTTTATGTTTTAATTTTATGTTTATTTTGTTTCAAGTTATCTAGTCTAGTGAGTCGAGTCTTGGCTTAGCAACGCCACGCTTTTCATGCTTGTAACATAATATTTTTGACTTGCCACCACTAAATACTCCACTATCCAACAAAACCTTTTGTTCCCCTACCGTAAGCATAACGTTACAACCCTTGTAAGGACCTCTTAGATAGTTGTTCCTAGGTGCTTACGCCAAAGCGATGGAGGTTTGATCTAGTCTCAAGCTTATGGTAATCTATGTACTATGCCAGGTAATGAGTGTTTATATTCCATTTCCATTCGTATTAAATTTCATATAAACCCGAGAGATGAGAGAATCCAAACACCACTTGTGAGGTGTTAGTGTATAATTTCTGTGCTTGTTATGACTATTGTGGTACTTTTACTTGTTGTAAACTATTTTAATCCAATGCTTCATGCCCCCTAACTTATAAATTGATTGGTCAAAAGCACATTTGCTTGAGGACAAGCAAATACCAAGTGTAGGGATATTTGATAAGGATTTAAAACGTATGCTTTTAGGGGGTGATTTAAGCCCTATTTCGACACATTTTATATCCGTTACTGCTTAGTTTAGTTCCTTTTTACTTTTTAGGTCTTTTGGAAGCAAAATACTAGAATGAAGCACATTTGGATGAAAAGGAGCAAATACATGAATAAAATGGCAAGTCAAGATCGAAGCCACTCTCAAGACTGATCGAAAGTACCTGGCGGCGTCCCAACGAAAGGGCGACGCCGTCCCTTTATGAAGACTTGATCAAAACATGCACGCCACGGTTCAGTGGAAATTCTGGTCACATAACCTGACGGCGTCAAGCTTTAATTATGGAGGGCATCACTCACAGTTTCCACTTCAGACGGCCCAGATCTAGAATCAAGACAACGTCCCAACTGAAGACCGATGACGTCACAACTCTAAGGTGACACTGTCCCATCAATGACTTGGCCCAGAAGAAACCCTAATGACGGCGAGCTGACGGCGTCCCATGCAAAAGGTGACGTCGTCGCAGTTGTAAATCTATATATAGAATTCGATTTTTCTGTATTTTAGGAGGTAGACTTTTGAAGAAAAAACCCTAAATCGTTTGTATTCCGACTTGGACAGTATCTTCGGGTCCCATACCCTATTTTACACATCGAGATATGTTTATTAATCCAAATTATCATTATGTCTATCTCGTATTCGATTGATTGTGTGTATGCTTGCTTGTCTATTATGTTTAGCTAAATTACTTGTGTTTTTGCTTAGATCTATGAAACCTAGTTATTGATTATTGTTAGGTTATTTCTTATCTTAATTGAAATTGGCTTAGGAGTGAAACTAGGCATCTTCGTTGTATTTAATGCTTGAGTATGCTTTATGATGATATGGTCTATGGATGAAATAGCTTAGGCATGCCGACTTCGTAGGTCATATACGAGAGATAACCTCAAAAAACTAGGGACCACGCATACCCTACGACCTTTAGGAATACAACGCATTAAGATAAAGGATGTGACAACTCAACCGACCAATAAAAGATAACTAGGGAGTATAGTATCTAGGTGAACACATCTTTAATCATCATACGAGCACACCTCAATTAGACATAAGCTACCCGTAGTAATTAGATAATTAGATAATTAGATAAAGTAGAATAATCGGTAGAAGTACCACCCCCAACCAATTACCTCGAGATATTTACCTTGGCTTTCTAAAAACCATAAAAAGATAAAAAAAAGAATCATCCTCAACCCCACCTTCTCGTCATATATTTCTTACTACCATTCTTATTCCTCTAGAGAACGATATCAATTCCCGAGGCTTACCCCATACTACACTACAACGATTAGGTTCACTGCCTAGGAGGTTGAAAAACTTGCTCGAAGAAAAGGAAGTTTCCTTTGACCCCGAACGTGCCTTCCGCGCGCATCAGCAATTAATACGAAGTTAATAACAAAATAAAGTATTTTCAAAAAATAATATAAACATGAGAATTAAGCAATAATGAAAAAGATATATATATATATATATATATATATATATATATATATATATATATATATATATATATATATATATATATATATATATATATATATATATATATATATATATATATATATATATATATATGTGTGTGTGTGTGTGTGTGTGTGTGTGTGTGTGTGTGTGTGTGTGTGTGTGTGTGTGTGTGTGTGTGTGTGTGTGTGTGTGTGTGTGTATAACACACAAATTAAAATGAAAAAATAAACAAGTAAAAAGCCGAAATCAATATGAACATCCTAAATTAAATATCAAGTAATCATCCAAATATAGAATTGTTCCACGATCAACCTAAACTATTATTGACCAAATATTATTTCAAAATACATTATCATAAAAATTGTTCATAAGAGCACCATAAACAAACAAATCAATCACTGGTCAGGGGCAGTGTCGTAGCAGTACTCATAACCAGGAGGGATCTGCAGGTGGGGCTCAACATGATTACGCATAGATAGATGATGTATCTGTTGGACCGTGTGATCTTACGTCCAGCTGGCCCTATGGTCCTGCTGGGTCATCCATGCGTTCATCCGACCCATCCAAGCCCCCTGGTACGCCTGCCAATCCCCTCTCTCCATCTATCTGTAGGGGTCAGCGGAGCTACCAGCTTCATCCTCCTGATGCTGCTGCTGCTCCTCCTCCTCATCATCATCATCGTCGTCATCTTGCCTTGGGGCTTGAGGGCGAAACCATGCATATGAGCCACCCAAATCCATGATCACATCTATGACCTTTAGAGATTTGGCCTTCACAACCTTGGGTGCAACCACAACATTCAAATACCCCAAAATCTCCTCCCTCAAAATGTCATAAGACTCAACAAGCTTGGTGACGTACATACCCCCCATACACCCTATCAGCCATCCTAGTCCCACTGGCAGTCCCCAGGTAGTCAGCTAGCCAGAAAGGGATGTTGCAATACACCCTTGGAGCATAGATGGAATAGAGGTAAAGCAAATCAAAAAGAGTGACACGGTGAGTAGTATCCTTACGCCCCGCTATGGTGAAAGCAATGCAGCGGTGCGTAAGCATGATCCTGGGGTCCCTGATCTGGGAAGCGAGTATGCTCCCAGTGACATGATCTTGCTCAGCAATAGAGCACCAAAACTGAATACCCCACAACTCACCCTAGTAGTCACTCCCAAACTGAGAGCCTGCCTAAAGATATCATTCCCAGCATCCCGCTGAGAATACAACCCCACTCTCCAACCAAACTCGAGCACAGAACAATGACGCCAAACTCCCCCAACCTGAACTGAATACCCTAGGCAGTTACATCACCTCTACACGTCTCAATACACATGAAGTAAGTGGTGTGGAATTCACGCACAAGTTCACTATATACTGGCACGCGAATCCTAAACAACCTTTTCCACTGAGGATCGGTGAATGCATCCTTCCTAATGCTTTCCCTAAAGCCACTCTCAAGTCGGTGATTCTGTAGAAAAGCTCAATCCAAAACAGCACCCGGGTCAATGGTTTGATGGAGTAACACATTGAACCGGGTTAGGGCCGCATCACTTTCAAATAAACCCCAACTCTACAGATTTCCGCATAATTTTCTTGAGAGCTAGAGGACTACCCTCGGTTACGTCTAGACCTCTTGCTCATTTTTTGAAACAAATTATGAAACAATGGGAACCAATGAGTACTGAAACAAAGCAAAGGAATTGCATTAGAAGGTTCTGACGGTGTCACGCCAGTGGGCTGATGTCGTCGCAGTCAGTTTTGTTTCAAATCCGAGATTTGCGATGGAAAAATCAAGGTTTTAAACCATGTTTCCTTAACCCAAGCACCCCCGCTGCAGCAAAAGGGTATATTGCCAAGGTGGTTTAGTCACCAATCTTTTCCAAACTCCTCACAAAATCAAATCCACACGCTAACACTACCAATCGCCTAATCTATTGTTCAATTTACAAGATTTATGGACGAATTAAGCATTAAGCATAACTAATTAAAAGGGTTTCGGATCAAAGGGGAAACCATAATTGAATTTGGAATTGAACAATTGAATAGAAAAAAATTAACAATTATTACTTACGAAGTGGAGATTGACAACACAAATTGGAGAAATTAGCCTTGAGAGCTCGAAGTTTGTATGTGTGGGGCGGATAGAATATGTAGGGTAGAGAATGAAAGAGATGGTTTGGGTTTTGAGTATCTGATCGAACAGAGTGATGGCGTCAATGTTTAACTGCGACGACATCACGGCCCGAATTTTTCAAAAACGTTTTGCAAATCCACCCGGGTCGAAAACTTTGTTACTATTTTTGTCAAATATATGGGTTTTTATTTTGATTATCATTTTGTCAATCCGCTTGTAATATCCACAATGGTGAGTAGTAAATGAGTTAATTCGTCTTTCAAGAAGAACCTTGGGAAAATTTGGGGGTTTGGTGCGGGCATCTCGCGGACCCGGTTTGAACCCAAAGAAACGTTTCCTTATGTTATGGAAGTTGGGAAGTGTAACATGCACTCTTCCAATGAACATGTCTATAGGAAATATTTCTTTTACACAAGGAGTGTTAAGGCTAGAGCGTTTGCTATATTGTGAATTTACGAGGGGGGTTGTCTCGTTGTTCGAGTTTGGGGAGGATTCACTAATTGCATTTACGAGCTCCGATATCACAAACACCTTCTCAACCTTTCTAGGTATAGCTTCTTTTGCGATTTCTCCATGGAGTTTCATCATGAAATTGTCAGCCAATTTCAAAAAAGTGTCGTGGGTTTTTCTCATGTGATCTTCGAAAAGTTGTAATTGTTTCTCTTGGTTGTTAACAAATGTCAACATTACCTCTTCAAATTCACTTTGTCATGATTTTTCTGTAAATACAAACCCTTCGACTAAGTCCACATGTTCATGAAATTTTTCCTTATAATCATGTGTGGACATTTCCATCCTCATTAACTCATTCACTTGTTTCTCCATGCTTTTGAATAATTTCCCTTGGGCATCCAAACTTGTTTCTTTAGGGAGTATTGGATCCTCCCATTCTTTTTCTTCGTATTGTGCCAATTCTCCATGACCTCCCAGCACGTTCCAACATCGAGGTTACTTAACCTTTCACCGGCGGCATAATCACTAGTTCATCGAGTGGAGGGATTGACATGATCATATAAGATTTGGGCTTGGAGCCAAGGATCAATGCCATGATGAGGGACTTCATGGAGTAAGTCCTTGAATCAAGCACATGCCTCATAAAGGGTTTCACCTTGATGTTGTTGGAACATCAAGATATCATTCCTAAGCTTAGTGGTTCTCCCCAGTGGGAAAAAATTGGGCGAGGAAACGGGTAGTGAGATCATCTCAACTTGAGATGGATATCGTAGGAAGATGCTCAAGCCAATTACTAGATTGGTCTTGTAGAGAGAATTAGAAGAGACGCAATCGCGTAGTCTCCCGAGTGGTAGCATCAAGGTCAATTGAATCAATGATTTTTAGGAAATCCTTGAGATGCTGATTAAGATGTTCCAAACAAAGTCCATGGAATGCACATCCATTTTACACCAACCAGATGGTGTCGGATCATAGGGCCATAGTTTTTGCTAAACGGGGAAGCTCAATGGTGTTCCTACAGCCTTGATGGCTCGGTCTAGAGTATTCACCAAGAGTACGACCTCTTGACAGGTCATGTGGTGGTGGATTTGGTGGTGGTAGTGGATGTTGTGGTGGATCGTTGTTGATGGGTGGATTATCACCTTCCATGATGAAAAGTGACAAGATTACGAACAAAGACAAGAAGAAGGGGATAGACTACAAGAAAGATAATAAAAAAGAAAAAAAAGCTCACTTGATAGGAATTAAGCGAGTGAACCTAATCGAGATAGAAAACTAACTAGCTATTCTATTCCCCGGCAGCTGTGCCAAAAACTTGGTGCGTGGTTCAGGGTCGAAAAACTTCCTTTTCCGCGAGTAAGCTTTACAACCCACTATGCAGTGTACCTATTCGTTTCAGTGTAGTATGGGCAAGCGAATGGGGTTGATCATTCTCTAGGGGAATAGAGATGTTAGTAGAGATGTATGACGAAAAGGTGAAGTGGAGGGTGATTTTTTTAGTTTTTTTATATTTTTTATGAAAGCAAGTAAAATCTCGAGGTTTGAAGAGTGGGGGTTTGGTAATCTACCAATTAAACTACTTAACAAGTTAAATTAAAACTAATTAAACTAGATAAAGATAAAAAGCTATGGATTGTATGAGTGTGTTTCTTATGATAATTAAAAGCGTGTTCACTTAGATTTTCTTACTCCCTAGTTATCTTTTATTGGTCGGTTGAATTTTCACATCCTTATCTTAATTGATGCGTTGTATTCTGTGTTAGTCATAGGGTGGTGCCTAATTCCCCAATTCTATGAATCATAAATCTCCTCTAGAACACCCAGGATCGCCAAGTATTGAAGTATCTCCCCCGAATATCCTATTATCCTTAAGCTACAACTCAAGCAATAAACACAACGATCGCCTAAAGTGCACTCTAAGGCTTTGCTCTATTTAGGACATTCAAGCTCGCAAATATTAAAGAAGAAGATAGTTTTCCTTATTCTAGCGTTTAACAATTAGAACAAGAGACAATCTAACAATAATCAATAACTAGGTTTCATTGGATCTAAGCAAACACTAATTAATTTAGTTACGCATGATAGATAAGAAAGAACACAAATATACAATCAAACATAGATGAAACATGGTAATAGATTAGATAAACAAACTTATCTTTAAGTGTAAAAGAGGGTTTGGAACCCTAAAATACTGTCCAAGTCGGACCTCAAACGAACTAGGGTTTGCTCTCCAAAATAATGCACACAAAATAGAAAAAATTAGAAGTCTATATATAGAATTTACACTCGCGACGGCGTCGCCTTTTGATGGCGACGCCGTCTGATCGCCGTCATTAAGGTTTCGTTTTGGCCAATTCACCATTGGGATGGCGTCCGGTAGAAAGTAGTGACGCCGTCTGGGTTGCTTCTGGATGTCGTCTAGGGAAGATCTTGGCCGTCTGGTGTAAAACAAGAGAGTGACGGCCTTCTGAAATAAGGCGTGACACCGTCACTTGTTAAGACCAAAATATGTTCTGAGCTGTCACTTGAGAGTTTTTGGAACACCATGTAAGCGACGGCGTCGCCCTTTAAGTTGGGATGCCGTCAGGCTTCTGAAATAGCCTTGCTCTCTTGATTTTTTCATTTTCTTCATGTTTTCGCTCCTTTTTGTCCAAATATGCTTCATTCCAGCATTTTGCTTCCAAAAGACCTAAAATGTGAAATGGAACGATTTTAAGTAGAAACGGATATAAAATGTAACAATTTAGGGCTTAAATGACCCTCTAAAAGCGTATGTTTTAAATCCTTTTCATTTAGACATATCACCTTGTCTCATGCTCTTCAAGGTGAGTACTCGTAGCCTCATTTTTACTTATATTTCTCGAGGGAAAATAATACTCAACATTGTTTTCAATTACTTTATTTCTTATTCTGTGATAAATTCATATTATTCCTTTTTTGACACGTGTGTATATAATTGTATACATGAGTATTAGTAGTAGTTGGTACATGGCATTGATTCGTATGATTCCTAGATTCCTATTAGCTAACAGTGTTAGCTCCAGCTGTTAGGCAACTAATTGGATACCTATTGTGCACGAGACCACTAGGTGGTTGGATTACATAACATTATCATTTTGGAGATGAAGAATCGTAGATGAAGAGTGTTGTTGGTGGATTATTTGGTTGGACTACATGATTTGGATAGTATTTTTACTACTTGCTCTTCACTGTTATTTACATGTATGCCTTACTTATATTTTTATGCATAGCAACTGAGTCATAAATACTTTTAAACCTATAAGCTCACCAACATTATGTTGATGTTTTCGAGTATTATTTTCAGGTGATCGATGGTAATATTTTGAAGGCACTTGCATATTGAAGGCATACAATGTTCTCGTTTCAAAGGCCGAGTGACTTGGCCAAGACCTTTTTCTAAAGACTTTAAATTTTATAAGATTAAGACTTATGTTTTCATTATTTTGTATTGTGTAAAAATCTTTATGTAATATTGTAAACTTATTTCTTAAACCAAATATGGTGTTGTTCTAATATCTTATGTGATGTTACATTTCCTTGCACCTTGTATTTCCGCTCTTAGCGGGGTGTGACATGAAGAATGTGAAAATTTATGAAAAGAGACTTAAAAAAAATTTAGGTGTCTAACACATAATTCACGTATATATGACACTTGGGTAATACACATCAAAACTATGACCAATAAAAAATATGGTTTTAGAAAAAAGATGTCAAGTATATGTTAACACCTCTTAAAATAGAAAGACACATATAAATTCACATTTTAACCATAAGCAATTAGCACATTTTAAATCACTAATTATAACTAAGAAAACATACTTTTGGTATAATCTCTTTATATGGTTTTTGAAACCATAGACGCGAAATACTTCATGAGCTTTTAAAATACATTAATGCCTTTTAGTAAAGTAGGTCGATGGCTCTTTAGGTTCTTCTTTTGTGTGCAAACTCCATTTATCCTTTGAAAGGATGAAGTTTTCGAAGATTCCTAAACTAAATATTTCTCAAAGAAGATTTCTTAGAATATAATAGATAATAATAAACTTATCAATATCCAAACATAGAAAGTTTTATCACTTTTGTAAAAATGAGTTATATGTCAATTTTCTCAAAAGATTTATCCTACTTTATAGTTTTCAAACATACATGGATCGTTTCAAGTTTTTAAAGTACAATATACTTTAAGAAACTGGGTAACGAAGCTTTGATACCAATTGTAGAAAACTAGAATGGATTGAATAGTTTTACCAATTAAAACTTCGTTTTAAAACTTTCAGATCGACTTATGTCAATCTAGTTTTGACTTGTAAGATATTGATAGTAGAAAAGCATATAAAACTTGTTGGGATATGAAAGTGCTGAACAGTTAAAGTGCTGAAGATTAATAAAGTGCTGCAGAATGACAAAGAACTGGAAAAAGTCAAAGAGTCAAAGTACTGCTAAATGATAAAGTCAAAGTACTGCATACGAAGTCAAAGTACTGCAAGATTAAAGAACTGTTTTATTCGTTTATAGAAAGTCTTGTAATTCTAGAATATTCTATATTAGATTACTTGTCGTACAAGGATACAATTTGTAAACCGACTAAGGGTTATCCTTGAGCCTATAAAAGGACCCCTAGATTGTCATTAGAGGTACGTGTTCAAGAGTCTTAGAGTTAATGTTTTAGAGAAGATCGATATTCTTAGAGTTGTTGAAGTATCTGCATAATAAGCAGATTTAGAGTTAATAATAAAAGTTATTCTTCTTAGATTTGTTAAGTAAATTCCGCATACTTAATAAAGATTATTCAGTGTTTCTTTGTTAATAACTTAGAATTTATCCAAGGTTGTTAAACCTTAAACAAGCTATTTAAGTTAGTTTGGTTAGAGTACATCGATCCAACAAGTGGTATCAGAGCTTGTGTGGAAACTCTGACTAAGAAGAACCCTAAAGATGTCGACTGATTATATTCCACCACCTTCCATCACCTCGATGAGGATTCCTGTCATCAAGAAGGGTGGATACGATCTATGGTGTATGAAGATGAGGCAGTACATTGCCATTACAGACCATGCTCTATGGAATGTAAATGTCAATGGTAATGAAGTAGTTCCAGAACCTGTAGAGATTCCTGGACAACCTAAACCACCCAAAGCAGTCTTACTAGCAGCAACATTAAGAAATCAATAGGTACTCTCAACATTCTCTTGTCTGCCATTCCAGATGGACATCTACTGAAATTCCATGCTGCTAAAGATGCAAAGCAACTCTGGGCTGCTCTAAAGACTAGATTTGGAGGGAATGAAGCTTCTAAGAAGATGCACAGAAATCTGCTGAAGCAACAGTTTGAAACTTTCACTGTAGGTGAAAGAGAGAGTCTTGATGCTGCATATGATAGGTTTCAAAATCTCCTCAACATGTTGGAGTTATACCAGGCAGAAGTATCAGTTGAAGATGCTAATCTGAAGTTTCTAAGGAGTTTGCCATCCACATGGCATGTGATAGCTACAATGATCAGAGGTCAACCAGGTTTGGATGTCATGGACTTTGATGATCTCTACAACCATCTGAAGGTGTATGAGCATGAGATGAATGGTCAAACAAGTTCTAAGTCTCACCGTATTGCTTTTCTATCATCTGAAAAGAGGGGCAGTACTTCCACCAAAAGTACTGCTTCTCCTACTCAAAGTACTGTAACTCAAAGTACTGTCTCGTATGCTTCTCCCATCCATGCTCAGCAAACCCCACCACCTACTACTATGCACTCAGATGAAGTTGTGTGCTCCTTCTTTGCACAGCAAGCTAGTTTACCTATAGTTTATGAAGAAGATCTCTCCCAGATTGACGAGGATGCTTTAGAAGAAATTAATATCAGGTGGGAAGTTGCTTTGATCACAACAAGGATCAAGAAGTACATGAAGAAAACAGGAAAGAGCATTGATTTCAAACCAAAACAGGGAATAACTTTTGACAAATCCAAAATTGAATGCTTCAATTGTCAAAAGACCGGACACTTTGCAAGAGAGTGCAGGTTTGCTAAGTATCAAGCAAACAGGATGACTGAGAAACCAAAGCTGGAGCTAAAAGAAATCCCTATTACTGAAACAAAGGCTTTGGTTGCTCAAGATAATTTGTCAGAAGTTGACTGGAGTGAAGAGTTTGATGATGAACTAGTGACTTATTGTATGGTAGCAGTGGAAGAAGCAGTTGAAGATTCAGTAGAAGAATTGGACTGGAGCACTGTATTTGATGAGGAAGTTGATAATGCTGCTTTGGAATCTGGAGATGGGTATGGAGGATTTGATTGGAGCTTGGAGTGTGAAGATGAACCTGTACTACTTGCAATGGTAGCTACTTCACCAAGTTCATCCCCTATCTCTGAGGTATGCTCAAATTGTCATGATTTCTATCAAAAACTGCTAAATAGTTATGTGATTGAAAGAGATAATTGTGTTAAGGCTAGGTCTGAGGTAGCAGGTTATCAAATAACCTTAGAGTCAATGGAAGCCAAAATATTAACACATGAAAATAATGAAATGACTTGGGCTGAAAAAATATGAACAATAGGATTACCAGTTAAAACTAAGTGAATGGAAACTAAACTGTAAAATTGCTGAAATTGAAAAATTGACTAAGGAGAGAGATGATTTGTTAGCAAAGTTGGATGCCTGGAAAGAATCTGGTCTGTCACATGTTACCTATGTTCAAAAACAGAGAAGATCATACATTAGAACTGGCTTAGGTTTTGGTATGGACTTTGATAACATAGAAGAAAACACATCTAGTGATCAGGATGACTTAGAAGATATAACCAATAGTGATGATGAACTCATTAATTATGTTGACACATCTAGTAATGAGGATTCAGTTAGTGATTCACCTCCTGAGTATAAGAAAGACAAAGGTTATCATGTTGTTCCACATCCCGTTGGTAGTCATCAACCCACAAGACCTGATGTTTCACGTTTTGGTGTAGACAGTCTAAAGTTTAGGAAAAAGCTTATTGGTCAATCTAGGTCTGAAACCCCAAAAGAAACTATTGAAACAAATTTTCAAAGTCAAGCAGTACCTTCTACTCAAAGTACTGCTCCACAAGCAGTACCTTCAAGAAAACCTTTTCAAAACAGTACTGCTAAACCCTTTTGGGATAATTTTGGTCCAAACAGATTTAATCATTCACCTAGAAGGCACAATAGTTTTGGTCATAGACATAGAAGAAGTCACTTTGGGAGTATGGGTGAAAAATTGTGTTTTGTGTGTTATAGTCCTACTCATCTAATCAAGGATTGTGAACATCACTCAGAATATCTTAGAAAATTTCCAAAGAACAGGTCTGCCAACCAGAAACCTAGAGAGAACAAACCAGTCTGGAATAATTCTAATAGGGTCAATCACAGAAATTTCTCACCAGATCATAGGTATCCTCAACAAAGAAGACCTTTTTCTAAACCACCAGTACCTTCACAAGCACTACCTTCTCAAAGTACTGCTCAGTCAAACCAAGGTACTGCGAATACCACTTGGAACAGAAATCCCAGGAGATCTCATTACTATCAACCTAGAAGGTACTACAATTCACATAGGGGATCTAGATCACAGGAACCAAGTGTTAAAACAGAATGGGTTAAGAGAGAAAGTACTGCGGAGGGACAAACAGTACTTTCAACAAAAAGTGAATCAGATATTTTTATAATACAAGAAAAGGAAAATGAATTTGAAAAAGTGAGTTCTGTTGAAAATCCAGAAAGTTTTGAAAATCCACATGCTAAAAATCAAAAGATAATTCTGGATCATGTTTTAAAAAATTGTGGGAATTACATACTCAAAGAATTTGAGTTTGTAACTCCACAAGGGGAACACAAGTCAGTAATGGCTTGGGTTCCTAAAAGAAACTAACTCTCTATATCTTTGTGCAGGGCAACCCAGAGGAGGAGCTTAAAGATCATTTGATTGTAGATAGTGTTTGCTCTGGAAGTATGACAAGAGACAAGGAAATTCTGTCTGATTTTAGATCTATTAGTGGAGGAAGAGTTGCATTTGGGAATGATCCCAATGGAGGAAGAATTACTGGGAAAGGAACCATTAAAGCAAGGCGTATAGACTTTGAGAATGTTAGATATGTGAAGGAGCTCAAGTTCAACTTATTGTCAGTTTCTCAAATATGTGATAAAAAGCACCCTGTGTTATTCACTGACACAGAATGTCTCATCCTTTCCTCTGAATTCAAGCCTGTTGATGATAACTTGGTAGTACTCAGAGTACCAAGAACCAATGATGTGTATAGTCTGGACATGAAGAGTCTTCACTCTTATCGAAGAGCCACCTGTTTAGTGGCAAAAGCAACAACTGAAGAAGCACATCAGTGGCATAGAAGATTGGGCCATGTAAATTTCAAGAATATCAACAAACTGGTCAAGGGCAATTTAGTTAGAGGTTTACCTTCAAATACTTACAAGAATGATCACTCATGCTTAGCATGCAAGAAGGGTAAACAGCACAAAGCTTCATGCAAGAAGCTTAAGGAGAGAACAATTAGAGAACCATTGGAGCTGTTACATATGGATCTGTTTGGACCTGTCTCTGTGGCAAGTTTAAACAAGAAAAAGTACTGCTTGGTTGTTACAGATGATTGCAGTAGATTTAGTTGGGTATTTTTCTTGGGATTTAAAGATGATACTTTTGATGCTATTCAGACTCTAATAATAACACTTGAAAACCAATTGAGACTCAAGGTTCGAGGTATTAGATGTGATAATGGGACTGAATTCAAGAACAAGCTTATGGATGAATTTTGTGCTAACAAAGGAATAAAGAGGGAGTTCAGTATTGCAAGAACACCACAGCAGAATGGTGTTGCAGAGAGGAAGAATAGGACTTTGATTGAAGCAGCCAGAACTATGCTTGCAGATTCACAACTACCTATTCAATTATGGGCTGAAGCTGTAAGTACTGCTTGCTATGTACTTAACAGAGTATCAGTCACAAAACCACAGATGAAGACACCTTATGAGTTGCTGATGGGCAACAAACCCAACATTCGTTTTATGAAGCCTTTTGGATGCCCTCTCACTATTTTAAACACAATTGATAATCTGGGAAAGTTTGATGGCAAGTCAGAAGAAGGGTATTTATTGGGTTATTGTACCAACAGTAAGGGATTTAGAGTGTACAACAGAGTCACTAAGAAGGTTCAATATTGTCTTCATGTTGAGTTTTTAGAAGATCAAGAGAATCAGAAAGGTAAAGGTCCTGATTGGATGTTTGATCTTGAAGTTTTAACTCCTTCTATGAATTATGTACCTGTCAGAGAAGAAAATCAACCTGTGTACAATGGAGAAGATTCACAGTATGTTGTTCATGGAGTTCACATTAGACCTGATGCTGTTCCTGATAAAGAACCAAAGAAAAGTACTGATGCTCCAAAGCAAAGTACTTATGCTCCAAAGCAAAGTACTGAAGAACCAAAGCAAAGTACTGATAAACCAAAATCTTCACTATCTGCTGAGGATCAAGATATTCAAGAGACACTTAATCAGATTCTTTTACAAGATGTAATGGCACATTCTTATTCTGATGAACAAAGAAGAGCTTATGAAGAAGCAAAGAAAAAGAATAAGACTGCAGAGTATTCTCACAGTACTTTGGACAGTACTTTTGAACAAAGTACTGCTGCACCAATTGACAGTACTTTAGATGATTTGGATGATCCTACCATGCCTGGTTTAGAAGAAACTGATTATGAGTTTGAAGATGAAGGTATTTTCTCAGATTCCAATGAAGATGCTGATTTTACTAATCTAAATGATACTTATGGAGTTCCACAGTCCCCAATCTTAAGAATCCGTAAGAATCATCCTATTGATCAAATCATTGGTCCTTCTACTTCTGGAGTCATGACAAGACACAAAGCTAAGCGTTTTACTACTCCTCACAATGCTTTACTTAGCTTTGTGTATAAACAAAACAGGTTGAATCATAGGGACCATCAAACCTGCCTATTTACTTGTTTTATTTCTCAGGAGGAACCCAAGAATATTGCTCAAGCATTGACTAAAGAGAGCTGGGTTGAAGCTATGCAGGAAGAACTTCTTCAATTTAAACTTCAAGAAGTTTGGGTATTATGTGATCTTCCAAATGGGAAGAGAGTCATTGGAACCAGATGGGTTTTTAGAGTAAAGAGAGATGAAAGAGGCAATGTCATCAAGAACAAGGCAAGGTTAGTAGCTCAAGGCTACAGACAGGAAGAAGGAGTAGATTATGATGAAGTATTTGCTCCTGTAGCAAGGATTAAAGCTATTAGAATATTTCTTGCTTTTGCTTCATATATGGGATTTCAGGTTTACCAGATGGATGTCAAGACTGCCTTTTTATATGGCACCATTACAGAGAAAGTTTATGTCAAACAGCCTCCTGGTTTTGAAGATCCTAAACATCCTAACAAGGTCTACAAGGTGGTTAAGGCTCTTTATGGCCTTCATCAGGCACCTAGAGCTTGGTATGAGAGGCTCTTTACATTCTTATTACAACATGGTTACAGGAGGGGAGCTATTGACAAGACTTTGTTTATCAAGAGAGACAAGAAGGATATCATGTTAGTTCAAGTCTATGTTGATGATATCATCTTTGGAGCTACCAAACAGTCTATGGTTAAGGAGTTTGAGCAGCTGATGCAGAAGGAATTTCAAATGAGTTCAATGGGTGAGTTAACATTCTTTTTGGGACTTCAAGTTAAGCAGTCCAAGGAAGGTATTTTTATTAGCCAAGATAAGTATGTATCTGACATACTTAAGAAGTTCAGTTTTGATGCTATGAAGCCAGTAACTACACCTATTAAATCAATCAACTCATTGGGCAAAGATGAAGATGGACAACCTGTTGAAGTCAAGTTATACAGATCAATGATTGGCTGTCTTATGTATCTCACTGCATCAAGGCCTGATATTATGTTTGCTGTGTGTTTATGTGCAAGATATCAAGTCTCACCAAAGATCTCTCATATGAATGCAGTTAAAAGGATTTTTAGTTATTTGAAACAACAACCTAAGTTGGGGTTGTGGTATCCTAAGGATTCACCTTTTCACTTGGAAGCTTTTTTAGATAGTGATTATGCAGGTGATAATTATGACAGAAGATCAACAACTGGAGGATGCCAATATCTTAGAAGAAGATTAGTCTCCTGGCAATGTAAGAAACAGACAATTGCAGCAACATTCTCTACTGAAGCTGAATATGTGGCTGCTGCAAGTTGTTGTGGACAAGTTTTGTGGATGCAGAATCAACTCTTGGATTATGGGTTCAATTTTAAGAATACTCCTATCAATATTGATAATGAGAGTACTATTTGTATTGTGAAGAATCCAGTCTATCATTCCAAGACCAAGCACATACAGATTAGGCATCACTTCATCAGAGATTGCTATGAACACAGGCTCATTAATGTGGTCAAGGTTCACATGGATGCTAATGTAGCTGACTTACTCACCAAAGGCTTTGATGTTTCAAGATTTAATCACTTGGTGGTGAGCATTGGCATGATTAACTACTGAGCTACATTTAAGGGGAGGACTATTTTGTATTAGTACAGTCCTGTGCATTGCTTGAGGGGAGGATATTTATGTATACTCAGCTTATACAGAGGAATTTGGAAAAGTACTATTTTTAATGAAAGTACTGCTTGGAAAGTACTGCTTGGGAAAGTACTGCACACGTGGAAAGTATTGTTTGTCTTATTAAAGTACTGTTCCAACGGTAATATTGAGGGGTAATTACAACTAACAGTAACTTTGTTATTATAGGCTGTGATTTTTCAAATCTTACCTATAAATAACTACTCTCCGATTTTCCCTCTCATCTTGATATTCTCATATCTTTTCCATATTTCTCTCACCATCTCTTTATTATTCGATTATATCTCTTATTGTGTTTACATAATCAACAATGGCGAATCCAAATACTGTTTCCAAGCACAACATAGTGGCGAATTTAGACAAGACTGAATTTAATGAGGCTTTTCATGATATAATTGATTATCTTACTGGGTCGCCAATCAGTTATGCTCTTTTAGTGGAGCCGGATATAATTGAACCCTGGATTCAAGAATTTTGGACTAATGATAGGGATAATATGGAGAATGATGAATTTTATATTCGATCAACAGTTGCTGGAAGAACTGTGAAGATTACAGAAGCCTCTATTCGAGAAGATTTATTGTTTAATGATGAAGAAGGGGCTATTCGTTTTGATAAATATCTGATTTGGGATACATTTAGGGACATTGGCTCTGAAGGGTCCTTAACAGAACAAACATTCAGGAAGCCTTTATTTTGTCCTCATTGGAAGTTTTTGGTTATGTGTTGCTCCATTGCATAAGTGCTAAGAGTGCCTCTTGGGAGCAGTTTGGGTCAAATATAGCATCTGCTATAGTGGGATTAGCTACCGATCGTGTTTTTAATTTTTCAAGGCTAATTCTGGATGGAATGCTCTCACACATCTCACATGGTTCCAAATGGTTAATGTACCCAAGGTTTATACAGGTTTTCTTGAACAAGCAACTTGCTGATGTACCAAAGCCTACAGACTTACTACCTGTTATTGTACAACAAGCAAAGATTTTTACGTTTATGGAGAGGAAAAGTGATTTATTCACTGGAAGACACACTCCATTAGTTGCTTCAATGATGAAGGTTGTTCAGGCTATTCGTGATGAAGCTGAAGAAAGTAATGAAGAAGAAAGTACTGCTTCTCCACAAGGTACTGCTTCTCAGGGTACTGCATCACAAAGTACTGAATCACAACGTACTGCATCACCAGGTACTGCTTCTCAGAATATTGAAGTTCAAGAGCATATTGCAGTTACACCTCCACAATCTCCACCAGTATTTGTACATGCTTCTCATCAAGAAGCACACTCATCATCTGAAGGAGATGCAGTCTCTATGGAGCCTGAGGGTCAAGTTCTCAACAACTATGCTTTAACAAGGGAATTGACAAGGTTGAAGAAATCATTTGAAGATCAGGCTACTGAGATTAGGAGGTTGAAGCTTAAATTTAGAAGACTCAAAAATTTTGTCTGGACATTGGTTCAACATCATCGTCTATGGGTCAAATCTCAAAGGAAGCAAGGATGGCCTGTAAGGGAATTTAAGAAGAAAACCAAAGGCAAAAAGGTTCATAAACCATCTTCTGTCCAATTGGGGAGGAATTTAGAAGAAAAGAATTTGAAAGAAGATGTTGTTAAGGAGAAAGAACCTCAAGGTACTGAAGAGCATGTTATTATTGAAAGTACTGAAGAAGAAAGGACTGAAGATCAAGGTACTGAACAACAAAGTACTGCTTTTCATGGAACCTTCAGACAAGAGTTAATTACTCCAAGAGTATTAGATTTTGAAGAGGAAGCTGGTCCTTCAATTGTTCATGAAGAACAAGTTGGTCCCTCAACAACTGCCATACCAGAAGAAGCTGATACACTCAAACCTATAAGAACTGCAAGTGATGATGAAATTATTGCTGAAATATTGCATGGTTTATCAAAGCCAAAGGGTGTTACTATTTTTGCAGTTGTAGAGGAACAATCAAGAGCTTCTCAACCTGCAATAGATCCTAAGGATAAAGGTAAAGGCAAGTTGATAGAAACTAAGAAGAAAAAGCTAACTTTGGCAGATCTTAGAGCAATTGAAGTTGCTAGGAATGAGGCTGCAGCTAGAAAAGTGCAAGAAGAACTTAATGCTGAAGTAGTGACTGAAGTTACTAATGAAGAGGCAATGAATGAAGAAGCAGCTAGGAAATTACAAGAAGAATTGAATGCTGAAGATGCTGAACCATTACAGTCACCTGCTCCTGTTTCTTTTATGCCTAGAAAACCAAATCTTGCTAAAGAAAGGAATGCAATGATGGCTTATTTGAAAAGTCGAGGATATAAAGGATTGCAGAAGCTGAGTTATGTTGATATGAAAAGATTATATGATGCTGAGACAGAGGCTTATAAGAAGGATGTTGCAAGCATCAAAGAATATAAAGATGAAGCTACTTGGACTGAAGCAGAAAGAAAGAAAAGTTTAAAAAGAAAAAGGAAAACTGAAGTTGTAGATATACAGTTATCAAAGAAAGAAAAAGTTGAGTTAAGATCTGAAACTAGGGATGAATTAAGAAATTATCTCAGAATAGTAGATTTTGAATATTCCAAAGAAGATGCTGACATGAAGATGAACAGATCTCATATTATTGCTTTTGAAGTTGTGGAATCTAAGGATGGAAGCTATCTGATGTTTCATAAAGAAGATGAAAGCTTCAGAGTGTTCAACAGGCTATGGGATTTATTGCACATCATAGATAGAGTGGATTTGTTTTATTTATATAATGTGGTGCGAGCTTAATTTGAACATAATCCATCAGAAGGAATTGGTTTAGTTTTACTTAGAGATCTCACAACTGCATGGGAAACTGAAGAACAGAGCAGTGATGAAATTTGGAAGAATCAAGAGAATTGGGAAATTGTTAGCTGGAGATTCTTTGAAGAATTTGGTGTACATGTTCTAGAGCTGGAAAATGGGACAATGATTCACATGTTTGCAGATAGAAGATATCCTCTTACAGTTGAGCTTATGAGGAGGATGTTAGAGCATGGAATGGAAGTTGAAGAGGATAATGAAATTGCTTGTATGGTCATCAATTTGTTTATCAACTGGACTACTATGGCTGATGATGATGAATAACTGGTATGAATTTTCATTGAATAAATTATTTTTGATAAAACAGTACTTTATTCAAAGTACTGCTGATCAAACAGTACTTTAATCAAAGTACTGCTGATCAAACAGTACTTTAATCAAAGTACTGCTTGCAGCGTTTAACCAGTTAAATGATTTTTGGAAGAAATCTTTTGTTAAGTAACAAATATTTTTAAACAAATGTTGAATAAATGGTTTTTGAGATGATAACATCAATAGGTTATCAATCCACCATGGTTACAAAAGGATTGGCTAATCCATGAGCAAACGGCTCTGGTAAAGATATTTCAAATCCGTTTTTAGTTGACAACTTGCTAATAAGTTGGATGGTAATCAACTCACCATATCAGCAATGTGAAGAGTTGGCTAGCCCACAAGAAAATGGCTTATGGTAAAGGCTGTGGAAAAACCATTATTGGTAATTAGTTCACCATTAGATAAAAGAACTAGTCCAGAAGGGTACAGCTTTTGGTAAAGACAAAACAAATCTGTTGATAGCTGGTGATTTGCTAAAAATCATATGGTTATCAATGTACCATGATCTTACACATCAAAACATTCGGCTACTCCAGAGTTATGGCTTTGGTAAAGAGATTAAAATCTATTAAATTTTTGAATGATTCACCTCTCACAGGAGTTAACACACCTGGAAGTGATGAGAATAGTTTGCAACTTAAACTGAATTAATGTACAAATTGTAATATGTTGCTGTGTTGCTGAAAAGATGGAGCTTGCTGGATGATGCTGTAAAAGAATATTTCTAAAGATATTTTGACTATGCACAAAAACTACAAAGATACCATCCAAAGATAAAGACACAATCTATCCTTAAAGATGAAGCTGATAAAGATAAATTCACAAAGGAACTTGAAGTCAAACAAGTAGAATTCAAGTTAGGGGAGGATTGTTGGGATATGAAAGTGTTGAACAGTTAAAGTGCTGAAGATTAATAAAGTGCTGCAGAATGACAAAGAACTGGAAAAAGTCAAAGAGTCAAAGTACTGCTAAATGATAAAGTCAAAGTACTACATACGAAGTCAAAGTACTGCAAGATTAAAGAATTGTTTTATTCGTTTATAGAAAGTCTTGTAATTCTAGAATATTCTATATTAGATTACTTGTCGTACAAGGATACAATTTGTAAACCGACTAAGGGTTATCCTTGAGCCTATAAAAGGACCCCTAGATTGGCATTAGAGGTACGTGTTCAAGAGTCTTAGAGTTAATGTTTAGAGAAGATCGATATTCTTAGAGTTGTTGAAGTATCTGCATAATAAGCAGATTTAGAGTTAATAATAAAAGTTATTCTTCTTAGATTTGTTAAGTAAATTCCGCATACTTAATAAAGATTATTCAGTGTTTTATTGTTAATAACTTAGGATTTATCCGAGGTTGTTAAACCTTAAATAAGCTATTTAAGTTAGTTTGGTTAGAGTACATCGATCCAACAAAACTAAACTATGACAGAGGGATAAAAAGATAGAAACACAACCATTTATAGTGGTCCAGCTATAAGGACTCCTTCCTTGCCCTACTCCACTCACCGAGTACCTAACTCGAGAGTTCCGTAAGCACTACACAACACAAACTACTTTCATCAGCGAAGAAGCCTTCACAACATCGCTTATACTTTATCCGGTACAAAGTTTGTTGGGAACTAAAGTTTCAACACTTAGTACTGTCATGTCAGAGTTAATACTAGTCGAGATCATAACTGCCAGTACTAACTAAATTAGTACTGCTAGATCAAAGTTAGTACTATTAGTACTAACTTAAGTCTACTAGAAGGAGTTTATACTGCTGATGAAGATTACTACTACCATGTGATAAAGACGTGTGAAGAGATATGTATCAATATATTTAGTATATATCTTATGTATTTAGAAGATACGTATATTTTGTAACAGTATAGAAGATACATAGTTATCTTGTAAAGGACTCCTTAGTGTATAAAAGGAGATCCTAGGTTATACATTTTTGCATAGAGTTTTATATAGCTTTAAGGTTGTAAACCCTAGTACTAGACAGTGTACTCGTATTATTAAGATTAATAATAATATTGAAGCTTTTGGTGATACTGTTGTTCATTCATATTACTGTTTCATTGAAATGCTTCTAAAGTGTTATTGAGTAGATTGTGCATACTCTTTAGCATTAACAAAGTTTCTACCATTGTTGTCTTGGATTTATCCAAAGCAACATACTCTTTACAAGCTAGAGAATTGATCCATCGTTTGGGATTCCAAAAGTGGTATCAGAGCTTATGTTTCTGAAACTTTGATTTAAAAGAATCATTGTAAGCTCAGTAAGAAGATATGGATCTTGAGACTTCTCAAACAACCACTACAGCAAAGTTACTTATTCTCAAGCAAGGTGACTATGAGATGTGGAGGCTCTGAATTGAACAATACTTCCAAGTTCAAGATTATGCTCTATGGGACATCATAGAGAATGGAAACTCATTCACACCTGTACCCACATCTAATACAGTTAAAGGTGTCATAACTATAGCAACACCAAGTCATGTGACTGCAGAAGAAAGGAAAAAGAAGAAGAATGATGTGAAAGCTAGGAGCATGCTACTGATGGCACTTCCTAATGATTATTCGATGACCTTCAATCAGCACAAGGATGCAAAGACCTTGTTTAAAGCAATTCAAGCAAGATTCGGTGGTAATGAAGCCACTAAGAAGACACAGAAGACCCTCCTGAAGCAGATGTTTGAAAATTTCAATGATTTAAGTTCAGAATCTCTTGATTCTATTTATAACAGGCTTCAGAAAATTGTCATTCAATTAGCTGTTTTGAGTGTCGATATTTCGCAAGAAGATCTGAATTCAAAGTTTTTGAGAAGCTTGCCTGCTGAGTGGAATACTCACGTGGTAGTCTGGAGGAACAAGCGTAACATAGACATAATGAGCCTTGATGATCTCTACAACAATTTCAAAATTAGTAAATAAGAGGTGAAGAAGACTTCAACCTCAAGCTCAAATTTAGGCTCTCAAAACATGGTGTTTGTGGCTACCCCTAGAAAAAGCATTATAAGTGAGGTTAATACTAATCTTGGAGTCAGTACTGCTAGTACTCAATCTAGTACTGCTAGCTTGAGTAATGCCATTATATATGCTTTCTTGGCCGATCAATCTAATGGGTCTCAACTTGTTCATGAACACCTTGAGCAAATCCATGAGGATGATCTAGAGGAAATGGATTTGAAGTGGCAAGTGTCATTGCTAAGCATAAAGGCTTAGAGGTTCTTTCAAAAGACTGGTAAGAAGATTACCATAAATGGGAATGAGACGGCTGGTTTTGATAAATCAAGGGTAGAGTTACAACTGTCATAAGTTGGGACACTTTGCAAGAGAGTGCAGAGGGCCTAGAAATCAAGATGGAAGGAGTAGGACTCAGGAAAGTACTAGAAGAACAGTGAAAGTGGAAGACACTTCTTCCAAAGCTATGGTGGCTATAGAAGGTCTTGGATTTGATTGGAGCTTTATGGTTGACGAGGAGGCTCCTAGAAACATGGCACTCATGGCTTTTTCAGATTCTGAGGTATATAATGATAAAACATGTACAAAAACTTGTCTGAAAAACTATGAAACGCTTAAAACTCAGTATGATAACATAAGAGTAGAATTTAACAAATCTGAGTTTAATCTGGATATTCTGAGATTAATATGCTTAAAAATGAGCTAGAAAAGGTTAAGCTAGAAAAAGATAGCATTAAAGCTAATGTGGAGAAATATGAATATGCATCTAAAAGTCCTCATAAGATCATAGAGTCTCAGATTGTTAGATCTAAACAGGGTTTAGGATACAATAAAGTTGTACCACCTCCTACAAGGTTGTATAAACCTCCTAAAGTTGATTTGTCACAAACAGGTATGGAGGAGTTTAAGGAACCTAAATTTAAACACTATGGACCTAAACCTAGTGAGAATAATAGTGAATATGTTCCCAATGAGGTTAAGGATTCTTCTGATGCCTCATTGGTTATGGAATCTTCAGTTGTTGAGGCTGAAAAGAAAATTGTTTTTCCTAATAAACCTAAACAAGAAACACAAAAATAGTTAAATATGCTGAGATGTATAGATCACAAAGTCTTAAGGGAAATCAAAGGAACTAGAACAATCAGAAATCCCAACAACTAGGAAGTGATTTTGTTATGTATAATAAATCTTGATTTTTTGTGGTAGCTTTCAGCATTTGAAGGTTGACTGCAAGTACCATCAAAGGGAAAGGGTGGTATATGGGAATAATGCTACAAGGGTGAATGACCATTATTTCGCTAAACAGACTCACCCTAGCTCTTTTAGACAGATGCCTCCCAGAGCAGTTCTTATGAAAACTGGCCTAAAACCATTTAACACTACTCGTCATGTTAATACTGCTCACCTCAAACTAACATTTTATGGTGCTAGACAAATGTCACACTTTTCTAAGCCAACACCATCAATTGTCAAAAGACCCTTTAAAAGGCAAAAAAACATCAATTTACAAAAACTTTAATCAAAAATTTTATACTGCTAAGGGAAAAGTTAATACTGCTAGACCAAATTCAGCGGTAGTTAATGCTGTCGGGGTAAAAAAGGTCAATGCTGTTAAGGCTTCAGCATGTTGGGTTTGGATACCTATCAAACCCAATGGTACAACAATCATTTTAAAGAGACATGATTACATTGATGCACGAGGCAGATCCAAGTCAATAATGGCTTGGGTCCCCAAAGGAAACTAATTTCCTTATTTGCATGTGCATGAATATCCACCAAATGATTATGAAGGTTATGTTGACAGTGGAAGCTCTAGGCACATGACAGGGAACATATCTTATCTCTCAGATTTCATTGCATTTGATGAAGGATATGTTACCTTTGGGGGAGGAGCTAGAGGTGATAAGATTATAGGTAAAGGGACTATAAAAATTGGTAAGCTTGATTTTGAGGATGTGTACTTTGTACAAGAATTGAAGTTTAATCTTTTTACTATCTCAAAAATGTGTGACAAAAAGAACAAAGATTTTTTAACTGACACTGAATGCTTTGTTCTGTCTCCCAACTTCAAGTTGCCTAATGAAAATCAGGTATTACTTAAAGTTCCTAGAAAGAACAATGTGTATAGTATTTTATATGCAGAACATTGTTCCCTAAGATAATTTGACTTGTCTTGTTGCAAAGGCCACTCTTGATGAATCAATGCTTTGGCAAAGAAGGCTAGTTCATGTAAACTTTAAAGTTATTAATAAACTTATTAAGGAAAACCTTGTAAGAGGTTTTCCTTCAAAACATTTTGAAAATGACCAAACTTGTGTTGCCTGTCTTAAGGGAAAACAACACAAAGCCTCTAGTAAGCCAAGATTTTAAACTCTAATACTCAACCATCATTCTTGCTACATATGGACTTGTTTGGTCCTACTTCTGTGGGTAGCCTCGTGAATAAGAAGTACTGTCTTATGGTTACTGATGATTATAGAAGATTCACATGGGTTTTCTTTTTGCCAACTAAGGATGAGACCAGTAACATTCTTAAGAGTTTTATAACTGAGATAGAAAACCTAGTTGGTAAGAAAGTTAAAATAATCATATGTGATAATGGCACAGAGTTTAAGAATAGAATGATGAATGAATTTTGTGAACAAAAAGGTATTAAGAGGGAATTTAGTGTAGCTAGAACTCCTTAGCATAATGGTGTTGCTGAAAAGAGAAATAGGACACTAACAGAGGCTGCTAGAACCATGTTAGCTGATTCTAAGCTACCTACTACATTTTGGACTGAAGCAGTTAATACTGCTTGTTACGTACAGAATAGGGTACTAGTGGTTAAGCCTCACAACAAGACTCCTTATGAACTGTTTAGAGGTAGAACACATGCCTTAAGCTTTATAAGACCATTTGGATGTCATGTTACCATTCTTAACACCTTAGACCATTTAGGCAAGTTTGATGGGAAATCAGATGAGGGATTCTTTATTGGTTACTCTAAAAATAGTAAGGAGTTTAGAGTTTACAACATTAAAACCAGGATAGTAGAAGAAAACTTGCACATTGAGTTTTTGGAGAATAAACCTTGTATATAAGGTAATGGACCAAAGTAGCTATTTGACATTTATGTTCTAACAGAATCTATGAATCATATACAAGTTATTGCAGGTACTAATGATCTTGTAGGTACAGAAGAAGGTAATGATGCATATCATTCTAGTGTGGAGACATGATCTAGCCATGACTACCTATTGATGCGACTGTGGAAATATGGTTCTTCATTTGTCACTTCTAAATTAAATTAGTGATGGTATGTTGAAAAATGTGGATAGTAAAAGCAAATTTTTTATGTATCCAAGATATTTGCAACTGATTTTGAATAAAAGAAATCTACTTCAGTCTCAAAAAAATCCTTATCATGTTTCTACCCTAACTCAAAAAGTTTTTAGTAATATGAAAAGGGTTGGTAAGGGTTTTCCTAGAGTAGATACACCTTTATTTGCTTCCATGCTTGTTCAGGGTGAAGGATCAATAGACCCAGTTGAGTCCCATCACACACCCATCAGTGCTCCATCTACCTCACAACCACAACCTAGTTTACAAACATATTGCAAAGGAATAGACTGGAATCTGTAGTTGCTCAGCCTAGATCTCCTCCTCAGACCAATGTTGCAGATGAGCCTATCCTATGGGATGTAGGGGATAGAATAGGAAGGGCTGCTACTACTCCCTCTAACTTAAATACAGGAGAGGACAGTAGTAACATAACTAAGACCCAACCCATGACAACACCAACTGTGTCTGGTTCTTCAAAGGATAGCTTAGACGGTGGTCCCAAACACATGGATACTATGGGGAATATTCCTACTCAGACTAGGTCTGAGAGGGTATCTAATGTGCCTCATGATTCACCTCTCACAAGAGTTAACACACTTGGAAGTGATGAGGGCAGCATGGAACTTTTAAATGAATTGATGGCAACATGTACCAAATTGACACAAAGGGTCACTAGCTTGGAGACAGACTTGAAGTAGACCAAAAAGCTCTATGGGACTGCTTACACAAAACTGATCATGAGGATAAAGAAGTTGGAGCACAGATTAAAGTCCAAGCAAGCTAGGAGAAGACCAAAGATGGTGTTATCTGATGCCGAAGATGATGAAGAGGATCCTTCCAAACAGGGGAGTAAGATAGCAAATATTGATATGGACCCTACCATTTCCTTGCTACAGCCTGATGAAGAACCTGATGCAAAGTTTGAGGGGAGGTACTAGGATAATACATAGTTTGGAACATGTTTTGCTGCAGAAGATGTTAGTACTGTTGTTGTTCAAGGAGTTAGTACTACCATTACAACCATTAGTACTGCTAGTCCAAGGGATACAGGGCTAAGATACATCAGAAGAAGTACAACAAAAGATAAAGCATTATGCCAGAATCTGAGCAACCCAGGAAGATCAAGAAGAGAGTTCAAGTTCATATAGGTGTTGATGAAGAATTGGATCAGAAGATATATGAGCAAGAATAAGCAGCATTGTTGGAAGAGCAAAAGATTGCAAACTTTCTGGATGATCAAAAGCTTGAAAGAGAGATAGTTGAAGATGAAGAAGTACAGATAAATGTTGATAAATATTTAGCTCAGAGGATGCAAGAACAAGAAAGGACAAGTCTCAATGAAGAAGATAGAGAGAATGCACTTCAAGAGCTATTGGATGTGATTAGAAAGAATCAGAATGCAAAGAAAACTAAAGCAAGAAAGAATAAATCGCAAACTAGAGCAGAAAAGAGGAAGTATATGACTGCCTATTTGAAGAATCAAGAAAACCAGACTAATAGTCAACTTGTTGGTAGATCATATGAATATATTGAAGAATTGTACTATAAGGCTTACAAGAAGGTTCAATACTTTATCCCTATTGATATAGAAGAAGAGACCAAAAGAGTTAAGAGAGCTGGAATATCCTTGGAATCAAAGTCTTCAAAGAAACAAAAATTTATTGAAGACTTACCCACAATAGAAGAACAGGAAGAAGATTTGACTGAAGAAATGTTACAACATATGATAATCCTAGTTCCAGATCAAGGTATGAATGTTGAAGCCTTGTAGAAAAAGTATCCAATTATATACTGGGAGATTCAAGATGATGGACTGATAAAGAGTTAGAAGATCATCGGGAATGGTAATCACAGTGAAGTATATCAACACTTTGATGATATGCTCAAAGCATTTGATAGAGATGATCTGGTAAAGCTATGGGAGTTAGTCAAAGAAATATTCAATTCAACTGAGCCTACAGATGACAAAGACAGAATGTTATGGGTAGATTGAAGAGAATTTTTCTTAGCCAGATGAAGATGATAAGATGTGGTTGATTCTAGCTGGTAATTAAGGTTTAACATGGAGTTTGTGCAACTCATGTGCAGTTCATCATGTGTCTACACAAGCTGGAACAGATATCTACATACTAGTGGAAAAGGAGTATCCTCTGTCACCAAGAACTCTTTTACTAATGTTATCTTCAAAGCTGTTAGTGGAAGAAGACAGTGAGATGGCAAGGGAACTACTGAAAAAGATCTTCATTCAAGCAAACAGACCTAGAAGATAAGTGTTTCAAAGAATCCTCTTAGAAGACAAGGTATGATTCAAGAAACTTGTAATTTGGAGGTAAATCACAAGTTTAGGGGAGGATTGTTGGGAACTAAAGTTTCAACACTTAGTACTGTCATGTCAGAGTTAATACCGGTCAAGATTATAACTGCCAGTACTAACTAAGTTAGTACTGCTAGAGCAAAGTTAGTACTGCCAGTACTAACATAAGTCTGCTAGAAGGAGTTTATACTACTAATGAATATTACTACTGCCATTTAATAAAGACATGTGAAGAGATATGTATTAAGATATTTAGTATATATCTTATGTATTTAGAAGATACGCATATTTTGTAACAATATAGAATATATGTAGTTATCTTGTAAAGGACTCTTTAGTGTATAAAAGGAGATCCTAGGTTATATGTTTTTGCATAAATTTTTATAAAGCTTCAAGGTTGTAAACCCTAGTACTAGACAGAGTACTCATATTATTAAGATTAATAATAATATTGAAGCTTTTGGTGATACTGTTGTTCATTCGTATTAATGTTTCATTGAAATACTTCTAAAGTGATATTGAGTAGATTCCGGATACTCTTTAGCATTAACAAAGTTTCTACCATTGTTGTGTTGGATTTATCCAAAGCACCATACTCTTTACAAGCTAGAGAATCGATCCATAGTTTGGGATTCCACAAAGTTAAATATAGGGTTCTTCACACAAGGTAGAACCAAACCTTCGTCGCCTACACTTTATCCGGTACAAGACTAGACATTGGGTTCCATTAACAGTGGCGGGCGGAATCACAACCCAATCAACACCTACTTAGCACAACACATCAAAGGACCAACGTCCTTACTTACATGACTACTACAACACTTCTACAACACAGTTGAGAAGGAAGAATAACAAGATACACTTTAGTGATCTTGTGGAGATGAAGAATCCTAGCAACTCATGTCTTGAGCGTCCAAGTCTTCAAGAGGTCATGATCTCGCCTTTAATAGGAACCTAGAGAATAACTAAGAAAGAAAGCTACATACAAGATCATTAGATCTGAGATAAAGAACGTATAACATATAGAGAAGATGTGTCTAAGTGGGGTAACTGAAAAGGGAGAAATGGCCATCTATTTATCGGCAATCTGGCCACTGTTCACCCGGATCCGGCAAATCCCTTACCAAAGGGATTCAGACAGTGTTAAGCCAGGGATCTGGCTAATTGGTAATACCAGTTCGAATTTTGGGTCACAAACTGGGTTTTGGGTTATGGGTTATGGTCCATAGATAGGTGATGTCATGCCTGATGTCAAAGTCATCTTGGGTTATGGGTTATGGACTTTGGGTCACGGGTTATGGATATTACCTATTTTGGATGTCATGCAATGGGTTATGGGTTTTGGGTCAGGCTTCATGGGTCATGGGTTTTTGGCATTGAAGCAATTGGAAGTAATTAAACGTGAACTTAACATGATAGGAAGATTAACTAGGTTAGCACACTTCTCCTCTATTGATCACAACCTTCACCTTTATTAGCTTTCTTTATTTTCTTTTCTTTAGTTATTAATTAATCATTTCAACATTAAAATCTGTGACACTTAGACTTAGTTAAAACCCGCACACATAGCTCTTGGGACGACCTTGGTTTTATCAAATACAACACTACACACGACCGGGTACATTGCCCATTAGTGCATTAGGGTAGACCATAGGTATAACGAGATAATACAAATATTAAAATCTGGTTAGTAAAACCTGCATCAAGTTTTTGGCGCCTCTGTCGGGGATTTATATTAGGATTTTCATTAAGTCTCTCATTTCTGTTGTATTTTAAAATTTTCTCTATTTCTCACGATCTCTTTTCAAGTTTCAGGTACTATGGAAGTTGTTAACATTGATGACCTCACTGTTGAGGAATATTTGGCGTTGACAAGAGAAGAACAAGGGTCGGGGCTCGTAAGACCGGTAATTGGAGCTAATGTTCGTTTCGAGATTAAAAATCAATTTATGAGGGAGCTTCGTGCTAACCCTTTTTCAGGAAACAGGGATGAAGATGCGTATGAGCACGTTGAGAATGTCTTGTACATCGCAAGCCTTTTCAATATTCCGGGTGTGTTTCATGACACTGTTATGCTAAGGGTATTCCCCATGACTGTTACTGGGGGAGCAAGAAGATGGATCGAAAGATTGCCCGCCGGGGCAGTTGATACATGGGCTCTACTAAAAAACCACTTCATCCAAAGATATTGTCCTCCGTCGAAGATATCTAATCAGCTCATGGAGATTCATAATTTCAAGCAAGATTACGATGAAACATTGTATCAAGCCTGGGATAGATACAACGATCTCCTCTACAAGTGTCCAACTCATGACCTGAATAGCCAACAAAATGTCAACATCTTTTACAAAGGTATCAACGTAACTACAAGACAGATGATGGACTACCAAGGACCGATCCTGAACATGACTCCTACTCTCGCCATTGAAGCCATCCAAAAACCGGCCGATCATTCCCAAAAATGGCACGATGGAGGAAGCAAAAGGAACCAAGGCGGAAATCTTGATGGAATTGCCGCCATCACTATAAAAATTGAAAATCTTGGTCGAGATATGCTCAAGCTTAGAGAAAGTATTCATACCATCCAAGTAGGTTGCGAAAGCTGCGGAGGAGGACATCTCACCAAAACATTTCCTCACATTAACGAAGATAGCACAATCGAAGAAGCTAATTATGGAGAAAAACAACCGTTTTATGGGGAAAATCGGAATAGTAATGGCTATCGTGGAGGACCCTCTGGAAATTACAACCGCGGGCCTTATGGAGAAAAAAGGCCCAACATTGAAGAGACCATCAACAAATTTCTAGAAACCTCAGCCCAAAGACAAAAGGAACAAGATGAATGGTTAAAGGAATTCTAGGAAAAAACTAATAGAAGCCTCTCCAATCACGACACAACCCTAAAAAGCCTTGAAACAATGGTGGAGAAGCTTAGTGAGAAGTTAAGGAAAAATAACACTAAACCGGAAGGAATAAAACCTAAAATGGATTGCAAGGTCATCTTTTCTGATGAAGATACAAAGTTACACGTCAATTCTCCCACCAAAAATTCGGTTACAACTGAAAATCCCGGCAACAGTATTCAGTTATGTCGTAACACTTCCGACGAGTTACAGCGTAACCATGGGTTAGAAAACGATCATGGCATTATGAAGAGAAAGATACCGATGCTGATGACAGGAGTAATTTACGCCGTAACCAAGCATCAGAGTTACGGCGTATTTAGGATACGTGGTCTGACAAATTTCTCAAGTTAGATGAATCGGGGAGGCAGGTTATTAACGGGTGGTCCAATGATATTAATTTATGCCTTCAATCTCCATTTAAGAGGAAGTATCACTGGTGCAAGAAAATACCCGTAGCTAATGGTGAATGGTACGATCTATGGGCTTCATGCGACCCTCGGAATGAAATTTGCGATGGAGGAATCGATAAGGATAGGGTCAAGGATAACAAATTCATGTGGCCTTCATATACTGATGAAGAAAGGTTGGAAAATCTCTCATTTGAAGAAGAAGAGGAACCACCTATTAGGCATTGTTGCACCCCGATAATTATCACTGATGACGAGTCCACACGAGCACGGCCTACATGCAATCCTTTCCGAGAGTATTGCAACGGGGTTGGTAACATCAAAGACGAGGAATGGACATGCCCGCATGAGCTCGAAAGACATGATGTTAAGTTCGGGGATTTATCCTTCGATGATTGGTATTCAGTGAGGTTCGGGGACGCAATCATTAATACAGTTTTGTTGAGAAATTTGGAGCTCAAATATGAAAAACATATTCTTCAAGGAAAGACCATAAAACCACTCAACGATATTCCTTCTAGAAACAACAACGACGAAGGAACTCGAAGTCATTAGTGTGAGAAAATAAAAACCCCTGACGGAGTTCTTTGGGCATCTTGCAACCCTTTTGATTATGAATGTAATGGGGGAAGCAGTATAGAGAGAGTTGGGGAAGATGAATTCTTATGGACCTTAACTAATGACGCGGAAAGAATAGAGTTGCCTTGGCTAGACAATTTGGGATTCGACAATTGGGCCAAATCAAATATGGAAAGGAAGATGCCTTAACTAAGGAGAAGATCTGGAAAGGATGTATGAGTAAAGAAGACCCAAGCAAAGAAGCTCCTAATGACATAAGTGAAGTATCGTGTAACACCCCCAATTTTTTGATACGCAGCAGAATTCAAACTGGGTGTTACTTCATGGCACAACAGTCATAACAATAGAAAACGAACTCTAATGGAGTCGTTTCAAAAGATTTATCATTCAATTTATATAAATATCAGAGTTTACAAAAATGAGGTCCCAAATGGTTCCATGTTTACAAAATACATTAAATTGATTTTCGAATGATAATAAAATTTATAGCCTTCTTGAGTATCTGTGCTCCTCCGTGCCAGCCTCGCACAATATGGACCTGAAATACATGCTTAAAACTGTCAACACAAAGGTTGAGTGAAATTCATAGAGTTTGTTTGATGGTTGAACACATTATGTTTGTAGTGTGAGCTATAGACTCACACCAATGGTTTGAAAACAAAACAGATATTATTTCACTAAGCTCATGATACCGAAAACGTTAACAGCTTGTCAATAGAAATTGATATAATAGTTTGCCAGGTCATTGGTCAAACAGTTGCCCTAATAGGTAATTTGCCAATTAACCTATGGTTCTTATAATAGAGTGCGTTTGTTTACCGGACTTGGTCAAACAAACGGGATTCGTCAATCCCGATAGATCTATCCACATTATTCGCGTTCACCCGCAAGTGATTAATGGTTCATGATAATA
Source organism: Chrysanthemum seticuspe (assembly GCA_019973895.1). Taxonomy (NCBI): domain Eukaryota; kingdom Viridiplantae; phylum Streptophyta; class Magnoliopsida; order Asterales; family Asteraceae; genus Chrysanthemum; species Chrysanthemum seticuspe. The sequence continues at coordinate 175,597,659 of BPTQ01000009.1, read as the reverse complement.
GGGACTTAAGTTTGGCAATAGTGGTACTTAGTGCACATAATACATTCAGATAAGCATATATTTTGAAAGCAATGTGTTCGATTTAAAATGAAGCATGTATTCCCCCCAAGGTTTGTAAAAACAATTAAGTAATAAAAAGTGGGGCTATGAACTCACCTCAGAGTAAATGATATCAAATGTATAATGAGAATGATGGATATGCCGTGAGAACTTCTACGAGCAACCTAAAATAGAATGTTGCGACTTAGGTTTGGAATAATGTTTAGGAAAACATAAACCATCCTATATACGTCTCTATGTTGATCATGATGTAGTACATGGTTTTTGTGTATGTTGTTTATAGAAATGGTCTAGTTGTGAAAACATGTTTAGTTTATATATATCGTACTACCGTTCGGGCCATCACAATTCAGAGGTCATGTAGTAAACTTTCGAGGAGCTAGGACACTTTAAATCGTAAATCCAGCAACTCGTCGATATGTTTTACCCAAATGAAACCCCTCACATGAAGCTCCCTAGTATTGTAGCACTTAGTAGATACAATATATGTTTTGAGTGAAGATTGTTATATCATAAAGTTTATCATGTTTTTAGTAAAAATCTAGTTTTTACAAGTTCTCATTGCTTACTAGTGACTACAACTTATTTAACATGTTCAAGAGTGAAGCTTTGGTAAAAATCGTCGGAAAAGGTAAAATGGTCATTTTTCCGTTACTTGTGAAAACACTATTTCAAAGATTAAATGAAATTTTGTTAAGTTAATATGTAACTAGTTATGAAAATAACTTGGTTTCGCTTTTAGTTGTGACAAAAGTATAGTCTTGAAACTACATATAAGGCAGTTTCAGTTTTTGAAAGAATATGGCCTGTTTAAGCGTTTGCAAGGTCCAAGCTTCTTTAGTAGTGAAGGAAAACGTCATTCCGGACAACTTTCGTGTTTTAACTTTTTGATGATTCGGACCAGAAGTACCACTTTTAGCACGACCAGACCCTTAACAGCAAGCTATTTGGCAGTTTCGGCGTTTTGGTTTTGCTAACTTCTTTTGGCCGTATCTTTTGACTCGTTTGTCCGTTTTATGTGATTCAAATTGCTAAGTTGTCCTTTTTATCTTGTCTACCATTTTATGTAAGTTAAAAAGTCCATATGTAACTGGTTTTAATGGTTTTAAACGTATAGAATATGACTAGTTTACTAGTTTGTTACTTTTACGACAATATGTGAATTAAAGCATTTTATTGAGTATATGTACATCATGAATCAACATAGTAACTATATATATAGCATGAAATAGTTAAGATTATGAATAATAAAGATGAGATGATGGTGGTGATTAGTTGCTTACAACTTTTGGCTTTCAATAAGAAAGGAGTAACTTAGTAAGGATAGGACTTTGATTGATCACTTAAGACTTCGGATTGAGCTAGCTTTCCACACCTTGGCACCCTTGAAATCTTGAATAGTTGGTGATAAAGAACTAATTGACTTGAGTGGATCTAAACTCAAGAAGACCACTTAAACTTGCTAGAGATTTGATGTAGTAGCTTGATCTTTGGAACTTCCTTGCATAAACTTGGAGTTTATAGATCAAATGATGGAAGATATGGTGGATTCAAGCTATGAACGACCCAAAACAGCTTGTGAAGGTCTTTAGGATGAATTTCACTTGCTATTTATAGGAGGGTAAGTTTGGTTAACCATATATTGGGTTAAATATTAACCATGGTTAAGTTAGGACACTTGTAATGATCTAAAGGAAGCATGGTTAGGATTATGCCACCAAAATGATGAATCCCCTCCCCTAGAGGCTGTCACAATTTGTGACAAGGCTTAGATGATAAGTCTTGATCTTATCTTGGTTACGGAGTGAGTTTTGGTTCCGTTAAATGCCAACCGTAAGTTGTTAAGCCATAAAACGTAAAACCGGGTATCGTAAAAATACGAAACTTGTAGGAATGATGAAACTCATAATTATACTCCATCTAAAAATATAAAATGAGTGATAAGTCTTATTGGGTGCAAAAACGCTGCTTAAATCTGGAAATACGGGTCAAAACGCGTAATTCGTAGTTTATCGGAAAAGAATGAAATTTCAGGGAAACGACCGTGAATTTATTTAGAGTAGACTAAAATTAGTCTAAAAGTAATATGAGATGTTAAAATGTGGTTTCCGCCATACACGGGATAACTTTATAGTTATACGTGAAGTCTAAAAGTTACGCGATTTAAGCAAAAATATAAAACATACAAGGTTAATTTCTTTATAGTCAAAGGAGGAGGGAAATATTTTTGACTTTTCCAAAAAAATGTAAAAGTTTCTAAAAATCTTAGGAAATATAGTGCAGGAATGGTTAAGTCTCGGTCTACGTAGAATTGTTTAAAACGTAAGTTTAGTTTCGTACAGCGCGGTGTTTATTTGGTAACATAAAAATAAATCTTAAAAATTCTCAAATTAATCATGAGTGATCTAAAAATTTATTTGATGCGAGGAAAATTTTCAGAGTTGATTTTCGTTATGCGCGTGATGACTAAATGGTGCTCCGACCAAAATGAAATTTTATAACAATGTTTTTTTAATAACGTTTGCGAAAATGATCTAACGATTGTCGAACTCTCAGGTCATTACTAAAATATTTTATCTTACGAGAATGTGAAATAAAAATTTTACGGGATGAATAGTGAAAGTGAATAGTAAAAGTGAATAGTAAATTCTCTAAAATGAAAAGTAAAAATTTGAGAATGGATAGAAATCCTGAAAATGCGAATTGTTACAGTCTCACCACCTTAATGGGAATTCCATCCCGGAATTCAATGTGTGTTATCCGATGTTGAAGTATCTAGGAAAATGTGGGTGTATGCGCCGAATTCTAACATTTGCGTTTTCAAATTTCTGGTCATAGAATGTATTATGTACCATGTGGCTTAAGTTGATAACCTAAAGGGTTTTGTTAAAATCTTATAGAGTCCAATATACCTAAAGTTTGGCTTTTCCCGATTCTCAAAACGAATCATATCTTATTGTATCAAGGCTATCAATAAAACCTTAATTTCTAACATGGAGTTTTTGGTGATAGTGTGCGGCATGGAGCCTAATTTATATTTGTATGGTTTCCTTAGTTGTTTCGTGGGTGATCTCTGAATACCTTAGTCTAGCAAATGGTTAACTAACACTTTCGTCTATATAGTGCCTCAAAATGGAATAGTTTTGTTGTTGTTAGGGTAACTGTTGTTAATCAAAGGTGTAAGATGTTGTTGATGTGAAATAGTTTATAATGATGTGATAATTTTTGTAGGAAAGTCTTGCTAGTGGCAAGTGGTTATCCAAACCATTTCCAAAGTTGATCATGTCTTAGGTGGTTTCGAGATGAAGGCTATATCGTATAGTGTTTATGCCTACTAGTGTTTGATAGAAACGTGGTATTATGAAGTTTTACATATTGAATTTCAATGGGGTTCAGATAATGATGTGACATGTTGACGATTAGAAGAGTGTAGCGTACGCTTACCATTATTCTTAGGTAGAGATGTCAAGTTTGTTTTAAAATCAAAAGTGAATTTTAAAGGAATATGGCGGAATGATATCCTTGAAACCTAATCAGGCTAGTACTTCTAAGGAATGACGAGAAGATTTGATGACTATCCAAGATAGTAGTTCGGATTATCTCATGTATGAAATTTTCAAGAATGAAATTAGGTAGTATAAATAAGATGTTAATATTGTGCTGAGTGGTAAGACACTATCGTGTCTCTAGATCTTTTTAATGAATTATGGTGGTTTATCGAGTTTAAGTAGGAAATTAACTTGAATATAACCCTTGTATAACTGTTCTCAGTGTTTGAAAAATTTAAGTCGAACATAGTTAATCAGACTATGTTCCACTATCCCTAGGTTAAATATAGGTGATTAGGCTATATTTAGCCGAGGTTCGATAAATTTTTCAAATACTTAAATTAGGTATACTTGTGATATGTCCATAGCTTTTGAGAAATTGTCCACTAAGCAAAGGCGATATCAAACCATCCAGTTGCAAGTCCTGGCCATAAAAGACTTGTAACCTATGTTTTCACATTCCATTGCATAGAAGATAGTATGGGTAGATACGTGTGGAAAGGAAATTTTAAATAATTCTAAAATAGTTTATACTCGGCTAGCATCACGGACCTTTAACAATGAAGGTTTTAGAAGAGAATTTTTATGAATGTAGAGAAAGTTGCTGAACTTCAGCTTTTGTAGATGATGAGTCAGTTTATCTTTTAGAAATCCCATTTCTTGTATTTCCATTATGGAAATTGATAGACTGTGACGGGTTTCATGTAAAACAATATCATATAATGTCTATAAGATAATTTTTAGAGACTTTGTATAACTTACAATGTCTGTGAAGTAAATTAGACCATTGTGTAACTCACAATGTCTTGAGAAATGATGGAGAGATCATTGTGTAACCCACAATGTCTTAAGAAATGATAGAGAGATCATTGTGTACTCACAATGTCTTGAGAAATAAATTAGACCATTGTGTACCTCACAATGTCTTGAGAAATGATGGAGAGATCATTGTGTAACCCACAATGTCTTGAGAGATGATAGAGAGATCATTGTGTACTCACAAGGTCTTGAGAAATAAATTAGACCATTGTGTACCTCACAATGTCTAGGGAATAATAGAGACCATTGTGCAACTCACAATGTCTAGGAAATAATAGAGACCATTATGCAACTTACAAGGTCTGAGAAATAGTTGAGACCACTGTTTCACTCACAGTGTCTGAGGATATAAGAGAGACCGCTGTAGGATTTACAGTGTCTGAGAATGTAATAGAGACTACTGTATCTCACAGTGTCTCGAAAAGTAGGAAAGACCATTGTAGTCAGTTACAATGTCTTGGATAAAGTTTCGTAATCCTAAAATGCACGAGTAGATACATGATTGGGAGATTGGAAAAATATGATTGTGCCGTAATGCCTTAGAATAGGCATACGGAGATATGTTGAGTACTTTGTTTATGATTGAAATTATGTCGAGTGTATATTAGCAACATACTAGTATGTTTGTATAGCTTAAAAAACCTAAAAGTCACATAATCGTCTGGAGGATGGAAGGCACGGAGAACGGAAGGCTATAAAATGTTTTTGTTTGAAAAAGTAGTTATAGTTTAAGTCTCGATTAGACCCGTTTCTCTATAACTGTGGCTCTGATACCAATCTGTAACACCCCCAATTTTGTGATACGTAGCGGAATTCAAATTGGGTGTTACTTCATGGCACAACAGTCATAACAATAGAAAACGAACTCTAATGGAGTCGTTTCAAAAGATTTATCATTCAATTTATATAAATATCAGAGTTTACAAAAAAGAGGTCCCAAATGGTTCCATGTTTACAAAATACATTAAATTTATTTTCGAATGATAATAAAATTTATAGCCTTCTTGAGTATCCGTGCTCCTCCGTGCCAGCCTCGCACAATATGGACCTGAAATACATGCTTAAAACTGTCAACACAAAGGTTTGATGGTTGAACACATTATGTTTGTAGTGTGAGCTATAGACTCACACCAATGGTTTGAAAACAAAACAGATATTATTGCACTAAGCTCATGATACCAAAAATGTTAACAGCTTGTCAATAGAAATTGATATAATAGTTTGCCAGGTCATTGGTCAAACAGTTGCCCTAATAGGTAATTTGCCAATTAACCTATGGTTCTTATAATAGAGTGCGTTTGTTTACCGGACTTGGTCAAACAAACGGGATTCGTCAATCCCGATAGATCTATCCACATTATTCGCGTTCACCCGCAAGTGATTAATGGTTCATGATAATAGGGACTTAAGTTTGGCAATAGTGGTACTTAGTGCACATAATACATTCAGATAAGCATATAGTTTGAAAGCAATGTGTTCGATTTAAAATGAAGCATGTATTCCCCCCAAGGGTTTGTAAAAACAATTAAGTAATAAAAAGTGGGGCTATGAACTCACCTCAGAGTAAATGATATCAAATGTATAATGAGAATGATGGATATGCCGTGAGAACTTCTACGAGCAACCTAAAATAGAATGTTGCGACTTAGGTTTGGAATAATGTTAAGGAAAACATAAACCATCCTATATACGTCTCTATATTGATCATGATGTAGTACATGGTTTTTGTGTATGTTGTTTATAGAAATGGTCTAGTTGTGAAAACATGTTTAGTTTATATATATCGTACTACCGTTCGGGCCATCACAATTCAGATGTCATATAGTAAACGTTCGAGGAGCTGGGACACTTTAAATCGTAAATCCAGCAACTCGTCGATATGTTTTACCTAAATGAAACCCCTCACATGAAGCTCCCTAGTATTGTAGCACTTAGTAGATACAATATATGTTTTGAGTGAAGATTGTTATATCATAAAGTTTATCATGTTTTTAGTAAAAATCTAGTTTTTACAAGTTCTCATTGCTTACTAGTGACTACAACTTATTTAACATGTTCAAGAATGAAGCTTTGGTAAAAATCGTCGGAAAAGGTAAAATGGTCATTTTTCCGTTACTTGTGAAAACACTATTTCAAAGATTAAATGAAATTTTGTTAAGTTAATATGTAACTAGTTATGAAAATAACTTGGTTTCGCTTTTAGTTGTGACAAAAGTATAGTCTTGAAACTACATATAAGGCAGTTTCAGTTTTTGAAAGAATATGGCTTGTTTAAGCGTTTGCAAGGTCCGAGCTCCTTTGGAATTGATGGAAAACGTCGTTCCGAACAACTTTCGTGCTTTAAATTTTTGATGATTCGGACCAGAAATACCACTTTTAGCACGACCAGACCCTTAACAGCAAGCTATTTGGCAGTTTCGGCGTTTTGGTTTTGCTAACTTCTTTTGGCCGTATCTTTTGACTCGTTTGTCCGTTTTAGGTGATTCAAATTGCTACGTTTTCCTTTTTATCTTGTCTACCATATTATGTAAGTTAAAAAGTCCATATGTAACTGGTTTTAATGGTTTCAAACATATAGAATATGACTAGTTTACTAGTTTGTTACTTTTACAACAATATGTGAATTAAAGCATGTGATTGAGTATATGTACATCATGAATCAACATAGTAACTATATATATAGCATGAAATAGTTAAGATTATGAATAATAAAGATGAGATGATGGTGGTGATTAGTTGCTTACAACTTTTGGCTTTCAATAAGAAAGGAGTAACTTAGTAAGGATAGGACTTTGATTGATCACTTAAGACATCAGATTGAGCTAGCTTTCCACACCTTGGAACCCTTGAAATCTTGAAGAGTTGGTGATGAAGTACTAAGTGACTTGAGTGGATCTAAACTCAAGAAGATCACTTAAACTTGCTAGAGATTTGATGTAGCAGCTTGATCTTTGGAAATTCCTTGCATAAACTTGGAGTTTATAGATCAAATGATGGAAGATATGGTGGATTTAAGCTATGAACGACCCAAAACAGCTTGTGAAGGTCTTTAGGATGAATTTCACTTGCTATTTATAGGAGGGTAAGTTTGGTTAACCATATATTGGGTTAAATATTAACCATGGTTAAGTTAGGACACTTGTAATTATCTAAAGGAAGCATGGTTAGGATTATGCTACCAAAATGATGACTCCCCCCCCCCTAGAGGCTGTCACAATTGGTGACAAGGCTTAGATGATAAGTGTTGATCTTATCTTGGTTACGGAGTGAGTTTTGGTTCCGTTAAATGCCAACCGTAAGTTGTTAAGTCATAAAACGTAAAACCGGGTATCGTAAAAATACGAAACTTGTAGGAATGATGAAACTCATAATTATACTCCATCTAAAAATATAAAATGAGTGATAAGTCTTATTGGGTGCAAAAACGCTGCTTAAAGCTGGAAATACGGGTCAAAAAAGCGTAATTCGCAGTTTATCGGAAAGGAACGAAATTTCAGGGAAACGACCGTGAATTTATTTAGAGTAGACTAAAATTAGTCTAAAAGTGATATGAGATGTTAAAATGTGGTTTCCGTCATACGCGGGATAACTTTATAGTTATACGTGAAGTCTTAAAGTTACGCGATTTAAGCAAAAATGTAGAACGTACAAGGTTAATTTCTTTATGGTCAAAGGAGGAGGGAAATATTTTTGACTTTTCCAAAAAATGTAAAAGTTTCTAAAAATCTTAGGAAATACAGTGCAGGAATGGTTAAGTCTCGGTCTACGTAGAATTGTTTAAAACGTAAGTTTAGTTTCGTACAGCGCAGGATTTATTTGGTAACATAAAAATAAATCTTAAAAATTATCAAATTAATCAAGAGTGATCTAAAAATTTATCTGATGCGAGGAAAATTTTCAGAGTTGATTTTCGTTATGCGCGTGATGACTAAATGGTGCTCCGACCAAAATGAAATTTTATAACGATGTTTTCTTAATAACGTTTGCGAAAATGATCTAACAATTGGCGAACTCTCAGGTCATTACTAAAATATTTTATCTTACGAGAATGTGAAATAAAAATTTTACGGGGATGAATAGTGAAAGTGAATAGTAAAAGTGAATAATAAATTCTCAAAAATGAAAAGTAAAAATTTGAGAATGGATAGAAATCCTGAAAATGTGAATTGTTACATATCGGATGAAGATACCAAAGATTCGACGAGAAATGAGAAAGAGGAATGCAAGCAAGTGCTAGTGGAAAATTTACTCAACAATAAATGGTTTAAAGGTACCGAGTCCGATGATGATGATATAGATTACCTTGAACTACAAGGAGAAGATGAATTCATTGACCCCGAAGATGAAGCATATGAACAAAGAAGGTGCAAACTTCTTGGCATTCCATATAAGAGGCTGCCACCAATTGTAGCAGAAATGTATGAGTTCACTAGATACCACCTGGGGCCGGACGAAAAGTTTTGCAAAATTCGGAAGATCGAGACTAAAGAATATCTCTGAACCGCTACAAATGTTGCCTGGGTTAGACATAATTTGATGAAGGATATGGAGGAAGTTGGCCAAGTCCGAAGGCCACCATAAAGCCGTGAGGCTTTGAGTCTAACTTAAAGACTCGTAAAGAAAGAAAAGTGCTCTTTCGGGAGACAACCCGAATTATCCCTTTCATTTGTTTTATTTCCATTTCTGTTGGGTTTTGTGTTTTCAACCATTTTTGCAGGAAAACGGAGAAAATTTGCTGCACCATGCTGAATGGGGACCTGTTTTGTCCACAGTTACGGCGTAACTCATTCTTATGGTTACGCCGTAACATACTTTTTGTAGTATCTTCTTAGAGCATTACCAATTACGGCGTGATCCCATGCAACGGTTACGCCGTAGCTACACTCCTGTAGCGTCTGCCAGGTTTTTCTTTAATTACGGCGTAACTCCTTATAAGAGTTACGACGTAACTATCCTCTGTAACACTTCTTTCTTTTTAAACACAATAACCTTGTATTAGTTTTTAAATGAACTTTGTGGGTATGTTCCCTGTAAGCCCTCATGAGACTACACTCGTCCACTTGGGACACCAAGTGGTTTAAAAGGCTTGTTGCATACGCTAAATGCAACCGTGATTCCTACGAAAGTGAGTTAGGTTTCTTTTTCATTTTTCTTTTTCTTTTTAGAATTATGCTTGTCGGCAGTGTGATTTCAGGGATTGAAGTTTGCTCGTGGATGCTTATACGAAGGCACGATTCTTTTCGTGGGCCAGGGCCTTTCTTTCTTTTTGGAGCAAATTTCAAGGAAGTTCTCGCTCTAATTCTACTTTTCTCTTCACCTTTATTTAACGCTTAGTACAAAAGGGACTTTGTACATTTCAAGTGGGGGGACGGGAGTAGAATTGTCTCTTGAACTTTACTTTGCCCTCGTTTTTCTAGTTTATTTTGAAAAATTATGCCATTTTTAAAATTTTGACATGTTTTTCTTAACCTAACTAGATTAGACCTTAGCCGAGCACATTATAACCCTTGATATTATATGGTTAGATTAGCCTTATCCGTTTCCAAATTTTTACCCTAAATCCACCAAATTATGAGTGTGCCGGTAGCTTGTAAACTTTAGAACTTGGCCTTTGCATCATTTCAAGACCATAGACGTGGTATGTTGAGTTAGCTCGATGTATTTGGACTTTTCAGTTTAAGAAGACAGTATTATAGGATTATCACCCAAATAGCCTATCATTGTATGTCTATCGATTAGTCACCTTGACTTCTCGACCCCCATGTTAAACCCTTTGTTGCACTCACCTTTAGTGCAAGATACCCCTAGATACACCCATCTGAGCCATTCCTTTTATTTTGATCACCCAACATATTGTTTTGTTACACCCTTACACCTTAGCCTACCCTGTAGTCTTTATTTGTAATTGGGAAGTCACTGTTTGCCTAAGTTCAAGGTTCAAGTGGAAAGGTTCGGGAATCACGCTTTCGCCAATGACATATTCTTAAAGATCATTGAAGACCCCCCCCCCCGAATTCTCATATTGTTCATCTCAAGTGGGGGGATGTTATGTTTTGTTGTTATGTTAGGTGAAATAAATGATGTAATTCGAAGAAAAAAAAAGTTATTGTTATTTATTTGATTGTAAAGTGCGAAGTTATAAGCACTATGATATGAGCTTATTATAAATTTAGTATCGAGGAGGCCACCTCGGTCACATTTGAAGAATGGAGTTGGAAATGTGCCCATCATGACGTCCTCTAATGGCACATCTACCTGCTATTATCATGATCCGGTTTCTTAACTTCGAAACTTGAACTTTGGACGAACGGTAAGTGGTGATGACTTGGTTGTAGATTTAGACTATTTGCTTGATTTTATTTTACACCAATTTTATCCCATGTCTTATCCTACCCTTTAGTCATGAAGAGTGTCTAGGTGATGCAGCGAGCAATCTTTGGTGTCTTGGCCATGGATTTGGTCATGTATCATTGATTTTGTCCACTTCGCCGTGACATGTTAGTAATGACAAATCGCCCTTAACCTTTTTCGTGTCTACCTATATTACCTTCAAGAATTGTTTTGTCCTTAACTCTAGTGGTGGAGATTTGTGTAACCGTCAAGCTTATGATAGAATACATGTTAGGACTATGCGATGAGTGATCACCCTGAAATTGACACTTAGAATAGTTGAGAGATTTGAGTGTTTTGTTCCCATTTTGTGAGGTGTTCGGCTTTGTTTTATTCTAGCATAAGGGATTTGTAAACTTATATTTTCCAGGTAATGGGAGATATCTTTTTAGGAATCTATCTAATAAGGTCTACTTGAGGGGAAGTAGTGTTCAAGTGGGGAGATATTTGATAACATCAAATAGTCCTGAATATTAAGTGTCAATTTCCCCCGATAATGCCCGTATTTTATTTTATTTATATGGATTTACGCTTGTTTTCCTCTATATTTCACTTTCAGGTAAATTATTAGCATTGAAGCTAATGAGACGCGGATTTGGAGAGTTTATTGAAGATATATGATAGTATGCTCATTTTGAAGATGTTACGGCGTAACTCTCCTCTCACATTACGCCATAACAGAAGAGTGACTCAGAAAACCAACTCAACTGAAGTTTCGTGCCGCTGCAAACTACGACGTAACTAATTCCACAATTACAGCGTAATCACGATTTATTAAAGATACGGTGTAACTCATTCCTGATGTTACGCCATAACCAGCTTTTCCAGAGCAAATTACGAAGAACTAGATGTTACGGCGTAACTCTTAACTTAAGTTACGCCGTAACCAGATCTGGCCTATAAATACCGCCCAAATTCCATCATTTCTATTCATTCGCTTCACACACCAATTCAGAGAACGTGGGTAGAAGGTTGAAGGCAGATCCTAGGGAGCATACGGAGCCATCTACAAGGGAGAAATCACTCCCCTACGATAAGCATTAGCATTTTAACATTTCTTTACTTTCAATTCATGTATTTCGATATGTTAAACATTGAATCGATTGTTTTAGTTAATATGAGCGGCTAATCACCTCTGGTGCTAGCCTAGTTATCATTCCTTAATTGTTTTCTTTAGGTTACATTGCTTCCATATAATTGTTTCTAGTGTATGCATGCATAGTTTGTTGGTAGCTACCCTTGTTTTGGTAGTTTTGAATGGCGGCAGTGGCTAGTTACTTAGGAGATATGACCAACTGACCCTAAGTAGTTAGACTGAGTGGGAAGGGTAAGAATTGACCAACTGACGACCCTTCTTCGCTTGTGCGATTTGACCAACTAATCACCTACCGTTTGGATGAACTTAAGAAGTTAGGGATGAGTGTTTAAGATGCTAGCGCCCGGGCACTCATTGTTACAAATCTTGCATGTAGCGGAACTTAATGACTTGGCTAGGGGACTAAAAACAACTGGACTTTCAAGGGGTCACCCAAGATCTCCGGTGGAAACCTTTGCTGATAGGTTAGGACGAACTGACCAAATGTTGTCCTAGCGACTTTTACCCCCACTTGAAGCAATTGGAAGTAATTAAACATAAACTTAACATGATAGGAAGATTAACTAGGTTAGCACACTTCTCCTCTACTGATCACAACCTTCACCTTTATTAGCTTTTTTTATTTTCTTGTGTTTAGTTATTAATTAATCATTTCAACATTAAAATCTGTGACACCTAGACTTAGTTAAAATCCGCACACATAGCTCTTGGGATGACCTCAGTTTTACTGAATACTACACTACACACGACCGGGTACATTGCCCGTTAGTGCATTAGGGTAGACCATAGGTATAGTGAGACAATATAAATATTATAACCTGGTCAGTAAAACCTGCATTAGGTATAGAAAGCTACCAGAGGAAAGTCAATCTGACTCCTCCTTTGCTAGCTTGTCAGGGTATGCATATTTTCAAAGGCAGGACATGTTTTACCAAACTCGGCCTTGGACTATGTCTTGTGTATGTGACCGGTACAAAGAATAAAAGATTGTTCAGAGTCATTGAAGTTGCCAAGTTTTCCTCCGGTACTTTGTTGTGGATATTGGAGAAACTTGAAAGGATATTGAATAAGGTGGAGAATCATCAAAAAGAGATGAGTGCTAGAGACCATCGTTAGATGACTAGAGTTGTGAAAGTCATCAGAGAAAGGCTAGCGCTTTAAGCATCATGGATAAGAATGGAACAAAGAATTCGATCTCGAAGCTGCCCACACAAGAAACCTATAAATAGAAGACCTGGATGTTCTACCCTTAGAGAGAGATTGTTGGAACACAAAAAGTGTAAATCATTAGTTCAGGAACTTCTATTTATATTATGTTATAGACTAGGGTACGTTATGTAACTTAGTAGTGCCTTGCGACACATATTACCCTCGCAACACTTGTATAGTTGCGAGGGGAAACTGAACGTGTGTATGGGTATAAATACCCCTACCTCATGGGTTATGAGGTGTGTGTTTCTAATATATGTCTTGCGAGACTTTCTATCTTTCTCTCATTTCTCTCTCTAGGATGAAGTTCTCATACCCACTTTATCTCTCTTAGATTAGTAGTGTAGACGTGATATTCTTGGAACAACATAAAATCGTAACCAAATACTATATATTAACACTAGATAAAATAATCAAAATCTTACCAGATTTTAGGGTCACTTGGGTGTAACTTTTACATGTCATAAGGAATGTTGCAAAAATCGGTCAACTCAGCCGATTAATCGTTAATCGGTCGAGTACCTTGTCGATTTTTGAAAATCGGTCGAAAAATCGGCCTAGGAAAAAAATAAACACTAAGCAGTCAAAAAATCGGTTGAATCAGCCGATTAATCGGCCGAATCGGTCAAAAATCAGCTAAATCGGTCATTTTAAAAAAAATAATAATTTAGGCATTCTACTTAATTTGGGGATTGTATATTTCATTTATAACGCACAATGGGCATCATAATCAGAATTTGAGCTTTTTATTGAGGTTTGGAAACATAGCATGCTTGGAATCGGTTAAGATTTTTTGTTTGGTCTCCAGAAATACCAAAAAATTGCAGGAAATACCAATCCGATTAATCACCGATTAATCCCGACTTGACTGATTACTCGCTACAGGGTGGTCGACCTCCCGACTACCGATTCACGATTTTTGCAACATTGGTCATAAGAAAATATTTATACTTAGCACTTATAGACAAGTTGTTTTACTGTCTTAGGAAGATTTTAACATAAAAATCATAATTTTATAATAAGTTTAAGTCTATCAAAAGTAATTTACAAAAAACTACTCCAGAAAACAAAGTTGTTTGCACCCTTGACTTGTAACAAATGTTTGGAAGACCAAAACTTTGATTCTTTAGCTAAGACCACATGTAATTGAAATCTAACTTATAAAACAAAGTTCCAAAAGTAGAATTAGTCATTTTTACCATATTTAAAGGAAGATATTACCATAGAAAGTTGGTTAAAGAAAGTTGTTCAAACAGGTCAATTTTACAACATGTCTTGTGATGATTGTTTAAGGGTTTAAAACTTTGATTCATCAAGCAAAACCACTTGTACTTAAAAGTTAACTCACAAATAAAATCCCATAATTTGAATCAATGATTTTTACCTCAAAATGAGAAATTTATTGCCGTGTAAAGTTCAGTCAAGAAAACTACTCAGAAATAGCAGCTTTACAACTTGTCTTGTAACTACAGTTTGGACTACCAAAACTCAAAATCTTTACATGTAACCACTTGAGTTTGAAAGAGAACTCATAATTTTATATCTCAGAATAAAGAACAAGACTTGAGGTGGTGTATTGAGGGAGATATGGCCTACCAAATTCAACCATAACTTCTAGACAAAATATGTCCAAAAACCTTTACTCTTCCACAAGCATTTTTCATTGACCAAACTCAATAAATCAACACAAACAATACTCTAGATCATTTTAACAACCTTTTAAGAGTGTTTTAAAGATAAAATAACAAAACTCAAGTAAATCTAAAATTCTTTTAACTATCACGTGAAAAAAGAGTCAAAATATAGAAAAACTAGGGTTTGTAGAAAAAGTTTTAACATCAAATCTTCTTATATCAAATACATACATTTTCTACATGAATTTTATGATTTGAGGCTAATTTTATGAGTTTCTTGATGGTTTTTGTTGGGCCAATTAAGTGCCTAATGGTCTCTGACTAAGATTTGAATAGAAATTAGTCTAAGTAAAAGAAGACTCCCTGATAATAAAATCAAAGAGCATTTCAAGAAGACTTGTTTTCAATAAAGTCAGCGAACAGCTCTCGCATAGTTCAAGTCTTAGACATTGTTAAGCTTACTTAAATACATACTTTCTAGCTGATGCGGGTCAGCCAGTATGTAAAGGAACTCTAGCTGAAGTACAAAGGTTCATCAGGGGTAGCAGTAGCCTGATGAACCTCTCAACTCTCTGATCAGACCAACATAGCAGAGCTTTCACTCCTTGAAGTTTAGGAGGGACTTTTCACTAATAAGTTTGAGCGGGACAAAGTGTATTTTAGTGAAAAGTCAAACATACATGAGTTTGTGATAAAAGAGTGAACAATTGATGTAATTGTTCACAAAAGTAAGGAATGAGCATTTCCTAATATAGATGCATTAAATGTATGATGTACTTTATTGTACCTCGTCTATTAGTTTTGTGACACGCATCCACCTAACCCCACTAGAAACTACCTCGTACTAGTATACATAGGAATGTTGCTCGAAGTAAAGTGCTTGTCGCTTCATACTATATTATTATACCTATTGAAGCACTTTACCCCCTGATTAAACTTACAAGAATCTCTTATAGATTATAAGTTCACTTGCAAACTTAGTAATCTAAGTTTGCATGTTTAGAGAGTTGGTTATACATTGTTATTCAATTTAGTGTTTTCAGCACAACACTTTGTAATTCTTTGATTCATATCAATAAAGAGATTATACATTTGAAAAGTTATATTTTGTGTTGTTACTTAAAGTTCCTTGAAGGCATTAAATTTTAGATGACGTTTCAAACCAAGGAGTTGATTTACTTCAAGATGAGGTTAATGCCACTTTTGTCAACGGTCTTCCCAGGAAATAGCTGAGCAATCATACTCAAAGAGCCAACAACTCCATAAAAATGACACCCTAGCCTCACTTTATGGAAAATTGATAAGGATTTAAAACGTATACTTTTAGGGGGTCATTTAAGCCCTAAATCGACCAATTTTATATCCGTTACTACTTAATTTCGTTCCTTTTCACTTTTTAGGTCTCTTGGAAGCAAAATGCTGGAATGAAGCACATTTGGACGAAAAGGAGCAAATACATGAAGAAAATGGCAAAGTCAATATCGAAGCCACTCAAAGCTGATCAAAAGTACCTGACGGCGTCCCAATCAAAGGGCGTCGCCATCCCTCTATGATGACTTGACAAAACATGTACGTGACGGCTCAGTGGAAATTTTGGTCGCATAACCTGACGGTGTCACGCCTTAAAGAAGAAGGGTGTCACTTACAGTTTTCAACTCAGACGACCCAGATCTAGAATCAAGACGACGACCCAACTAGCGTCACAACTCTAAGGTGACGCCGTCCCATCGATGACTTGGCCTAGACAAAACCCTAATGACGGCGAGCTGACGGCGTCCCATGCAAAAGGTGACTGTTGGGTTTATTGATTTGATGATACAAAACAATAAAGAATGAAACATCAAGGATTTAAAGTGACAAAGAAGAAATGTACAAAAAGATGGAGGGACTTACTTGCAAAAGAAGATTTATTATTTAGTCCTGCGTAGTATCTTGTAAACCCTAATCCTATATTATATAAAGAGGACATGGGGTGTAGGTTTTATGAATAATTAAGTCTTCCATAATGTAGTCATTAAAGGTGTGTGTGTGTCCTAGGCGTATAGTCTTGTAAACGCCTAGGAAAGTAGTTTAGTTAACCCCCAAGATCAGAGGTGTCTTAGATCCCTGTTACAAATTCTTCACATATTTACTTTGGTGATCTTTTTCATACGTACATGGTCTACCTCGTACAATTGATGAGTAAGTAAATATCATTCATGATGGTTGAGTTTTGATTGGATTAAAGGTCGGTGATATTTAATATTAACTGATCTGATATTTGTGTTTGAGGATTATGAGAGACATGGGAATGGATGGCTTTTATTCACATGACAAAAAGTAACCAATCGATTATAGTGGGTTGGTGTTTTATATTATTTATTCAATTGCTTAAGGTGTATATGAGCATGACATAATTTAATGCACCTTGTATGGTTCTTTGAATTAATTGGTGAAACCTCGTACTCATGAATCAATTGGTCGGTGTTAACATGCTGCTACTAATTAAGAATCTGCTACTAGTTCGATGTGTTCCTACTGCTCGCAATATTACGAAACTACTGCTAGCTTTAGTTAATTTGCTGCTAGTTATTTCGTAATCTACTGCTACGAACTACTGCTAGTGATATCGGTTACAACTGCTACCTTTCTCGTTTCTACGGCTAGGCTTATCATTACCATTGCTAGTATTTCTTCATTACCACTACTCCACAATATGTTACCACTGCTGTTGGGGGTTACTACTGCCATCGCATTTTACCACTGCTATTTACTGTTCATTGAGATTAAGTGGAGCTGACCTGGTTATGAACGGATTCTGCAGATCAAAGGTGGAGTTGTAGTCTATCAAGTTTGGTTAATGATTGTATTGATGGATAGTTGGAGAGACGTTATTGATCAGACGATAATATGGTGTGGCCAGGAAACAATGTTTGGAGTGGTTTGTAAGTACTACAGTTGGTCCTGTTCTTTAAGAAGGTATTGTTGCTAATTTATGTTGAGGTGCTCGTTAACTAATATGCTACTAAGTAGTGAATATTCTGATTGGCTATAATGGCGGTGATGATTTCTTTCTAATTGGTGGTATTTTATTGTCGTGGGTATATTAAAGAGTAATGGTTTGACATTATTCTTTTGAGCTTAAAGGGAAGTTTGGTGATTCTTTTGGAAGACTGAACTACATGCATGCATGATGAAAGATTAATGCTTATGAGCTTTATTTGGTTATTAAGTTTCACATGGGAACAGAAGTACACATGGGATGGTGGCTGTTGGATTTCATGTTATGCTCGATATCGAACGGTCCATGGTTTTTAATTCTCGTGTGGTTTTCGACTTGAGGGGAAGTCGAGCATGATTATTGTTATGGATTTTTGGCGACACGCACAAGAGTTGGTTCACACACACAAGGAGTTTGGATTTTTGTTCTTAAATGTTTTAAAAACGCTCGTTTTTGGTTTTATTGAAGAATTGATTATGAAGAGGATTATTTATCACTTATTTGAAGATGAAGTGGAGTTTCTTGGATGCGTGTTCTTATTATATTTTTAAATGGCTAACTACATTTAAAAGTAACTTGTTCGTGCTTCAATGATTGTGACGAAGAATTGACACAACACTTAAAGGAGTGACGTTATTGTGCTCAGTGATTATCGTCAAGAGATTGCGGTCTCCCTATACATGGGTATACGTTCAATGTCATGTATAGTGCAAGATATAAGACACAAGTTTGGGTTATTTTACTTCTTCATCAAATTCGTTATATTTGGTTTTCTTCACAAGTGATCATTACAAGGAGCTTACAGATTTGAAGAATCATTTGATGTTCATGCACCACTCAAGGGGGAGTTTCTACTGCTTATATTCTCTATTTGTTGATAACAAAAAGGGGAAGAGATGTTGGAGTGGTATAGCAGGATTAAGGGGAAGACAAGAGTGTTTCATTCATGGTGAGATTTAATTATCTCAACTTCTGCTACTTCGTCTAGGGAAGTTCGTACAAGAACCGTGTTTGTTTTGTCATCATCAAATAGGGGAAGATTTTTGGGTTTATTGATTTGATGATACAAAAAAAATAAAGAATGAAACATCAAGGACTTAAAGTGACAAACAAGAAATCTACAAAAAGATGGAGGGACTTACTTGCAAAAGAAGATTTATTGTTTAGTCCTTCGTAGTATCTTGTAAACCCTAATCCTCTAGTATATAAAGAGGACATGGGGTGTAGGTTTTATGAATAATTAAGTCTTCCATAATGTAGTCATTAAAGGTGTGTGTGTGTGTCCTAGGCGTATAGTCTTGTAAACGCCTAGGAAAGTAGTTTAGTTAACCCCCAAGATCTGAGGTGTCTTAGATCCATGTTACATTTAGGTTGCACGTTATTATTCTGATCAAATAATAATTGGTGGTGATTGTGGAAGAAACCTTGTGTCAATAATAATGATGTTTTGATTTATTCCAATGTGCATCTTATTGTTATCACTGTTATTGTTAAACCCTAAGGCTCAAAACGATCTCAATGAGTCTAACAAACTCCACAGTGACGCCGTCGCATTTGTAAATCTATATATAGAATTCGATTTTTTGGCATTTAGGGAAGTAGACTTTTGGAGAAAAAAGCCTAAATCGTTTGTAGTCCGAATTGGACAGTATCGTAGGGTCCCATACCCTATTTGACACATCGAAATAAGTCTTTTAATCCAAAGTAACATTATGTCTATCCCGAATTCGATTGATTGTGTGTATGCTTGCTTGTTTACCATGTCTAGCTAAATTTCTTGTGTGTTTGCTTAGATCTATGAAACCTAGTTATTGATTATTGTTAGGTTGTTTCTTATCTTAATTGTAAATTGGCTTAGGAGTGCAACTAGGCATCATTCATTGTATTTAATGCTTGAGTATGCTTTATGAATGTGTAGCTTATGAATGAAATAGCTTAGGCTTGCCGACTGCGTATGTCATAAACGAGAGATAACCTCAAAGAACTAGGGGGCACGCATACCCTACGACCTCAGGAATACAACGTGTTAAGATAAGGTGTGACAATTCAACCGACCAATAAAAGATAACTAGGGAGTAATAGTATCTAGGTAAACACATTTGTAATCATCATACGAGCACACTTCAATTAGACATAAGACTACCCGTAGTAATTAGATAAATTAGATAATTAGACAAGTAGAAGTAATCGGTAGAAGTACCACCCCCCAAACCAATTGCTCCGAGATTTTACCTTAGCTTTTTAAAAAAACCAATAAAAAGATTAAAAAAAAAAGAATCATCCTCAACCCCCACCTTCTCGTCATACATTTCTTACTAGCATTCCTATTCCCCTAGAGAACGATATCAATCCCCAAGGCTTACCCAATACTACACTACAATTAGGTTCACTGCCTAGGAGGTTGAAAAAATTGCTCGACGAAAAGGAAGTTTCCTTTGACCCCGAACGCGCTCCGTACGCGCATCAAGTTTTTGGCGTCGCTGCTAGGGAATAGAATAGCTAGTTAGATCACTATCTCGTTTAGGTTCCTTTCTTGATTCCTATCAAGTAATATTTGTTTCTTATTTTCATTAGCTTCCTTGTAGTCTATCCCCCTTCTTCGTGAATTTCTTCGTCACCCCATCACTTTTCATCATGGAAGGTGATAACCCACCACCAAATCAACCACTTCCCATCGACCCACCACCAATTGACCTGCCAAGAGGCCGTACTCTTGGTGAATACTCTAAACCGAGCCATCAAGGCTATAGGAACACCATTGAGCTCCCTGATCAAGCTCAAACTACCGCCCTATGATCCGACACCATCTCAAGTTGGGATGTGCATTCCATGGACTTTGTTCCGAAGATCCTAATCAGCATCTTAAGGACTTCCTTAAAATTGTTGACTCCATCGACCTTGATGCTACCACTCGGGAGACCACGCGCTTGCGTCTCTTCCAATTCTCTCTACGGGACCAAACTAGTAATTAGCTTGAGCGACTTTCCGCTAGATCCATCTCAAGTTGGGATGATCTCACCACTCGTTTCCTTGCCCAATTTTTCCCACCGGGGAGAACTACCAAACTTAGGAATGACATCCTGATGTTCCAACAACGTCAAGGCGAAACTCTCTACGAGGCGTAAACTCGATTCAAGGACTTGCTCCATCAATTCCCTCATCACGGCATCGATCTTTGGCTTCAAGTCTAAATCTTTTATGATCATGTCAATTTCTCAACTAGGCAAACCATCGACCAAGCGGCCGGTGGCAAACTTAGTGAACTCACCTCGGAAGAATCATGGGGTACAATAGAGGACCTTGCCCTCTATGACAACGAATGTTGGAATGACCCCCGTGAGTTGCCCAAAACTGTCATGGCAATCTCTATGCCTCCCATTGACTTACAACCTTCCAATCGTAGGATGCTCGAACTTGAAGATCAAGTCAAATTCCTAATGAGCTCCTACGAGAATCCTAAGTCTTCACACCAAGTGAACAAAATCACTCTACCTTGTGAATTATGTAGTGGTCCCCACGACACTCGTGATTGCACAAGACTCCCCAAACAAGCTTTTACGGACTATGCCTCCACACGTACCGACGGAGCGGGAGAGAAGTGATACACTTTCAAGCCCGAGCAAAACAACTTAGGAAATTCCTACAACCCCTCATGGAGAAATCACCCTAACCTTAGGTGGAGCCAAAACTCGAACCTATCCCAAAACAACTCATCTAGTCCACCCAGTAGGTCCTAACCGAACCACACCTACTACAACAACTCTCCAAACACCGAGAATTTCACTAATCTCGAGGCAATGGTGTCCAAATTCATGTCATCTCAAGAAGCTCGATTGACTAAGCTTGAAGCGGATTTCAAGCAACGACAAAGCAAGATGACAACCAAGCTCGACGCCCTCTTAAAAGCCTTCAATGACTGGGAGATTGGAGCACTCCCAAGTGACACTATAAAGAATCCAAAAGTGAATTTGATTTCATCGAATTCATGTTGTTGCTTGATAACGCTACACGCGTCGTTCGGGGTCAAAGGAACTTTCTTTTCATCGAGCAAGTTTTTCAACACCCTAGGCAGTGAACCTAATCGTTGTAGTGCAGTATTAGGGTAAGCCACGGGATTTGATATCGTTCTCTAGGGGAATAGGAATGCTAATGAGAAGTCACTACGCTAAGGTTGGGGTTGAGGAAGATTATTTTTTATCTTTTTTTTATATTTTTAGGAAATGGAAAGGTACGAATCTCGGGGTTTGGATTTGGGGGTTGGTATTTCTACTGATTACTCTACTTATCTAATTATCTAGTCTAGTGGTGTATGTAGCCTATGTCTAATTATTGTGTGCTCGTATGATGATTTAAAGATGTGTTTACTTAGGTTTTATTACTCCTTAATTATCTCCTATTGATGGTTGAATTGTCACGTCCTTATTCTTAATCGCGTTGTGTGTCTAAGGTCGTAGGGTATGCGTTTATCCCTAACTCTTTGAAACTACCAAAGGTTAATGACTACAAAATCTCTAGGATTTATAAACTTTAACTCTAAGGTACTCTTCGGATGGTTTAGCCTACAATGACTCTAGGTACTATAAGCTAAGGTTCACAAAGATTAATCAAGCATTAATTACACAACGGATGACCTATCGCAATACTAGATCATCAACAATTAAGATAAGAGACAACCAATCAATATTCAATAATTAAGTTTCATATCTCCTAAGCAAACACACAAGTAAATTAGCCGGACATGGTAAACATGCAAGCATACACACAAGTAATTGAAGACATAATTGAATTAATGAAGTAAAACACTTATCTTGGTGTAAGTTAGGGTATGGAACCCTAAAATACTGTACAAGACAGCCTTGGTTCGGTTTAGGTTTTTACTCAAAAAGACTACACTGAAAACTAAAAAATTCGGATTCTATATATAAGATTACATATGCGACGGCGTCACCTTATGATTTGTGACGCCGTCGGGTCGCCGTTATTAGGGTTTCGTATTTGCCACGTTAGTCTTACGACGGCGTCACCTTATGCTTGTGACGCCGTCCCCTTCAGTCTCTGACGTCGTCTGGATCAAATCTAGGCCGTCTGAGTTGCGACGACCTACTCTTTTAAAACCTGAAGCCGTCACTTGTAAATAAGCAATTTGGCTACTAAGCCATCACAAAAGTGGTACGACGGCGTCGCAGATAACACCTGACGCCGTCACCTTCAGTTTTAGCAACCTGAGTGTCTTGATTCTTGACTTTGGCCATTTTCTTCGTATATTCGCGCCTTTCCGTCCGAATAAGTGTCATTCCAGCATTTTGCCTTCAAGATACCTAAAAAGTGAAAAGGAACGATATTAAGTAATAACAGATACAAAAGTGATCAAATAAGGGCTTAAACGACCCCTCAAAAAGGTACATTTTAAAACCTTATCATTGCTCACCATGGGAGAGTGCATATCCATGCCCTTCACACCCAAAAGTCTACTCGGTCAACGCCATCAACACGGGTTCCAAACGATCCCTCATGAGATACCAAGGACCTGAACCAACGGTCCATCCAACTCTTGAGAAACCCATCAACCAAGAACCCAAACCTACTCTAGAAGAGGAGTATAAGGAGCTCCACCAAGAAAAACCGGTTCTTGAAGTCTTGACTCATGCGCCTTATTATAATGCTTTAAAAGAAAAAATATGAGCAAGAACTAAAATTAGGAGAATGTGGGTCCGCATTTGCGCAAAATAAGTTACCTAAGAAGTTAGATGATCCCGGTCTATTCATTCTTCTGTGTAGAATTGGAAATTCCAAGTCTTTCAACACATTAGCCTACTTAGGATCAAGCATCAATCTTCTTCCGTTGTCCCTCCATAGAAGCCTTAACCTAGGTAAGATAGAACCAACGGAAACCATCTTTGGTCTAGCGGACGGTAGTATTACATATCCGGTAGGGATAATTAATGACATGGTAGTGCACGTAGGTCGATTAACTCTTTTGGCGGATTTCCATGTGCTAGACATGAATAAGGACCCAACATGCCCATTGTTAGTAGGAAGAGGATTCTTAGCTACCGCTAGTGCCATAATTGATTGTAAGATGTCTAACATAGTGGTAGGAGAAGGGAGTGCTAGGTCAATTTACGATGCCAAAAAGCATATCTACTACAAAGAGGATGAACAAATACCCTATGAGATCATGTTGGATAAAAAATCATCTAGATATGGACCTTGGATTAATGGAGATTTTGTAGGTCCTCAACGACCTTTCTATCTAGAAGAGACCTTCATAAGTAACTCAACTCTCCAAGAACAACAATTGGCTAGGGATATTGAAGTGAACCCGTTCGAGGATACCTTGGTGTTTAGGAAGATGACCGAGTTCCTAGGAACCTTGCCCATTAATCTTAATATGAATAAGTGGAAAGTTGAGAGTGAGAAGCCTAAGCATAATTGGAGTTGGGATAGACCACCTAGTGATGGAAATGGAGAATGGAACATTAGGATGACAATCTATGATCCCCATGGAGAAAAGTTTGAAAAGGCATACCAGACTAAGCGTACCAATATGAAGATAAAAGATTAGTTTGATCCCTATGACATTCTTGAGGATAAACTTACTTTCATAGGTACGTAGGAGCATGACTTCGAGTCTAGCTACAAGACTCATAAATAAAGAAAAGCGCTTCATGGAAGGGAACCCATGCTTAATTGTTTGCTTGTTTTGTGTGTTGTACATCTTTTTCATTGTTGTTTATTCTCATGTTGGATTTTGTGAAAATGCTTTATTTTGTTTTTAACCTCGTCTTAATTACATATAAAGGTATTTTACAAAAAGATAAGTGTAGGGAAGATCACATACGTTTTTAAAGAACATGAACATGAGAATTACAATTAGTGAAATTGATATATATGTGTTTTTCTTAGAGTCAAATGCTTGTATCGAGTCATAATGGATGTTTTGCAAGAATTTTTCCAGGTTTTAAATATGTAATTTTTCCAGAATTTTTCCAGAAAAACGCAGCAGACCAGTTTCTCTAGGGACAACCTGACGGCGTCAGGATTAAAGCCTGACGACGTCAGGTTAAGCAGGAACAGTTTATCATTTTTTTCATTTTCTGTGCTACTTATAAATTTTTGGAAATTCCCAAGTCTTAATTTTCTTGAAAAACTGAAAACATCCATTCCACAAGCATTATATCTTACTTGCTTTCTAGTGTAGTTGTGTCATATATAGTTTTACCGCTGATTTTACGCGAAGGTTTTGTTTGTTTTCTTAAGGGTGCAGGTTATATTTGGCAAGAAGAAGAAACATAACATTGGATGAAGCTTATTACTTATGCATTCTTCTTGAAAAGAATTTAACCGCAACTTTACACGGATCCTACCGAGCTAATCAGGGAAGTACTTGTTTTTTTTCCTTACTTACCTTCCTTTATCATAACTTTGATACTTTTGGGGAACATTGGGGACAATATTCAGTTTAATTGTAAAGAGGGAGAATAAAACGGGAACTTAGAAACTATTCACTCACTTGATTATTTGTCTTGTCCTTGGTAATTTGTGTAATAAACTATGAGAAATATTCGTTAGGGCAATTTTAGCACCAAGTTTAAAATTTTTTATGACATTTACGAGCTAAACTTTAGTCTTAATAAAGCGTCTCATGGATAGAAGTTATATGACTAGCACAAAAACCGTTTACCACTCAAATCCCACCTCAAATTGTGAGGTTCGCCCCTAGATCTTTAGGAATAAAAGCATTCACCTTTAATGCTTAGAGAGTGTACCGGAAGTATAATAGATTCTAGAACTTGTTTTGTGATGCATTCCGAGATCACTAGTGAGACTACACTTGTGTAGTTAGGAATAACTAAATGAAAAAAGGCATTAAGAAAACCTTTGTTTGAAACTAGTATTATAATTACTTCTTCCACATCGGTTGAGTAATTACCCCACACCCTTGCGATGTACTCATCTTTAGTACACGATACCCCTAGTTAACCCCTCAGAGCCTATCCTTTTCGCGGTTCTCGTGATGTTTCAGTTTTCTGGAATATCAATGAAGAACATTGTTTACAATCTACCCCCAAATCGCCTTAGCCTACCTTGTATGCACTCATCTTTAGTGCATTATTGTTATCATTACTAAACCCTTAGTTCAAATTCTAGTTACTTGCATGGTTACTAAGTCGAGTCATATCTTTTGTACACAGTTTTGGGATGATTGGGACTCATGGGTAATATTTTATGGAGTAACGGGAAAGAACGATAAATTCAAATTCCCTTTGTCTACGTAATTAAATACTCCAAGTGTTTTAATCTTTTCAAATTAGGTCAATTATTGTTAGAGAAATAAAAACTCAAGTGTAGGGATGCTCCTATAAATCCCTTATATTTTGATGTTATCGTAATGGTAGAGTAAAAATGTATGCAAAAAAAATCGAAAAAGAGAGTGTTAAAAAAAATGAAAAAAAAGAAAAAACATATGGGCTACCATCCTACACTTATCTTTATGTTTATGTCTTTGAATTTATGTTTGTTTTGTTTCAAGTTATCTTAAGTTAGTGAGTCGAGTCTTGGCTTAGCAATGCCACACTTTTCATGCTTGTAACATAATATTTTTGACTTGCCACCACTAAATACCCCCTATCCAACAAAACCCTTTGTTTCCCTACCGTAAGCCTAACGTTACAACCCTAGTAAAGACCTCTTAGATAGTTGTTCCTAGGTGCTTATGCTAAAGCGGTGGAGGTTTGATCTAGTCTCAAGCCTATGGTAATCTATGTACTGTGCCAGGTAATAAGTGTTTATCTTCCATTTCATTTCTTATATTTCATATAAACTCGAGAGATGAGAGAGTCCAAACACCACTTGTGAGGTGCTAATGTATAATTTTCGTGCTTGTTATGACTATTACGATGCCTTTACTTGTTGTGAATTATTTTAAACCAATGCTTCATGCCCCCTAACTTATAAATTCATTGGCCAAAAGCACATTTTCTTGAGGACAAGCAAATACCAAGTGTCGGGATATTTGATAAGGATTTAAAACGTACGCTTTAAGGGGGTCATTTAAGCCCTAAATCGACCAATTTTATATCCGTTACTGCTTAATTTCGTTCCTTTTCACTTTTTAGGTCTCTTGGAAGCAAAAATGCTAGAATGAAGCACATTTGAACGAAAAGGAGCAAAAACATGAAGAAAAAGGCAAAGTTAAGATCGAAGCCACTCAAAGCTGATCAACAGTACCTGACGGCGTCCTAATCAAAGGGCGACGCCGTCCCTCTAAGATGACTTGATCAAAACATGCACGCGACGGCTCAGTGGAAATTTTGGTCACACAACCTGACGGCGTCACGCCTAAAAGAAGAAGGGCGTCACTCACAGTTTTCAACTCAGACGGCCAAGATCTAGAATCAAGACGACGTCCCAACTGAAGACCGACGACGTCACAACTCTAAGGTGACGCGTCCCATCGATGACTTGGCCCAGACGAAACCCTAATGACGGCGAGCTAACAGCTTCCCATGCAAAAGGTGACGCTGTCGCATTTGTAAATCTATATATATAATTTGATTTTTCTGCATTTAGGGAAGTAGACTTTTGGAGAAAACCCCTAAATCGTTTGTAGTCAGAATTGGACAATATCTTAGGGTCCCATACCCTATTTTACACATCGAGATAAGTCTTTTAATCCAAAGTAACATTATGTCTATCCCAAATTCGATTGATTGTGTGTATGCTTGCTTGTTTACCATGTCTAGCTAAATTTCTTGTGTGTTTGCTTAGATCTATGAAACCTAGTTATTGATTATTGTTAGGTTGTTTCTTATCTTAATTGTAAATTGGCTTAGGAGTGCAACTAGGCATCATTCGTTGTATTTAATGCTTGAGTATGCTTTATGAATGTGTGGCTTATGAATGAAATAGCTTAGGCTTTCCGACTTCGTATGTCATAAATGAGAGATAACCTCAAAGAACTAGGGGGCACGCATACCCTACGACCTCAGGAATACAACGCATTAAGATAAGGTGTTACAATTCAACCGACCAATAAAAGATAACTAGGGAGTAATAGTATCTTGGTAAACACATTTTTAATCATCATTCGAGCACACTTCAATTAGACATAAGACTACCCGTAGTAATTAGATAAATTAGATAATTAGACAAGTAGAAGTAATCGGTAGAAGTACTACCCCCAAACCAATTGCCCCGAGATTTTACCTTAGCTTTCAATAAAACCAATAAAAAGATAAAAAAGAATCATCCTCAACCCCTACCTTCTCGTCATACATTTCTTACTAGCATTCCTATTCCACTAGAGAACGATATCAATCCCCGAGGCTCACCCAATACTACACTACAACGATTAGGTTCACTGCCAAGGAGGTTGAAAAACTTGCTCGACGGAAAGGAAGTTTCCTTTGACCCCGAACGCGCTCCGTACGCGCATCAAAAATACAACTAGGAGGAGGAGCTCATTGATCAAACCTTTGAGATTGACACTAAGAAGAGCATAGTCCAATCATCTATATCAACTGCTTTATTTTCTAACTCTAATGTACAGATCCCTGATAGTGGTTCTGATGTAGAAGAAGACACAAGAGGCAGTCAAGATTTTCTCTAAGGTCTGACTGTTGAGTTTAAAAACAGATCTCTTCTAGAAAGTTAGAGGAGATTCTACAAAAGGTTAGGGAGAGTGGGCACAACTAGGGGGACAGTGGACAAGTCACAAGAAACTTCCTTTATATGTGTAAAAACTGGACATTTTCAAAAAGATTATCCCAATAACAAAACTTTCACCTCTTTATTTCCTTCAAAATCAAATCATCAAACCAACTCTTCTTTCAACTCAAATTATAGTTTCAGTAAGCCCGAAAAAGACTACAGAAACTAATACAGAGGAAAGAAGGTTGAGGTTGCTCTCCTAACACAAAATTCTCTAACAAAGAGAAAGGTGAGCAGGCCTCAGCATCATATCCGAAGGGTAAATATAAGGGAAACAAAGTTCTGGTTGCTGAAAACTTTGATTGGGACTTGGAGGAGTTG
This sequence comes from Chrysanthemum seticuspe, assembly GCA_019973895.1. Classification (NCBI taxonomy): domain Eukaryota; kingdom Viridiplantae; phylum Streptophyta; class Magnoliopsida; order Asterales; family Asteraceae; genus Chrysanthemum; species Chrysanthemum seticuspe. Next base: position 175,568,889 of record BPTQ01000009.1, on the reverse strand, counting down.
TCCTCAAAGGATGATGATACACAGAGAATAAGAGCATACATAGCACTAGCTTATGATGAACCGTCAGTGGGAAATAATGATACCAGGTCAGGGCATTGGGTTGAAATCGCCATAAGTAAGGTACAAAAACTTCTTGGTATGGATGATACACCTAAAAGAAAATAATTTCTTGATTATACCATTGTTGCTGTCCACTTTACTGAAGAACAGAGAGCAAACCTGTTTAACAAATTTACCTCTCTTCAACAAGAACTCAACAAGCGCAAAAATGAACTTTTTTACCTTAAAAACATTAAAAACCACTACATGGCTCTTCAAATCTCAAATGATAAGCTCACTCAGACCAACCAAGAGCTCAGAGACAAAGTCTTAGAGTTAGAAAAGGTCACTGATAAATGGAACTCATGTACCGACCATTTGGAGAAATTTATCAGTGAACAAGTTCGTGTTAAAGGCAAACCTAGTTTAGGAATGATGGGTCATAAAAAGGAAAACAACTCTTGAAAAGAAGTTAAGATTGTTAAATCTTTTGATATATCGAAAACCAGTAGTTCATCTTATTGGGTTGAGGGTAGAACCATTCCTAGGGACATGCCAAATTTTGACATAGGAAGGATTTTAAGCCCACGTCATCAGATATCTGAGAACTCTCAAAACATACCTACTAACATGTCTGACTATGAATCAAAGAGTGTTGAAACTCTACCTGACCTACACATACTTATGGGAGCTAGCCTTAAAGGTACCTTTGAGGTCTCTGACAAAGCTACTGATGTATCGTTTAGTATAGGTAATATATGTATCAATTTTTACTATTTATATTTTGCCAACTTTATCTATTAACTAACACTAATGGGCAGTGTACCCGATCAATTCTAGGTTCATTGGTAAGTAAAGTGCCAATCAATAAGAGTGGACATTAACACTTAATCTATCAGTATTTTAATTATCTAAGTTAACCTAGTTAAACTAAAACTAATGTAAAGGGGGTTTTCAGCATGAGAGACTGGCACAAGTTTGGTTTAATAAAGCGATAAATGAGACTAGTAATATACACAAGAAGATAAACAAACGATAAAGAAGAGGTCAAGCTCGATAGTAAGGAAAACATATTAACCAAGTTAATCAAATAAATTTCAGATTTGTATACGTGTACAATGATTGTACTACATTGGATTCTGTTTTTCTATTGAAATCTAGGTGGTACTTCTCCCTAAACTCGAAGTTTCTAACTGATTAATCATGTCACAATTAATCGACCCATATAAAGTTTCACTGTTGATTATAATTTATCCGGATTACAAAATCGCTACTAAGAAGAACTATGAGTGATTTATAACAAATTTATATCCTAACTTTATACTAGTAGAATAATGGTCATAGCACTATTGATCTAGTGATAAAGGTAAGTAATATGCTTCTTTCCCGAACTTAAGTTCATCATCCAATAAACAGTTGAATGAAAGATTAACATATGCATAAACGTGCATCAAGTGATAAACATACTCAACAAGCAACGAAAGAGTAAACAATCGGTATAAACAAATGATGCGGATTCTTGCAAACCTTACAACGAGTTTTACAATCCTCCTAGGCAGTGTACCTAACCGTTGTAGTGTAATATAGGTAAGACACGGGGGATTGATCGTTCTCTAGGGGAATAGTGTTGGGAAGGTCGAGATGTATGACTAATAGGTCTAAGGTCAGGGATGATTCTTTTTATCTTTTTATATTTTATGAAAGTAAGTAAATCTCGGTGTTTGATTGGGGTTTTGATTATCAACTACTTAAACTATTAATTAAAACTAATAATGAAACTAAATGACAAGTAAATTAAAATGAAATTCTTATGATAGGTAAAAACGTGTTCACTTAGATTTCACTACTCCCTAGTTATCTCCTATTGATTAGGAGAATTGTCACATCCTTTTTTAATTGGAATGTTGTATTCCTAATGTCGTAGGGAGGTGACAAATGCCCTATTTCTATGAATGTAATTGATAACAATCACAATTCACGCAATAAACACAACAAAAAGTCAACTAGTGCACTCTAGGACATGAATACGTTTTTTAGGACATTCAAGCTCGCAAGACTAACGGAAGAAGAAATTTTTCCTAACCTAACGTGTAACAACCACTTAAACAAGAGACGACAATCAATAGTTAACAACTAGGTTACATTAGATCTAAGCAAACACTATAATAAATTAGCTAGAAATGAAAAATATAATGAAACATGTAAAGATAATTGAACTTGAATTAAACATAATGATAGAAGTAATCAACAGACTTATCTCTTGTAGAATAAGGGTATTCAAACCCTAAGTTACTGTAAAAAAAACCCTAAAAAACTCGTATACCAACTTTTCTCTCAAAGTGTGCACACTAAATGCTGAAAATTCTAAAACTATATATAGGATTACACTTGTGACGGCGTCACTTTAAAATTGTGACGCCGTCAAGTCACCGCCATTAAGGTTTCGTCTGTTCCAAGTGAGTCTTCTGACGGGGTCGCTTTATGTATTCAGACGTTGTCCTAGAATCTCTGACGTCGTCCCATTATGATTTTTTCACGCCGCCACCTTATAATTTTCATAGAGAATTCCAGCTCTTTTAACAAGTGACGGCGACACTTCTTATTTCTCCATTTTTCCACTGAGCCATCTCTAGTAAAATCCGGGTAGTTTTGATGGTGCCTTTTTATTGACTTTTCACGACTTGGATATTTTCTTCACATTTTCATCCCTTTTCGTCCAAATAAGCATGATTTCCATTGCTTCCAAAGTATCTAAAAAGTGAAAAGGAACGAATTTAGAAAATATTTGATCATAAATACATTAGTTTAGGGCTTAAATGACCCCCTAAAAACGTACGCTTTAAATCCTTATCAAATATCCCTATACTTGTGATTTGCTTGTCCTCAAGAAAATGTGCTTTTATCGAATCAATTTACTAGTTAAGGGTCATTTAACATTGGTTTAAAATAGTTTACAACAAATACAAGCTCTACAATAGTCATAACAAGCACGGAAATTATACACTAGCACCTCACATATAGTGTTTGGATTCTCTCATCTCTCGGGTGTATAATGATTATAACATGTATGGAAATGGAAAATAACACTCTCTACCTGTCATAGCACATAGATTACCATAGGCTTGAGATTAGATCAAACATTTACCGCTTTGGCATAAGCACCTAAGATAAACTATTAAAGAGGGCTTTTAAAGGGTTGTAATGTTAGGTGTAAGGGTATGGAAAAACACGGGTTTGTTGGATATGGGGAATTTACTTGTGGTAACAAAAGTCAGTAAAATATGCTGAGATGTATAGAAACAGGTCATCTAGTCCTAGAGGTAACAAAAGGAACTGGAACCAGCTAAAATCTGAGCAACTAGGAGATGAATTTGTCATGTATAATAAATCTTGCTTTGTGTGTGGAAGTTTTTCTCATCTATAGGCTCAATGCAGACACCCTATGAGACCTCAACCCATCATGACCCCAAGAGCAGTTCTTCTTAAAACTGGCATAAAATCTTTGAATACTACAAGGCCAGTTAATAATGCTAGACCACAACCCAGAGTATTTGGTGAAAGACCCAAAAGAAACTTTTCAAAATCACCATCTACTTCACCAAGGCCATTTAATGCTAGAGCAGCACAAATGTTTAAGTCTTATGATGAACAAATCCAGTTTCACAAAAGAAAAGTTAATACTTATGAGCCAAAACTTAATACTGATAGGCCAAAAGTTAATACTTTTAAGCCTAAAATGAAAACTGTTGGTTCAAAAGTGAATGCTGCTGGGGAATCAAGGGCAATGCTGTTAAGCCCTCAGCTTGTTGGGTGAGAAAGACCACTCAACCCAACAATGCATCAGTCACTCTCAAGAAATATGATTACATTGATGCACGAGGCAGATCCAAGTCCGTAATGGCTTGTGTCCCCAAAAGGAACTAATTTCCTTTATCTTGTGTGCAGGGACATTCCAACAATAATGATGATCTTGGCTATTCTGACAGTGGGTGTTCCAGGCACATGACTGGAAATCCATCCTATCTTTCAGACTTCACTGATTTGAATGGAGGATATGTTTCTTTTGGAGGTGGTATAGGTGGAAGAATTACTGGTAAAGGTACAATCAAGACTGGTAATTTGGACTTTGAAGATGTGTACTATGTGAAAGAACTCAAATACAATCTATTCAATGTGTCACAAATGTGTGACAAAAGGAATTTTGTTCTATTCCAGATATTGATTGCTTGGTTTTATCTCCCAATTTTAAGTTGCCTAGTGAAGATGAGGTACTTCTTAAGTTCCCTAGGAAAAGCAATCTGTATAGTGCAAGTATGAAAAAAATAGTGCCCAAAGAAAACCTTACATGTTTGGTTGCTACAGCTTCTTTGGATGAATCTATGTTATGGCATAGAAGGCTAGGTCATGTGAACTTTAAGGTAATAAATCTTTTAGCTAAAAATAACCTTGTAAGAGGTTTACCTTCAAAAAGATTTGAAAATAAACAGACCTGTATTGCATGCCTCAAAGGGAAACAGCATAGAGCCTCTTGTAAGCCCAAGGTTTTTAACTCAATCACCCAACCACTTCATATGCTGCACATGGACTTATTTGGCCCCACCTCTGTTAGCAGCCTGAATTTTAAGAAATATTGTTTGGTTGTGACTGATGATTTTAGCAGATTTACTTGGGTTTTATTTATGAATACTAAGGATGAGACCAGTGAAATCCTTAAGTCATACATAACTGCAGTAGAGAACCTTGCTGATAAGAGAGTTAAAATAATTAGGTGTGATAATGGGACAGAGTTTAAAAACCAAGTGATGAATGATTTCTGTCAACTTAAGGTTATTAAAAGAAAATACAATGTAGCTAGGACTCCTTAGCAAAATGGGGTTGCTGAAAGGAGAAATAGGACGTTGATAGAGGCTGCTAAGACTATGTTAGCAGATTCCAAGTTACCCACAACATTCTGGGCTGAGGCAGTTAATACTGCTTGTTATGTTCAGAACAGGGTACTGGTTGTAAAGCCTCATGGCAAGACTCCCTATGAGTTGTTTTTAGGTAGAAAGCCTACCCTAGACTTTCTTAAACCTTTTGGGTGTCATGTCTCCATTCTCAATACCATTAACCACTTAGGCAAGTTTGATGGAAAATCTGATAGTGGATATCTGGTTGGATACTCCTTGAATAGTAAAGCCTTTAGGGTTTATAATTATAAACCAGAAGGATAAAGGAGAATCTGCACATATAGTTTCTTGAGGATAAACCTAGTGTAGAGGGCAAGGACCAAAATGACTTTTTGATATTGATATGCTAACAGAATCTATGAACTATGTGCCTGTTTCTATGGATTCTAATATTGTTGCAGGAGAAAAGCAAGGTCCTGATGCAGATTCTGATGATGATGATGACTGTATTCTATTGCCCATTTGAAAGGACAGCTCAGTTGGAAGCACTTCTTCAGGGGAGGCAAACAAAGAAGATGATCAGCCTCTAAAGACCAATGATTCTAATGCTGAAGGAGGTGTAACCAATGAAGATGACACAGTGGTTGAAACTCAAGTGATCAGTACTAATGTGGTTAATACTGATAAGCCACATGTTAGTACTGATGAGCCAGATTTTAATACTGATGGTCCCCACTCTATTCCATCAGTTAATACAAAGGTTCCTGATCCCTATGGTGAAGCTGATGAGATTGATTTTACTAATATAGCTTCATCTTATGTTGTTCCTGCTACACCACACAGAAGAATTAATCAGGATCATCCCTTGGAGAATGTTATTGGGGATGTTCATGTTGAAAGAACTACAAGATCTAAAGTTCAGCATAGTGAGACTGGATTCTTTAGTGCCATTTATGAAGAAAGGATCCATGGGGACACACAAAAATGTCTCTTTGCTTGTTTTGTTTCCCAAGCATAACCAAAGAAAGTCTACAAAGCTCTTGAAGATGAATCCTGGATAGAAGCAATGCAAGAAGAGCTTCTCCAGTTCAAACTTCAGAATGTATGGGTTCTGGTGGATCTTCCTGAAGGCAAGAGAGCTATTGGCACTAAATGGGTTTTCAGAAATAAGAAGGATGAAAGGGGTGTGGTAATAAGGAACAAGGCTAGACTTGTGGCTCAAGGGTACACACAACAGGAAGGGATTGATTATGAAGAGGTCTTTGCTCTAGTGGCAAGGATTGAGGCTATCAGACTATTCATGGCCTATGCATCATATAAAGACTTCACAGTATACCAGATGGACGTGAAGAGTGTTTTCCTCTATGGGAAGATTGAGGGGGAGGTATATGTCTGTCAACCTCCTGGCTTTGAAGATCCAACCTTTCCTGACAAAGTTTGTAGGGTTCAAAAGGCACTCTATGGTCTGCATCAGGCCCCAAGAGCTTGGTATGAAACTCTAGCCAATTATCTTTTGGGCAATGGCTTTAGAAGAGGGAAAATTGATCAGACTCTATTCATCAAGAATGTGAAGAATGATATCCTCTTGGTTCAGATATATGTAGATGACATTATTTTTGGCTCCACCAAGTAGGGTCTATGCATAGAATTTGAAAAGTTGATGCATGATAGGTTTCAGATGAGTTCTATGGGAGAACTCACCTTCTTTCTTGGGCTACAAGTCAAGCAGAAGACATATGGCATATTTATCAGTCAGGATAAGTATGTCAAGGAGATTTTGGTGAAGTTTGGCTATGAAAATACAAAGATTGCAAGCACTCCTATGGAGCACAATAAGCCACTACTTCCAGATGCTGATGGTGAAGATGTTGATCAGCATCTCTACAGGTCAATGATTGGATCATTGATGTATTTGACTGCCACTAGACCAGATATTATGTTTGCAGTGTGTGCCTGTGCAAGATTTCAAGTCTCTCCAAAGCTTTCTCACATGCATGCTGTTAAACGAATCTTTAGATATCTGAAAGGCTATGCTCACCTAGGCCTTTGGTATCCTAAGGACTCTCCCTTTGATCTGGTAGCTTACTCTGACAGTGATTATGTTGGGGCAAGTCTTGATAGGAAGTCAACCACAGGAGGATGTTAGTTTCTTGGTGATAGGTTGATTTCATGGCAGTGAAAGAAGCAAATAATTGTGGCAAACTCTACAACTAAGGCTGAGTATGTAGCTGCTGCAAGTTGTTGTGGTCAAGTCCTCTGGATTCAGAATCAGATGCTTGATTATGGGTATAATTTTATGGGCACTGTCATTTACATAGATAACAACAGTACTATATGCATTATAAAAAATCCAGTTGCTCATTCTAAAACTAAACACATTGAGATAAGACATCACTTTATAAGGGACTGTAATGAAAAGAAACTCATCTAGGTTATTAGATTTGATACAGAGTTTAATGTTGCAGATCTTTTAACAAAAGCTTTTGAATTGGGAAGGTTTCAGTACTTGGTCACAAGTATTAGGATGCTTCATCCATAATATGTCTTATCTCTCTCTATTTTGTAAATTTTTGTAAACTGGTGGTTAGTACTGATTGTTATCTAGTTAATACTGCTAGTGTAAAGTTAATACGGATTGTCAAGAAAATTTCTTGGATTGTGTTTTCTTGGTTTTGGACTAACTTTTCAGGCATAGCACAAGCAGTATGGATGTGGTTTGGTGATTGTCTGTTACAGCAAATGTGGTTCTCTCACTTATGCTCATTCTGATGCAACCACATGATGGAACTTGCTGTAACTCTGGATTTTGTGATGCCAAAGCATTATGTGGCATCTTGTGGTACTAATGAACATGAATTGATGGTTTCAGTTAGTCAGGTCATTCTGCACTAACCCACTCTTTGCCATTCTATCTGTTTACAGATAGTGTGACTAGCCCAAGGGCATTTGGCTTAGAGAATAGTGAGCAACGGTGAATCCAACACTTGTGTTGGAGGCAACACCTGCCACGAGCTGGAAACCCTGTAAGGAAGGCCCTTTTAATGGGACAATCCATCACAGGCAATGCTAAGCACTGAAACCATTGGTTTTCACCAAACCAGAGGCCATGTGAGGTCGACCTTGATTAATTGTTTGTTACCACAATTAATCCCTTCAAAATGGGGTTTCAGTATTATAATCTCCAAACTATGAGATAATACTGATGGGTAAAGTTAATACTGATGGTTGTAAGTTAGTACTGATAAGCTAAGTTAGTACTGATGAACTAGCCGTTAGTACTTATTCCAAAAGTCAGTTATGCAATGATTACTTTTGCAAATTGAGTTGTTACCGCCTGTTTCTTTATATAAGGGTTTCCTAATTGGTTTCTCTTTACTTATTACCATAAATATTTACAAGGTGGTTCAACCAAAATTCTCCAACTCTCTATATATTGCATAACTTTTCAATTGCTTTCCCACCATTCTCTACAGACTTTTGCGATCAAATCCCACTTTCATAACCCTAACTCTTATTGCTAATGGCTCCTTTTGATTTTGTTGATAAGCACAACATGGTGGCGTGCTTGGACTTACCAAAAGGAAATGAAGAGTTCACAGAGATAGTAGCCTTCCTAAATAGAAGCATAATAAGGTTTGCTTTACTTCTAAACCCTACTATCTTATGTACCCCTGTCAGGAAGTTTTGGCAAACTGCTATTGCCTCAACAACTGAGGAAGGGGTCCAACAGTTAATTGGTACAGTGGATGGCACACAAATTGTAATTACTGAAGCTTCTCTGAGAGAACATCTTCATCTTAGGGATGCTGAAGGTATTAACACTTTGCCAGCCACTGACATAATTGAACAACTCTCATTGATGGGGTATAGACATGACAACACTTTTAACTTTCATAAAAGTCAGTTTTCCCCACAATGGAGGTTTCTAATTCATACCCTCTTACATTGTTTGAGTCACAAAAGGACTGGCTGGGATGCTTTCCCCACAAACATAGCCACAGCCTTGATCTGCCTTGCAACAAACAGGGTATTCAACTTTTCAAATTATATTTTTGAGGGTATGCTTAAAAATGCTGTTAGCAAAACCAAGTTTCTGATGTATCCCAGGTTTATTCAAATATTTTTGGATCTTCAGAAGAAAAAAAACTTGCAGCCTCACAAAAATGTTTATCCATCAAAACTACTCACAGCCAAAGTGTTTTCCAATATGTTAAGGGCTGTGGTAGGATATAGTGGGGTTGTAGTGCCATTGTTTCCTAACATGCTACTTGCAGAGGGTGAAGGACCATCAAGCACAGGTGGCTCCCAATACACACCCACAGATGATGATCATTCTCCTACTCAACAACATTCATCAACAAGTAGGAATTCTAGATAGGAGAGTGGGATAGTGTAGGACCTTACTTTTATCAACCTTACGCGTATACCACCCTTCACAAGATGAACACACGTAAAACCAAACACACGTTATGCGTATAAGATGAAGAAATAAAAGATGGTGACTTAAGATATGAATCGTGTATGTTAGTGAGAAAAGAAGAAACAATAAAGTTGTATTACATGAAAGAAAACACCCACACACACACACTCAAGCACACCCCTCAAATGACCATTTGAGGGGTATTTATACTCTAAATACAAGATGCCCTAATGGGCTTTCTATGGGCTTTCGTGGGCTTGGACATGGGTTGGATTGGATATAAGGCAAGCTTAACTAAACTAATACCCATTTAGCTTAGTCCAATCCACGAGCCCGTTGACTATTCTATCACGATATCTAACACACGTTACAAAGTTCCTAACTGTGAATGACCATCACTTCTAATTAAGGGGTGGTCATTCAAAAGATGCTCCACTTGAATAGGTCTTTACTTTTCTCGAGCTTGAACTTTGCGTGTAGATATAGAATAGTCTTGGTTCTTTGTTCCTTCATGCTTTGTGATCAATTAATGTGGTTGTCTGCCGTTGTCAACTTCGTTGGTTTGGTGTCTCCACGTCTTTCTCCACCATGCTCACACTTCTATTTGTCTTTTGGTTACCAATGATGAAGTTCTCGAGTCTTTATACTTTGTAGATTCTTTGACGTTGACGAAGAACCATCTTTAACTTTGTGTTCCCTTAGATTTTGATAAGAACTTTCATGTGTTGTTGGTATGAGCATGTGGAAAATCTGCACGATCAATCCGCTCCGGAGCTTCCATAAGAAGAAAACATAAAAACAGGTTAGTAATAAGCGGATTCTGGCACTTACAAGTTTGAATTTCAAGGGTGTTAACAGCATAGTGTGAAAACACATCTCTAATTCTTACAAAGGCCGTTCCTGAACTGGAGTCCCACAAGTGAGATAACGCGATATACCAAAGTACATCTACAGTTCAGATGAGTCGCTGAGGTACACCGAAGCATCACCTCATGACTGTAGACCGTTTGAGACACACTAAGCATAATCCACGGGGAGTTAACGAAGTGACCTGCTGTCAGGGCTGCTTGATGTTGACCCTGGCATGAGTTTCCATTCAATCACTGAAGATCACAGATGTGAAACTTCTCATAAATGTTCTGGTAGATTGCTAAGATCTGCCTGGGACTCTAGAATATATCACTTGTGCCCTTAATGATGAACAGCAAGCGATGTCATGTCAAGTGTTCCTATAAGATCTTTTGATGAATCTCGTGGCTCTAGACTCAATAGTGCATTTTGGTTTTCCTGAGCGGAGACTAGGGAGAGGGTCTCCTACTTCAATACCAACGATCTCTAAGAGAAAGTCGATAGATTATGTAGGGTTCCCAGTGAGAATGAAACAAATCCTTTTGAGAGGAATTGAGTGGCTAGAAGGTTTAGTGCAGTGCGTCACTGGGTCCATGAAGACTTTGTCTTCAATACCAGTGTCAACTTAGTGACAGCCAGTAGCAGATGAGTTGAACCCGGTTTCTGCCCTAAGGTTGAATATGGAGGGCTATTTCTTTTCACCCATTCTTTTACTTTTCTTTTTAATTCTTCAACCCGTTCTTTCTCCTTTCTCACATTACTCCTTTTTTCAATCATTCCTAAGGACTTCTAATACTAACTATTTGTGATGTCCTTAGGTAGATCCCTCCGGCTCTGGCGGATCATAGGACGAATTTCCTATCCTTAGTCACCTTATAACTCCATGACTGTCCTATTGTTGCCATAAAACCATTTTTCTTGAAAATCTCTCAAAGTGTTTTTGATAGAAAACATGTTTGGAACACTTCGAGAGTTTTAAATTTTCAGAAACACTCCCCCTTCACATGTGCTTATAAGTTTTGACAGAAATCTGCACAGTGAAAGTAGAGTTCGCACTTTTTGAATTGATCGAATTTAAATGAACTAGACCGATTCGAGACGCGTTTACATCACTAGAGAACTAGCTTGAAATTATTACCCGTCCTGGTCAAGTCCATAGAAAGTTTCTCGAGATGGTACATGATTCCTCGTCAATTTATTGGTTTCAACTGAGTCGAGCTCTTTTGAGAATCAAACAACGATCATTAAACTTTTTGATCACATTTTAATCACGTCTCCTCCCCCTCAAAAATAGCATAATCGTGATATTTTTGATATCCACGGATTAAAAATCATTTTTAGAATCTATTAGGGAGACAAACGGATATGATTTAAGCATGAATTTGGAACATTTTTGTTTTATACTCCCCCTTTAATAAAGCATAATCAATTAAAGGGTTTTAGAGGGAGTTATCTTGAGCACAAAATATTTGGAAAGATTTTGAAAAATCTTTTTGAACAATCTTGAAAAGGTGCTCAAGATGATGATGATTTCTCACCATTTTTAAATGTAGTGCACTGAAGCGTACACTAGTGATTTTTTCTAGAAAAGCACGAGTTTTGATTTGAAAAATAATCAAAAGTCCTCATTTTAGTCCGGGTTTTGTACTGACGTATACGAAAGCCATTTTTGAAGAAGTTTTGAGAAACGACATGTTTTGGAAAAAACATAAAAGAACTCTCGCTCAAGCATCTGTACATGCCCGTATCATTGTTGAATGACATTTCTAGAAACGTACAGAATATCGATTATACAAGAGACATGTCGTGAGAAGAATATTTTTGGATTTTTGATTATCTATTGTTTTTGTATTTTTGAAAGTTTTATATTTTTATATTTTGCTTTTGTTGGTTTTTCAAATTTTGTATTTTGTTTTTCAAAAAAATATTTACAGCGAAGCTTTTTGGAAAAATCATTTTCAAGAAGATTCGAGAAGACGATCTAACTCCTCAGGGGTTAGGCTTCGCATTCCAAGTCGTCGAACTAAATCGTCAAACCTTTCTTTTGGAAGGGCTTTAGTAAATAGATCGGCGAGTTGGTAATCTGTCTTCACGAAAAATAATTCAACAGTACCTTCTTCCACATGTTCTTTTATGAAGTGATAGCGTACTCTGATATGCTTAGTCTTTGAGTGGTGAACAGGATTGCATGATATGGCTATGGCACTTTTCGAGTCACAATACATAGGTATTTTATCGAAAGTAAAGCCATAATCTGTGAGTTGTGTTCTCATCCATAGAACTTGAGCACAACACGCAGATAGAGACACATACTCAGCTTCAGCGGTTGAAAGTGCAGTGCAATCTTGTTTCTTTGAAGACCAGCTGACTAACTTTTCACCCAGAAATTGTGCTCCTCCGGATGTACTTTTTGCTGTAACTTGATCACCTGCGTGGTCCGCATCTGAAAAAGCAATTAGATCAAATCTGGATTCCTTCGGATACCAAAGTCCCATGTGAATGGATGTCTTCAGGTACCGAAAGATCCGTTTAACCTCTTTGAGGTGCAGTTCGGTAGGCTTTGCCTGAAACCGTGCTAATAAGCAAACAGCAAAATGAATATCTGGTCGACTAGCAGTGAGGTACATGAGAGAACCAATCATGCTCCGATATTTCTTCGGATCAATAGGTTTCCCAAACAAATCGGCTCCAATTTTTGGTGAAGTTACCATTGGTGTTCCGACCGAGTCACAATTATCCATACCATGATTTTTCAAAATCTCAGTTGTGTATTTAGCTTGATTTATAAAAATTCCACGAGGGGACTGATGTATTTGTAAACGAAGAAAGAATTTTAGTTCCCCCATCATGGACATTTCAAATTTGCTTTTCATGAGATTTTCAAAATGTTTTGAAAGATTCGGATTAGTGGACCCAAAGATGATGTCGTCCACGTAAATCTGAACAATCAAAATGTCGTTTTTGCATTTTTGTGTAAACAAGGTAGGATCAACTGTTCCTTTGGTGAAATTGTTTTGGATAAGGAAAGAGGACAGTTCGTCATACCACGCTCTCGGAGCTTGTTTCAAACCATAGATTGCCTTTTTGAGTTTGTAGACGTAGTCTGGATGTTCCAAGTCGATGAAGCCTTCTGACTGACTCACGTACACTTCTTCTTTCAGAGTTCCATTCAAGAACGCGGTTTTAATGTCCATCTGATAAACCGTGATGTTTTTGTGAGCTGCATAGGCTAAGAATATCCTGACTGCTTCTAGTCTAGCTACCGGCGCGAATGACTCTTCAAAGTCTATCCCTTCCTCTTGTCTGTATCCTTTGGCCACAAGACGAGCTTTGTTGCAAATGACAATCATTTCTTCATCCCTTTTGTTCTTCCATAACCATTTGAGATCAATGACGCGAACGTCAATGGGTCTTGGAACCATTTCCCAAGATTCATGTAGACGGTATTGGAGAAGTTCCTCCTGCATTGCTTCTATCCATGCGGGATCTGCCATTGCCTCATGAATGTTCTTTGGCTCGATATTGCTAATTGAGCAAAGGTAAATGCATAAGTCGTAATCGGTGGCAAGTTAGCGTCTCGTCTGAATTGGCCTTGAAGGTTCACCAATAACTTGTTCAATTGGGTGGTCTTTTGTCCACTTCAGAGTAGAAGGATACCGTTGGTTAGACGTATGCGAGTTAGATGGTTCTCGTAAGCTTGAGGATGATTCAGCTGATTCCGTAGCAAACGGGTTTTCAAATAAGTCATCATCTAACGTTGCATCATTCTGGTTTTGGTTTTGCTCATCAACTGCTGGTAGAACGGGTGCAAGAACTGGAGTAGATGTAGATGATGTTGATAGAGTTGGTGCATTGGTTTCGACCGTTGTAGATGCATCTTCTGTTGGTGGTGGAGGATGATTTTGAGTGGGTGCAGCGGAATGATGGTTTGATGCATTTGTCGAGGTTCCACCATAGTATTCATCGAACATTAACTCGAAGAATTTCTCCCATTCTTGTTCTTTAGGATTGTCATACGCAGTTGATTGAGCTCTTAGAGGTATGAGTCCTGAACTGATATGTCCAGAAGTCTGCTGGTTTAGTGTGGGTTCTAGAGCGAGTCTCTCAGAAGCCATATGTGAAAGTTCATCAAATTTCACATTCATCGTCTCCATTATCCTCCTAGTTCTTCTGTTATACACCCTGAATGCCCTCGAGTTATCTGAATATCCAATGAAGATTCCAATATCACCTTTAGCTTTCAATTTACCTAGATCTTCTCTGTCGTTCGTCGGATAGCACAAAGCGCCAAACACGTGAAAGTAAGAGATATCAGGTTTTCTGTTGTTCACAAGCTCATACAGGGTTTTATTGAATCTAGGATGGATTAGGGATCGGTTCTGAGTGAAACAAGCAGTGGCAACAGCATCAGCCCATAGACATAACGGTGCACTAGAATAAATTAGCATTGTGCGAGCAGCTTCCACAAGAGTACGATTTCTTCTTTCAACTACCCCATTCTGCTGTGGAGTTCTAACAACTGATGTTTGATGAGTTATTCCAACATCTTCAAAATAAGTTCTTAACTCCTGATTAGTGAATTCTGTGCCGTTGTCTGTTCTTACAACCCTTACTGGATTTTGAAGAAGTACTTGAATACGCTTTAGAAAGGTGATGATGATGCCTGGTGCTTCGTCTTTTGATCTTAGAAACCTAACCCATGTATATCTTGAATAATCATCGACGATAACAAGGATATACTTTTTCCCATTAATGCTTTCAACTCTCATTGGGCCACATAAGTCCATGTGCAACATATGCAACTTTGCTTCCGAACTAGGTACGGATTTGGGTTTATATGATGCTCTTTTGCTTTTTCCTTGTTCGCATGATGGACATAAGTGATCCTTTGTGTATTTGAACTTTGGAAGTCCGTTGATGATGTTGTCTTTGGCAAGATTGTTGATGGTGTCAAAATTGAGATGGGATAACCTTCTATGCCACAACCAGGACTGTGTTCCAGATGCTCGTGTCATAAGACATATAGGTGATGAAGAGGCCATTTGATTGATGTCGATAGCATACAAGTTTGTATCACGATTCCCAGTTAAGAGATCAGTGCCATCCAAGTTTCTAACGAAGCAAGCATTTTTCCTAAAAGCAACCTCTAAATCTGCATCACAGAACTGCCCGACTGAAAACAAATTGTGTCCCAACCCTTGAACATAGTAAACCTGAGTGATCAAATAATTTCCAAAAGGTAGATCTCCATAACCCATGATAGCTGCTACATGATCATTTCCGAAACGTACGGTTCCCATGAATTGCCAGATGAAATTGATCAGCAGCTTCAGATTCCCGGTCATGTGCTTGGAGCAACCCGAGTCGACGATCCAAAGACATATTTCGATAACCTGCCAATAACAGAAGAAGAAGATTTTGGAAACCGTTTTGATTTTGGTTCCTTTGGGTTAGAGGTAAAATCCTGAGCACACTCATAGAAGTTATCTATTGGTAAGACAGGTGCATCACTCATTCTACCATTCTCGAGTGTGAAAGTTCTACCCGTGGGTTTCCAAATGTCATCCCTAAAGTAAACATTATGCTCCCTATCAGTAGTGTAAAACCTAAGTCTCGCAACTAGTCTTCCTACATGTTTAGCATAAGTTCTTTTGTGAACATTCTTCTTAATAGGCTTAACAATCTCATTCTTAGAAACACAATCATCATGAACATTAGTTAAAGATTTCTTGCAAGTGAAACAAAGAGATTCAACACATTCATTAGACTTAGCAAGTTTCATAGGTTCATTACATTCAGATGAAATGTCTTTCTTATTACAAAGCGGTAAATTCCTAGGGTATTCTTCTACTTTCTTCTCTTTATTCAAGAGACTACTCTTAGAGGCAAGCGAGACTCTATTCTTCCTTGTATTGCTCTTAGGCTTTAGTCTGCTGCTCCTAGAGGTGCTTCCTAGTCCTGTAGAAGGTAAGGCACACTCATTAGGATTCACATTTTTATCTAGAGAAGTGGTTTCGGCTTTCCTAGTCTCTTTAGAGTGCTTTTCTAAACTTATATCGTTTGTTCCATATGTTTTAGATGTGGAGGCAGACGCATTAGTGGTACTCATCTTAAAAAGGCCAGGTGCTAAAACTTTTGGTTTCTCGATAACCGCTTTTCCCTTATCAACATTTTGTTTAGGTAGGCAGGTGGAGTGACTGTTTTTGATGAAACATTTTTCTCATTGACTTTTGGAGGAGGCATAGAAATAGACATTTTTGGTTTGGAAACCGGTTTGGGGACATTTGCTTTCTCCGCAGTCAATGGTTTTTTAATCACAGTATCCACTGCCTTTCCTTTTTGACTTTCCAGCTGAGCCCTCAAAAGATCATTTTTCGCTTTCATGTCATTGTAGGCACGCTCATACGACAGTTTTTCATACTTGCATTCCTCAGTTTTTCGATCAAGTTGTTTAAAATATGAGACATTTTCTTTTTCAAGTTTCTCAAGTGCTTTTTCATATTTTGAAACAATTTTGGAGGTCTCAGACTGGAGTCTTTCATGATCTTCAACAGAATATGTTTGCAAAATGATGGACATAATATCAGTAGTTATAACATCTTCGAAGAGAGAATCATTTAAATTTTCCAAAACTTTGATGTGTTCAACACTTTCATTAGTTTGCTTTACCAGGGATTTGTGGTCCTTGACAAAGTCAACTGTTTCTTTCAAAAATGCTTGTTCAAAATGAATTACCCTTGCACTGATGGCATTCAGCTGAGGGGCAATTTGAGTTTCAAAAAACTTTCTTTGTTCGATGTCAAAACTAGAGAACCAGTTGTTAGGTGTAATAGTGGTTTTAGTTTTAACAGTGTCTTGAAGATCCACAATTCTAGTTTTCATATTTTCTAAAATACTTCTCGCATCACTTGTGTTAAAAGGATTGTTTGAAGAAATTTGTTCAATGTTCGAAAGAGAATGTGAGACAACAACTGGTTTTGAAACAGATTTTGAAACAAGTGTTGACTCTTTGTTTGAAACACTTGGTGTGATGGAAAACTTTGACTTTTCATTTTGATTAACAAAAGTAATTCCGTTAATTTTGTTCCATTTGTTATAATCAATTGGTTTGATTTCCGGATGTTTTAGTTTCATTTTTTATCTACTCTCCTCAGATAGTTCTAACGTTTCAAGAGAATCACGAACAATAATGGGTTCATGTAAAACATTTCCATTGTTTAGCACATTCTGAGATTTCTGAGCTTTCTTGAGGAACGAAGAAGGGTCATTACCAAGTGCCATTCTATTATTAGTATGAAAACGCGGATTTACTTGATTAGAAAGCATCTTGATTGTTTGAGCAGAATGACCGTTTTAAGAAGCAAATTTTCCAAAGTTTGGATTTTTTCATTTTTATCAAGAATTTCATCAAGAAGAGAATCTTCTCGTTTTGAAAAATCAGTAATCAACTGCTTCTTTTCTTTTTCAAGATTAGAAAACATTTCTTTTTGTTTAGAAAGTTGGTTATTTAAATCAGAAATTTCCTTGTTTAAAGATTTAATTTTTAAGTTCAAATTCACATCAAGTGTGTTATACTTGATTTGCAAAAGTTGTTCTTTAGAAACCAAATTTCGATAACCAATTTCTAATTCTGATTCTTTGTTTTTCTGAAATTCAAAGGCTTTTGCGTTCTCTTTGTAACTCTCAAGCTCAGCGGTCAATTTAGCATTCGTGGCCTTAACTTCGCGATTGACCGTTTTAACTTTCTCAATTTCAATGCCACAGTTATTGATTAATGATTCAAAATAAGCACGTGCTAGGATCCACATCTGGAGTCTCAGAGTTAGTATTGCTACAACTCGGATTGTCCAGGTATGTATCATAAGTAGGTGTTGATGTCACAGAATGCTGTTCGTCATGAGTAAACACATCAAATATGACATTGTTATAGCATGGATCAGTGATTGGTACCTCAGATACTGCATTGGCGTCATAGACAGGAGGTGCGTCAGAATCAGTGTCGTACTTAGTCTCCTGAAGATTTGCCATGAAGATGCAGTTTGCATTGAGTTCCTCGAGGTCTTCCAAATCATCTATAATAGCCATGAAGTCATGTTCCTCAGCACTCAATTGAAGTCCAGATTGTTCCTTTTGTACCAACATGATAGCTTTCTGAAGATACGCAAGATCCTTCTTTTTCGGCTTAGTAGGACAATTTCGTGCCATGTGACCCAATCCTTGACAGTTATAACACGTAACCTGATTACCCTGATTCACATTTCCATAATTCCCAACTACTGGAGCTGCAACATTCCCATTCTGATTACCCACTGCTCTATTCCCAACATTCTGACCCATCTGATTACCCTGATTCAGAACCGCCTGATTACCCATGCGAAATCCAGTAGCATATCCCTGCTGATTCCCAATAACTCCAACCATTTATCCTTGATTACCCATGTTCACACCCGGCTGTGCAATTTGCCTGTTGCGAGTGTTTGATGAAATCCTTTGGTTGTTGTTAGTTGGTGTGGAATAGCGACCTCTGAATGCTTTACCCAATAAAGAGAATACTTGAGACAAAGCTTCTTCTGGTTCCATTTCAAGATCAGTGATTCCTTGTTCCTAGTAATTTTATTGTTCAGGTGGATAGTTTTGTTGTTGAGGGATGTATTGCTGCAAATTGTTGTTAGTGGAAGATGATGAAGGTTGTTGTTGTGTATTCACTGGAGTTTGAGCCTTAGCAATGAGTGCCAATGGATCATGATTCTTTGCTAATCTTTCTTGCCTGACTTCATTCACTTCATTTTGGTTTTGTTTCAGAAAATCGTTGAGTTGATCAAAGTTCACTTGATGTAAGTCTTTTGTTTGGTTGACAATAGTGATATATCGTCCCCATTCTTCTAGTAGATTGTTCAGGAACTTGATGTTGCTCACGATAGTTCTGGGTGTCAACTTGTTTCTGATCAGCTCATTCATTAAAGTGCAGAACCTTCCATAGTAGGATTCAATGGATTCTCCTGGAGTAGATGTAAACTTTTCCCAAGCAGTTAGCAGCTTGTTCTCTGTATCTTGTTGACCAATTTCAGTTCCATGACAAAGCCGTCTAACACGTTCCCACATATCGAAAGCAGTTTCACAACTGTCTACAGCAGCAAAGATGTCTCTTGGTAAACCCAGTTGGACAATATGAATTGCCATGTCATCTGCTTCGACTTGCTTCTGATCCTCTTTAGAGTATTCCGATTCTTTTTGAAGATGAAAAAATGGTGGGACGGGAGGTGTTGCATCAGCATTTCCAGGGTCTTGGACTTGTCGAGGTATGAAGGGTCCATCCTGAATGGATTTGATCATCAATTTTCCATTAGGTTTTGTCTTGATGTAGCGAAGCATTCGACTTGTCCATTGAAGATAACCACCTTTTTCCAACATAGGAGGACGGTTTTCGGCACCGGCTGCATGAATGTCTTGTTGAGTTTCCATTGATGAAAGTATGATATGATAAAGTTGCTGTAGGATCGATTCAACGATAAAGGAGTTGTGTTGGATGAAGATTAAGCTCGGTTGTTGTAGTGAAAATTTGCTCTAAAAACTTAAAAACCTCAATAACTTCTGTTCGGAGCGTTTTTAGGACTTGAAGGTTGCCCTTTAGTTCATTCGGCGTGCCAATCTCCTCGTTCTCACGGTCGTTTTGATGGGTAGAACGCTGAAAACAGAGTTACGGTTCAAAAGTTATAGCCGTTTGAAGTTTTGCTCAAAATCTTACTCGTAAACCAGTTCTTAAGCGTAGAAAATGCTTAAGCGTAGGAATGCTTATGCGTAGACCACTTAGGCATAGGATTCCTTATGCGTAAACAGTGTCTTAAGCGTAACCTTTAGGCTTAAGCGTAAGCTTATGCGTAAACAAAAAAGCTTAGTCGTAAGAACCTTACGCGTAAGTGGAACTTATGCGTAGATTGTTACGCATAGGCGTTTATGCTTAAGCGTAAACTTAGGTTTAGAACCAAAAATCCTTTACACTTTCACAGCGTAAAAAATATTCACAATTCGAAGTGTTCCACAAACTTATCCAAGTGAGGGAAGCACTGAGTAACCTTTGATGCTCGAAGATTCTTAGCCAAAAAGTTATGTGTAGGAACTTACGCGTAGAAAAAGGGTTTTGACTTTCTTACGCGTAGAACTAGGGTTTTGACCTACGCGTAAAAAATTTCCAGTGATTCAAACAATTTCTCTTGCACAAACAGCCTTAAAAACACTCGAATAGCACAAAAATGTTGACCTTTTTCACCCAAAGTGCTTAGATAGCTTATGCGTAGAAATGACCTACCCAATTCGTACGAGTTTAAAACTGATTTAAAACACGTAAAGCTTCAAACTTTTTTGCAAAACAAGACTCTTTAACACTAAAGAAACCTCAAACCACAAGAATCTTGAAGATTTTAGTGCAAAAAATAAAGTTTTAAGCGTGACCACTTTTGATACCGAGAGCTTACGCGTAACAACACAAACAACAAAAAAACTTCAACCAACCACTCCTAAACCATTGTTAGGCGATTGATACCAATTGTAGGACCTTACTTTTATCAACCTTACGCGTATACCACCCTTCACAAGATGAACACACGTAAAACCAAACACACGTTATGCGTATAAGATGAAGAAAGAAAAGATGGTGACTTAAGATATGAATCGTGTATGTTAGTGAGAAAAGAAGAAACAATAAAGTTGTATTACATGAAAGAAAACACACACACACACTCAAGCACACCCCCTCAAATGACCATTTGAGGGGTATTTATACTCTAAATACAAGATACCCTAATGGGCTTTCGTGGGCTTGGACATGGGTTGGATTGGATATAAGGCAAGCTTAACTAAACTAATACCCATTTAGCTTAGTCCAATCCACGAGCCCGTTGACTATTCTATCACGATATCTAACACACGTTACAAAGTTCCTAACTGTGAATGACCATCACTTCTAATAAAACAATTAAGGCTAACAGACAGCTCAGCCCCATTCTCCTCCTAACACTAAACTAGATGAGCCTATCTCAGATGATGCAGGAGATAGAATGGTTAGGGTTTCCACTACTCCACCAAGCTTAGAAGCTGGTGAGGACAGTGGTAACATACCTAAGACCCAACCCATGCCAACACCTAGTGAGCAATCCTCACAGGGTGGACCCAAGCAAAGGCTTAAAAGGGGGGGGTGTATCTGCTCAGGCAAGGCCTGGGAGTGCATCTCAATTGCCCAATGACCCACATCTCTCAGCAGGTCACACAACTGGAAGTGGTGAGGGCAGCTTATCACTAAAGGATATGACGGAATTGTATAGGATCTTTTTGTAAGAAGGTGAACAGGCTGGAGATTGCTTTGGAAGAGAACAAGAAAGCTGCTGCAAAATTTCATACAAAGATGCTCCTGAAGATGAAAAGGTTAGAGCATCAGGTTAAGCTTCTCTCCAAGCCTCCTACAGCAACATCTCCAGTCACTGCATCTCACAAAAGAAAGGCCAAGTTCAGGGTATCAAGTACCTCCACAGAGGATTCTACCAAACAAGGGAGGAGTTCTGATATTCAAGGAAGAAAAGAATTTGGTCAATGGCAAGGTGGCATTTCAGAGTCCCTTTGCTGAAGAAGAGGAAGTTTAGGTCACTATTGATGATGAAGAAGTACTTAGTACTCCTACAAGCACTATTAGTACTATCCCAGTTAGTACTGTTAGTGTTGTAGTTAGTACTGTTAGTACTATGGTTAGTACTCCTGGAGTTCCACAATCAGTTTTAAGCCCTGTCATTCAAGTAGTTGCTGATCTACAACAAGTAACAACTACAGAGGCCACTACCATCACTACCACTCCACATGAAGACAGTGATGAAGAGGAAAGAGAGAAACATGCAGTATTGGGACTTCAAAGCTTGAAGAAAACTGTCCCCATCTCTCCCACTTCCAAGAAGCCTCCAGTTTTGTACCTACGGAAGAAGTCCAAGTCAGTAGCATCCAAGCCTAAAGAAAAGGGAGTTGTTATTCATGAAGGAGGTGTTCCAGCATCACCAACCTCCTCAACTCCAAAGATTGATCCCAAAGACAAAAGTAAGGGCATTTTGGAAGAAGAACCAAAGAAGAAGAAGCTTTCTAAGGCTGAGATTGAAAGGCTAAATGAAGAGGCTGCAAGGAAGCTTGCAACACAATGGAATGAGGAAGAGTTGCAGGAAAAAGCTGCAAGGAAAGAAAAGCAAAAGATGGATAAAATTGCTGAAGACTGGCAAACATGGGATGATATGAGAGCCAAAGTAGAAGCTACCAAGGAGGTACAACAGAAGATGCAACAAGATCAAGGTACAAGTACAAATGAAGCAGCTCAGTTATTCTGTGAGATCTTGGCTAGAAGACAAAGTCAGTTTAGACAGCAAAGAGAGATTAAAAAGCTTTCAAAGCCTCCTAACAAGAGTCAGCAGAAGATGTATCTCTGCAAGTACATCGGGTATTCAGGTGAAGATAGGAGAACACTGAAGCAGCTGAATGAATTATCTTGGGAGACTCTCCAAAGACTTGCTGACACAATTCAAAGAAGATTTCTCAACTTCAGACCTATGCAATCTGATGATATTGTTGAAAGGTCACAACCCATTGGAAGCTACAAAAGACCATCTGAAGAAGGTGCTTCCTCAACTGCTCCAAAAAGACTGAAAGCCTCTGATGAAGATGAAGGTGGACTCACTGAAGAGGAGCTTAACAGGATGATGTTAATTGAAGCTCCTGAAGAAGCATTGTACTCAGAGCCCATCAACACCAGATATCCAATCATCAACTGGGATATCTACACTGAAGATGGAAAGAGGCATTGGAGGATTCATAGAGCTGGTGGAAGGACAAGTGCTTATTTGTACTTAGTGGATCTGTTTGCATTCATTGACAGGGAAGATCTACTTAAGCTATGGGAGTTAGTCAAAGACAGGTTCAAGAACAGAGATCCAGATAATGACAAGGATCTGGAACTACTCTATGAACTCCATAACATCTTTGAACCTAATCCAACAGGAGAGCAATGGAAGTTTCAGCCTGGTGATGAAGCCCTCAGTTGGACTTGCTAGATTCATGTGGACTGCACCTGGTCACTACACATAATGGAACAGACATATATATGTTGGTTGAAAGAACATATCCACTTGCACTTGGAACCCTTCTACAAATGCTGGATGCAGGGCTAAGGATGGGGAATGCAATTAAAATGACCAAGGAATTGCTGTTGAAGATTTTTGACCAAGCAGGAAGACCTAGCAGAAGAAAGTGAAGTTTGGAAGAATCCTCTAAGACTGAAGAAACTTGTGATTTAGAAACCCAATCACAAGTTTAAGGGAGGATTGTTGGGAAATTCACAAAATGGAGTTAATACTTATAGCTTTGGAAGTTAGTACTGATAGTGATATTAGAAAAGTATTAACTAGTTAGTACTGATAGTGCAAAAGTTAGTAATGATAGTGTTGAGTTTGTACTGTTCTATATTAAGAATGTCGTGTATGGTCTGTAACAGCATATCTTCTATACCAATAGAAGATATGGTATATTTAATACATAGTTATCTCTGTAAGGGATCTCCTTAGTGTATAAAAGGAGATCCTAGCTAGGTCAAGGATACACAGATACTCTAGCCGTCTTAAGAAAAGCTTCAAGGTTGTAAACCCTAGTACTAGGAGAGTACTCGTATTATTAATCAATAATAATGAAGCTGTTGGTGTTACATTTGTGTTTACATTAATCTTCTAAGTACATTCATGTAGATTCTGCATACTTATGTGTATCTACAACAAAGTTTCTCATTGTTGTTTTGGAACCATCCAAGGAAACTACACGTTTACAAGCTAAGTGTTCTAGATCCAAGGTTTGGGACTTCACAAGTGGTATCAGAGCTGGAGATTGCTTTGGAAGAGAACAAGAAAGCTGCTGCAAAAGTTCATACAAAGATGCTCCTGAAGATGAAAAAGTTAGAGCATCAGGTTAAGCTTCTCTCCAAGCCTCCTACAGCAACATCTCCAGTCACTGCATCTCACAAAAGAAAGGCCAAGTTCAGGGTATCAAGTACCTCCATAGAGGATTCTACCAAACAGGGGAGGAGTTCTGATATTCAAGGAAGAAAAGAATTTGGTCAATGGCAAGGTGGTGCAGCATTTCAGAGTCCCTTTGCTGAAGAAGAGGAAGTTCAGGTCACTATTGATGCTGAAGAAGTACTTAGTACTCCTACAAGCACTATTAGTACTATCCCAGTTAGTATTGTTAGTGTTGTAGTTAGTACTACTGTTAGTACTATGGTTAGTATTCCTGGAGTTCCACAATCAGTTTTAAGCCCTGTCATTCAAGTAGCTGCTGATCTACAACAAGTAACAACTACAGAGGCCACTACCATCACTACCACTCCACATCAAGACAGTGATGAAGAGGAAAGAGAGAAACATGCAGTATTGGGACTTCAAAGCTTGAAGAAAACTGTCCCCATCTCTCCCACTTACAAGAAGCCTCCAGTTTTGTACCTAAGGAAGAAGTCCAAGTCAGTAGCATCCAAGCCTAAAGAAAATGGAGTTGTTATGCATGAAGGAGGTGTTCCAGCATCACCAACCTCCTCAGCTCCAAAGATTGATCCCAAAGACAAAGGCAAGGGCATTTTGGAAGAAGAACCAAAGAAGAAGAAGCTTTCTAAGGCTGAGATTGAAAGGCTAAATGAAGAGGCTGCAAGGAAGCTTGCAGTACAATGGAATGAGGAAGAGTTGCAGGAAGAAGCTACAAGGAAAGAAAAGCAAAAGATGGATAAAATTGCTGAAGACTGGCAAACATGGGATGATATGAGAGCCAAAGTAGAAGCTAGCAAGGTGGTATAAAAGAAGCTGCAACAAGATCAAGGTACAAGTACCAATGAAGCATCTCAGTTATTCAGTGAGATCTTGGCTAGAAGACAAAGTCAGTTCAGACAGCAAAGAGAGATTGAAAAGCTTTCAAAGCCTCCTAACAAGAGTCAGCAGAAGATGTATCTCTGCAAGTACATCAGGTATTCAGGTGAAGATAGGTATCCGTTGCAATTATATATATACAGTCAGTCGTACGTGCCATGAGCTTAGAGCAATAATATACTTACCTGATAATTGTATTCGTTGCAATTATTACTATAACTCTAAAAACCAATTGTCTATTACATAAACCTATGAATTCAATCAACCGTTGTGTTGACTTTTCGGCATGTTTTATCTCAGGTCCTTAAGGTATAATCAGGCATACACGGAACGGGCACGGGATATTTTGAAGACTTGCATATTCATTATCATTTGGAAAGTCTTAAACATTATAATGCATTACTTATGTACATTATGGTACTTTTATGGTACCTCTTTGTTAAACTCCGGTATTATGATAAATCGAATGATAATGTATTTTTAAAAAACGTATCATTTTAGCGTCATTTTCTGTACTTGTACTTTGTGCTATGAAGTAATACCCTCGTTTACCTTCCGCTGTTATACGAGACTCGGGGTGTTACAACGTTCATAGCGCGAGGGTGCTTAAAGAAAGTGAACACAAATCATGAAAATGAACCGGCTAACACAAAACTAGCTTAACAAGCATAATTTTAGTCAAAGACATAATAAATTGCTATCAATAAGTATCCTGAGTTTAGACAGTTGTAACAGAGTCTCTCAACATCCTTTGGTTTTACATAATGTTGCTAATTTTTGCTGGACTTGATCCTTTCCTTATACATACTCCCGCAACCCTTTATTCATACGAGTACAACTGTGACTCGTTCAGCAGATTCATGTGATATGTTAAATCAGAATTATATCAAGTGTTACTTCCAATGGCTTTAAACAAAACTAAGTTTAAATGTATGAAAGCTGTATATAGAACCTCAAGTCACCATATTCTAATTAAACTTGGTCTTGTGACCTCAATTGTTCAAGAACCATGCCCAAATGCCACTGAGTTCTTGTTCCCAAGGTCTTTACTCTTTTGCCATCTTTGTTCATTCTTTGTAATGAAACTTCAAACTGTACTTCTTTGATGTCCTTCAGTATTCATATGACAATTGTAGAGGTGGCAATTTGTGCCCAAAATCAAAAGAACGGGCTAAATGGGCAAACATTTAAAAGATTTGGGCACATTTGGGTCCCCTCCTTTTTTTGAAATGGGCATTTATTGCCCATTTAGAAGTTAAATGGGCATAACGGGCACATGTTTTTCTCGAACATTAGATTATTTTTAAAGAAAAACTTACATTTTATTTTTTAAATATAAATGAGGTGTTACGTTCGATGAATTTATTTCGTCATTTTGGGTCTTTTTAAAAGCGTTTCGTATAACATGAGCCCGTTTGGCCCGTGCCCGTTTAGCCCGTGCCCGTTTGGCCCATAGCCCGTTTGGCCCGTAGCCCGTTTGACCCGTAGCCCGTACCCGCCCGGCCCGCCCGTTTTGCCACCTCTAGACAATTGTAATTTCTAACATTTTTCCTAGAAAAAGTTTGTTAGTTGCTTTAGTTCTATTCTTAACATTTTTTCTGTAACTTAGTGGTAAAATTAGTAAAATTATCATTGTACCTTCACACTTTATTTTCCGATTAAATGCTTTGAGCTTATAACTGTGCAAAAAGCAACAATGAGAACAATCCTTACAATTTATATAGTCGCTTATAATTAGTAATATACAAACTATGCCAACTGTTCACATGCTTCCCTTGAGATTTATAACTAATTTGATAGTTTATGAATTATAAGCTTGGCTATGACAACTAAGATATGTAATTCCAGTGGTGTAAATGATTTTTGATTCCGAATTTGATTTTATTACACACGTGATTTTGATGTAATTGTTTTTTTTTTGATAAAGTTTGAGTTTGTGTTTTCAAATGTTTTTACTGTTCTTGATTTTTGGATATAAATAATTGTAAATTCAACTGAAAATTAAAATGAGAAAGAAGACGACGATATTTTTTCATTTCATTAGTATTTGACTAATGTTCAACCTAAACTAGGGGACATGCAGCGTAAAAAATGATCAGAAAAGGCAAGAAATGCAAAAAATAAAAACCAGATGGAGAAAAATTGTAATAATTTTGAATTGAAATAAAAAGAATTGGGATTGCGTTTGCGTTTGCGTACTGCTATTGCTATTTGTGTTTGTCCTCATATCTATCTCACCGCCTGTTCTCTTTTTCCAATTCTTTTCTTTCAACTGTGTAACCCAGCCCTGATTCATTAATGGATAACAACAACAACAACAACTCAAAAGCAAATAACGATGAAAAACCTTCTTCTTCTTCTTCACTTGAAGAAAATGTTAACCCTAACCCTAACCCTAACAATTCCAGAACTCCTTTCACTAATCTCAGCCAGATTGATGCTGATCTTGCCCTTGCTCGTACTCTTCAAGATCAGGTAGTAGTAATTAAATAAAATTTATTAATATATTTGTATTTTAACTTAATTGGTTTTGTGGAATTAGGAAAGAGCATATATGTTGTTGAGAATGAATGGTAATGGTGGTGATGTCAGTGATGACGAAAGTTGGGAAACTGGAAGCTATAATGATGATGATCATCATCATAATAATAGTGAAGAATATGAAGATGATGATGAAGATGAAGAAGAAGAAGAAGAAGATGCTTTTGATGTTCATGCTCATCTTGATGATGTTGGATCTGGACAACCAGATCCTCAGGATAATAATAATATCAATCAACTTGAATTGGATCCGTCTTCCTTCCCGGATGACGAAGCCTACGCTAGAGCTTTACAAGATGCTGAGGATCAAGAAATGGCTGCTAGATTATTGGCCCTTACTGGAATTCATGAAAGTACGTTTTTTTTTTTACTGTTTTGGTTTTTGTATATGGTTATTGGTTTTGTGATATCATGTTAATAATGTTTTTGCTGATTCATAGTGGCTACTGAGGAAGAAGAAGAAGAAGATGATGATATTGATGACCAAGGTGTTCATTCTCAGGTGATACTTTAATATGCTCTTTTCCGCTTTACTGTGTGTACTTTCCGTAATAAACTTGTACATTACTATGATACACGACTGAAATGACTTGTTTTGTGGCTGTTTAAAATGTTGGAACAAAAAAGTTATCTCTTTGATGTTGTATGTGTCATAAGAATTACAAAAAATTTGGAAACATAAACATCCTGGTATGCTTAAATAGGCTTTCTTATCTTCCATCAATGTGTCAGTCGTGCACCATGTCTTGTTCCATGTATAGTTTTATGAATAGTTTTGTGATAACGTTATGTATATTACTCCGAATGGAAATGAACTTCACAAGAATTAGAACTGGAGCTGGCCATATAGGCCGATTGAGCCGGTTGTGTTGAAATGAGCTGGGTTGGACCATTGGCGCCGTTTTGTTAAAAAAAACTGCATGATTGAAATAAGAACTAAATTTATTTTAACGAAATGATTTTTCAGAAAATGAGAATTTGAATGCACTTTAGGCAACTGTCAACGAATTTCACCCATTTTACTTTTGGAATGCTTATTCATCTCACTCGTTTGGCCTTTTGAATACACATTATAACCCTATTGACCTGTTTGTAGGTGATGGTTAAAAGTACCACCTCTATTCAGGATCTAAAAACCCCCTCTTTGTTATATATATTTTTGAACTCCACTGAAACATCGATAGAGCATGATGGCTATTAGTATGCACTAGTATGCCGTTTATTAGTGCAGACTGTTAGGTTGTGCTGCACGAGTCATTACATGATGAGGATTTCAGTATTGCACAGATGACAATTTCTGCGAAGCGGTCTTTGAAACTATTCTGTTTTGCAAAGCTGTCTTTCAAACTTAATAAATGCACGCAGAAGGAGCCCTAGCAGTATGGGCTTGGGACTCTCTAAAGGAGGTCCGAAGTTCATCTTTCATAACCTGCGACTCCTGATGGCACTCGTTTTGGCCCTTATAATCCCGAATCGGGTATGGTAGCGATTTACCAGTATCCATGGGTCTTGCGGGGTGGTCTATGAAGCCCGGGGCTTTTTTATCGAAGGTTGCTCGGCTGTGGTTTCCTCGTATCCTAAACATATAAGAACTTGAAAATTTTGGAATCTAAAACATGCTTTTGACTTTTTCGAATGTTGTGAATTAATCCTGGTGAAAGTATATGGTCTAGTCTGGAGCTGATGGTCTGTTTGGCTGTAATATTTATTAGATATTAAGAGTTTTGGATGTCCTAGGAAATTGCATGGAACATTAGGAAGCTTGTTGGCCGAAGGTCTTTCTAGAAGCAGTCCCATTACCCTCGGGTAGGGGTGTGAGTGTCCACATCTTGCCTCCCCCATACCCCACACTGGCGGGATTGGGTGGTGTTGTATTAGGAAGCTTGTTGGCCATTCTGTGAAGTTGTAAAGACTACAAGTCTAGCATTTCATCTGGCCAGTCTATGAAGTTTTACAATAAAGAAATGAGAGATCTGAACCATCAGTTACAGCGCTCTTGCTGTCGTTGAACAACTATCTAAAAGCTTCATTTTGCTAAATACGTTTATCAGATTTGTACACGTCTATTAATAGTTTTGCAGCTAAATTGAATTTGATCAAGTACAAATACAATAAGTTTTTACAAGGGTAATACATATACGTTTTCTGCAAGAGAAATAAATATATTTATTTTTATAAGGGTATATGTTATAGCACCGCGTGATGTAAGATGCTTAGAAGAAAAGAACTGGGAAAGATGTGGACAGGCATAAACATTAGAAGTTATTTAATTGATAGGATATTAATTTGGGATATTCTCTGTGTGCATAATAATAATAATCCAAATTCCAACAGTTTAGACTAACTGAACAATGAATTCGATGTCGAATCATCTATTAGCATAAACATTGGAAAAGTTATGTGGGACCCATCTTTTTTTAGGGTACCATGAGATGAGCAGATTAGTCCTCGACACATAGAATATTCATGCAATTATATCAAGAGAACATGGCATGGTTGGATGAACCCGAGTATCATGGTATCATGTTGTATAAATATTCTAAAGATGCTTAACTTTTGAGTGACAGAGGCTGTTGTTATTTTAAGTTGTGCTGATATAAATGTTTACAGTCACAGTTTTTGAAAGTGCTACAATGATAATTAACATGCAAATCATGTAACGTAGAAGTTGCATGGAATTCTTACGTGGCATAGCACTTATGGATTAGTTTATGTTTCAGGATACATGGGATGACGTCGACCCAGATGAACTATCATACGAGGTAATTCTTATACAAGAATCTGGTTTTACTTGGGATTTAAAATCTGTTCAACTTTTTATCAATTGTTTATGTACCTATAGAGTTGTCATTCATTTCGTCTTCTGTGAGTTGCTGACATGTAATATGTTTTAGGAACTTATTGCCCTGGGTGAAGTGGTTGGGACTGAAAGTAGAGGCCTTTCTGCTGATTCAATTGCTTCTTTGCGGTCAATCATATACAAGACCCAAAACGGTCAAAATGGAAGCAATGAAACGTAAACACAATTCTCTTTTATTTCCTCTTTTACATGTCTCACTATGCTAATATATTTCTCATATCCCAGATGCGTTATTTGTCGCTTAGACTATGAAGATGCTGATAATTTAATCTTGCTTTCATGCAAACACTCATACCATTCTGAGTGCATAACCAACTGGTTGCAAATAAACAAGGTGCGCAAACTCATTCTTTTTTTTCCTATGTTTCTTGGTCTGCACTTTATTTCTGTCTGAAAATAAGCACTTGTCCAAAATTTCAAATACAGATATTGATTTGTATTATAATTTTTTATTTTGTTTATTTATTTATTTTTATTTTTTGAATAAAGCAAATCAGGAGGTAAGCATCGTGGATTGACCTGTTAAATTTTTGGCTCGGTCCTAATAATATTCTTTACTAGTTAACCTAGTTTTTTTTTGCATAAATGGTGTGGTTTTGATTTTGCTTTGTAAAAATGGGTTTTTTATAATTTCTTCTTTAAAATGGGGTTTTTTTAAAATGGGGTTAGTTTCACATTTTGGTAACACACTATTTTAAAGACTATGCATTTTTAACCCTCAACTTACAAATGTATTCAACATTTTAGTTTTATGTATTTAATAACTTTACATGCGCCTTTAATATTTACATCCTCTTTAATTTAAAATTACGTTTTAATTAAAAGCAAAAATTACAAATTTTTAACTAAGTCTAATAGCATGACAGTATTTTTTATATGTAAAAAAAGTACAATATTAAACAACTACAAATGGCAATGAGTCGGGTTTGTGCGGAGCGGCCATCCCCACACCTTAAATTAAAGATGATATAAATATTAAAAAGTGGGATGAGCACGGTACCAGATTAGTACCGAACCCGTACCGAATTGGTGGTACCTTTTTTTTTTTTTTTTTTTTTTTTTTTTCCCGAAATCCCAGTACCTGGTACCGTGAAATCGGTTCCTATCCGGTTCTTCCCGTTTTTTGTTAAACCAAATTTTTATTTATTTATTATTTATTTATTTATTTTTTATTTTTTTTTCATATTTCATGCTAGTAACTTTTTGTGACATCAACAAAAAAAAACATGACAACGTGCATTTTTGAGTGATTTCGAACCATAACGTGTCGGTAAACGCAACCAACAATTAAATAAACACATCACCAAGTTAGTCGTAACTTACAAATGTTCCAAAACTTATAAAATTCCTCCAAAATCATATGAAATTGTTCAAAATAAACAAACTAAACCACTTTCAACAAAAAAACAATTAACTCACTTCTTTTTCTTTAGCGTTTTGCTTGGCAATCTCATTTTCTATATCTACACATTATTAATCAGGTAAGAAAACAATTTGGTTTATTTCTTACCTGTTTCATCTAGAGCGATCCAAAACATTGCTTATACCTTCTGGTGATAGGTAACGGCTCAAACATTTTTTGTTTTGGTTAAAACTAATAATGAACGATATTGGCTGTGCAGGTGTGCCCTGTTTGCAGTACTGAGGTCTCGACATCTGGCACCGCTAGTTAATTTATACATTCATGATGGTTTAGTGTTCTTCAGTTGATACAAAGTCAAGGAAGTTCCAGTATATCATTCACTTTGTGAAATGACCATAAATTATCATTCATAACAATTTAGTTGTATTTGTTCAAAAAAAAAAACAATTTAGTTGTACTTTAGTTAGTAACCTGTCTCATGGTACTCCATCTGTGGATTGTGTGATTCTGATTTCTTAACGTTTATTGGATGTTGGTGTCAGTTGATGTCAATTATTAAAATATCCACAGTAGAAACTGTTGCTTCATCTTCAGAAAATTAGAAAACAGTATTCTATAGACTTGGATCAAGCATAGATTCATTTTACATTGGCTGTAAGACCAGTCCTATTGGGAAACATAAAACTTGAGGTCAGATGGTCCGTATATTCCCCATCGGAGGTTGGTTATACTCTAGGGATCAGGTTTGGTTTCTATATGTGGTCACAACCGGCCTGGATAAGCCTGGAATGTGCCACTTGATTCAGGCCTTTAATATACTAGCTGTTTGGTTTTTGTACATATATATTAGGGCTAATGGTCTAGAAAGGCATTAAGCTTGACATTTTTTACTATTGTAAGCACTAGTCTTCCTATTGTACGCATCGTTATGGAAATTGTTATTTTTTGTCTCCTTTTCGTCATCAAACTAATATTCTAAAGTAATCAAGCTTTAGAATGCAATTAAAATAAATTAAGAAAAAAAAGGGAACAAAAAAGTGGGTTCTTTGTTAACTTGTCATATTCAGTGCTTTGCAGAATGGGACTCCTGACCAGCCTTCCCGAGCTTGTAAATCTTGTTATTCATTTCAGCCCTGTGGACGAAAGCCTAGCTGGATGCCATGCTCCAATACAAGCCAGCCCACAACACCTTCATAACCCTTGCCCTTGGTCACACTAAGGATGTCGATCATTTCATCTTTCTGCAAAACTTCTCAAAGAAACTGTAGCCAAAGTCAACTTTCTGTGCCATATCAACACCGGGTTTGTTGTTGTTGAAGATGTAGGGAATTATTGAAAAAGAGTTTGGGTTGTGGAATCAAACACTCTTTGTATTAATATAATTGTTGAAGATGAAGAAAAGATGTGGAGAAGATTTGCTCAAAATTGATTACATAATAAATTAATAATGTTGTTGGACCTACATAAGCATACAGTATGGTGGAATTTGGCCCTCGCCGTTGTGACGTGGCAGCTGCTTCGCAGCTCGTCACCACACCACTTCACCTCTTCGTAGCTCGCCGCTCGGAGTTCAAGGCCACCTCTTCGTTGCAGCGAAGTAGAAAAATGACAAACAACTTTGATATCCAAGGAAGCGTTGATATCCAAAAGGAGAAAAATGCTGGTAACACCAACATCAGAGCGTGCCTTCGAAAGGTTGCTGATGGTCACTTTACAGCAGCGGTGAAGGTGTTATGCTCATCAGGGGTTGCTCCGCATAATGATGATACTGTGATGGCTTTGGAGGCTAAACATCCGCACAAACCACCTCCGTCTATGCCGAGCACTACTTATGCTGAGCCTGCCCTTGTTGTGGAGGTTGATAACGTCATTGGTTGTATTAAATCCTTCCCTAAAGGGACTTCCTGTGGGAGGGACGGCTTGCGGTCACAACACATTTTGGATGCTTTATGTGGTGATGGGTCTGCTGTTGCCAGTGGTTTATTAGGTGCTATCACTGCAGTGGTTAATTTGTGGTTAGGGGGGAGATGTCCGTCGGCTCTTGCGGAGTTTGTTGCGTCTGCTCCTCTTACGCCGCTCTTGAAACCCGACAACGGGATCCGACCTATTGCAGTGGGTACTATATGGAGGCGGTTGGTTTCCAAGGTGGCTATGAAAGGTGTTGGCAAAGAAATGACCAAGTACCTTAATGATTTTCAGTTTGGGGTCGGTGTGTCGAGTGGAGCAGAGGCTATATTACATAGCGTTAACAGGTTGTTAAGTGATCGTCACACTGACGGGTCTCTTGCGATGCTTACAGTGGTTTTTCTAACGCTTTTAACTTGGTGGATAGATCAGCTTTACTTCATGAAGTCAGGATGAGGTGCCCTTCTATTTCTTTATGGGTAGAATTTCTATATAGGCAACCAGCCAGATTGTATCTTGGAGATAATCATATATGGTCCACCACTGGGGTTCAGCAAGGTGACCCGTTAGGACCACTTCTTTTCGATCTTGTGTTGCATCCCCTCGTGCACCAAATCAGAAACAATTGCAAGCTTCTTCTTCATGCGTGGTATCTTGATGATGGGACGGTTATTGGTGACACTGAGGAGGTGGCTCGGGCTTTGGACATCATTAGGGCGACGGGTCCAGCTTTGGGTCTTGAATTGAATATCAGGAAAACCGAGATTTTTTGGCCTTCTTGTGATGGTAGGAAGCTTCGTAAGGGTTTATTCCCAAACGACATCGGTAGGCCATCGTTGGGGGTGAAGCTTCTTGGGGGGGGGGGGGCAGTTAGTAGGGATGCTGGTTTTATTAGTGGGTTGGTAAAGAAGAGGGCTTCTAGTGCTATTGATATGATGCGTCTCCTTTCCCAGCTAGGAGACCCGCAGAGTGAGCTTCTCTTGCTTCGATCTTGCATGGGTATTGCTAAACTTTTTTTTGGCTTAAGGACGTGTCAACCCGTATATATGGAGGAGGCTGCTCTGCTTTTTGACAAAGGATTGCGCGAGGCGATTGAGGATATGGTGGTTTGTGGAGGTCCCTTCTTTGGGGATCTGCAGTGGCGACTTGCTTCTTTACCTATTAGGTTTGGTGGTTTGGGGCTATATTCGGCGGTAGAGGCTTCATCTTATGCCTTTGTGGCCTCGAGGGCCCAATCTTGGGTGCTTCAGGACCACATCTTACGCAACAGTGGTGTATGCGACATGGATTATGATTATGATTGTGCTTTGACTTGTCTTCGTGATATGATTCCAAGTTTTGACTTTGGCGGTTTCACTAAAAAGGACACCGCCCCCACTAAAGCCCAACACACATTGGCGAGTGCCCTTTTTAGCAAGATTGTCCAGGACATGGAAGTTCACTTCGAGTGCCCTTTTTTAATATTAAATATTAAAAAAGTTATAAATTAAACTTTTAGAATTCGTCATAGCCTTGATGTTGCTGGTAAGTTTACACCTTGAAAAAGTAATATGAATTGGATCCAAATCATACATAAGGTGCTTCATGACCAACCAACGTAGGCTGATCCGACAGTAAAAGATCTATAGTGATATTTTTGAGTGAAAACATAGTATCATCTACTTGAATATATTATTTAAATGGGGTTACAGTATCTTTACAGCAAACACAAAATTCATTTTTGCATTTGCATCATAAAATTTATACATTTGCCGAAGGACTGTTCAAATAAAACTTTAACATAGGTTTATTTAGTGTATGTTAGAAACTTTTTTGTGTTTCTTATTTCACAAAAGATATGTTGAGATAGTGTAGCAGTAGGCGAAAAGCAGATTGACCGTTATTGTATGCCAGTATTAAGAAATAAAAATTGTGATATAGGTTAAAGGAAAGATAGAAAACTTTTGGATTGCTAAATGCATCGCAGTCTTCGTTTCTCAATATTGGCATATGATGTTAATATCAGGATTAAATAGTCTTGATTTGCAAAATATAGAAGTGCAGAAAGTTACATACAACGTATTCATATTAGCCGCAGGCAAACTGGTTTTAGAAAGAAACAAATAAAATATGTAGGTAGAAATCTTTAATGATACTGACATTTAAAATGAGGCTCAGATATGCAATTCATTTAGGCATCCTATGCACCCGCCATGGCTGCAACCATATAAGAGTCCTGGTTACCGTGCCAAGATACGGGGATACATTAGCTATACTGATAAACAGTTAATAATCAAAATGTTCATCATTGCCTTTTGCAATCAACATTGCAGTCATAAGAGTCAATTTGTTAATCTGTTAATTTAGTACCCAAGTAAGGGTATTCCCCTCATTTCATATCTAATGGTGTAAATGGAACAAGCAGAAGCAACATAGTTAACCCTTCTGAGTTCCCTTACAGATCCTTTTGTCGTTTCAACTTCTCTTTTTGCAAAGGCTTGCACCAAGCGATTTGCTAGATTGTTGAAAAAACAAAAGGAACTCTATGGGACCTCAGAATGGCAACAATGCTGAACATCGCATGTCAAAATTTGCAAATGGAGAACATGGTGCACTTTAAAGTAAAAAGAATTGGGGTGACAATTAGACTCTTTTTTTTTTCAAAGGAAAAAATAATAATAATATTATGTTCCAAGGTAGGGATTATGGTGAAAAGGGAGGCTCCAATGGGGTTTCTTTCGAGAGATGGGAAAGAGCTACGACCTGCCGACTTGCTATTATTCAATTGGATCCAAGGTAAGGACGCATGTTTGGATGTGACTGGGATCTCTCCCTTTGCGGGTATTGATGCAACCTCGTGGGCCCCAGGGGTAGCCTTACATAATGATGTGGAGAAGAAGAAAAAGAAATATGTGTCCAAATGTGAAGAAAACGGTTACAAGTTCATTCCATTTGCTTTTTCCACATTCGGGGAGCTTGACGCGGAAGCTTTGGACACACTCTCACGCATCAAGACCGTTGCTGTTAGCCACTCGAATAATGTCAAGTGTGATGCTTTTATTTTTTATAGATTAAGTTTTTGTATCCAGAAAAGAGTGGGAGCCCAACTAGTGTCTAGGCTTCCCACCAATTTCTTGTAGAATCCCTTTTGGTTTTTTAATGAAGCGATGGTTTTTATAATAATAATAATAATAATAATAATAATAATAATAATAATAATAATAAAATAATAGTAAAAAAACCTTGGTTGCTAGAAACTTTGCGCTTTAAAGTGCACCACGTTCTTTATTTGCCAATATTGGCGAACGATGTTAGATGATACATTTAACCACAAATACACAATGTGTACCCTAACACCAGAAACAGTATAAAAATTCAGTAATACATATGTCTTTTGTGTACGGAATCTGTTACAAACACTAGGGTTTTTTTTCCTTACCACCTTTGCAATCATTGTTGCACTTGTGATATATTCGTCGTAAGTCCAAGACAACGAATCATAAGTGGTAATCAATACTCGCCCAACAAAAAAGATGAGAGTACACCAGCAAGAGCTGCAATTTTTGTTGGTCAAATAGTGATCATCATATTTGTTTACGCTGATGTCTGCTAAAACAAAATATGTCGTTAGTTTTGCAGCAAAAAGAAGCAACAATTGCAACATTTTATTTAAAGAGATAAAGAATCACAAACCTTAATAGTGTAAGTAGGTGGCTTAAAACACTATAGATGGTGTTGTTGGCATGTAAAATGAGGCTCATATTTTTAATTTCTTGAGGCACTCTATGCACCCGCCATGGCTGCAACCACATAACAGTTGTGGTTACCCTGCCAAGATACGAGAACACGTAGGCCATATTCAAGAAACAGTTAATATAGAGAAAGATCATCATTGCCTCTTGCTCTTCACAAATTTGAAGTAAATAAAAATGGCTATGTTACTAACTTTACATATTGTTTGTGACTATGTCAACTTTTAAACATTCATCCAACTAAATATAAAGGGCTTTTACACTATCTTACTACATCCATCCATAGTTTCATTTCACATTACTTTTAAACATCTACCTTTAAATAATACTAATAATTTAAGTAAATATAAGGTATGGGGTCTGTATCTTACCCTGTTTGCTATTGGTAAGTCCAGATCTGCAGAAAATAAGATGCATTGGACCCCAAGTGTTTCTCACTTATCTCTCTAATTATCTCTCATTCGTCGGCACTTTGCAACAAAAAAAAAACTGATCGGCGAAGCTAGCCCGATCCGATACTTAAAATGAGGCTTAGATATGCAATTCATTGAGCCATCCTACACATCCGCCATGGCTGCAACCATATAAAAGTTCTGGTTACCATGTCAAGATACGGGGATACATGAGGCAGACTCATTAAACAATTAATAAGCAGAAAGTTCATCATTACCATTTCGAATCAACATTGTAGCCAGGAGAGCAACTTGTCAATCTGTTAATTTAGCACCCAATTAAGACCATTCTTCCTATCTCATATACTAAATATTCGACTGTAAAACTGTCCGAATAGCAACATAACTGAAATATCTTACCTCCTCCTCCAATTTCTTTTGCTATTCAGTTAGACTTTACATAGTGGCCTTCACCAGACGCACTGCTAGCCCGCTTAAGTAACAAAAGAAACTGGAGGAGAAAGATAAGAGCATGCAGCTACATTGAACACTATTGATATCTAAAAGGCTCAGATCTGCAATTCATTGAACTACTCTACGCACCCGCCATGGCTGCAACCACATAACATTCTTGGTTACCCCACAAAGATACGGGAATGCGCGAGGCACCGTCAAGAAATAGTTAACACGCAAACAAATCATCATTGCCTTCTACAATAAACATTTCAATCAACAGTTTCAATGTAACATGTATAAAGCATCATAGTTAACCTTTCTTAGTTCCCTTACAAATCCTTTTGTCGTTTCAACTCCCTTTTTGCAAAGGCTTGCACCAAGCGATTTGCTAGATTGTTGAAAAAACAAAAGGAACCATATGGGAACTGAGAATGGGTAACTATGCAGAACATTGTATGTCAATATTTGCGAACGAAGAACGTGGTGAACTTTAAAGTGCACCACATTTTCGTTTGCCAATATTGCCAAACGATGTTAGATGCTGCATTTAATTACCAATACACATTTGACGATACTTAAGCAACTTCTCAGCATCTTCTGAACACCTAGTTCTATTTCTACGCACCTGCGTTTCATCACCAATACTGATTAATGCATGTGAACCAAACAACCAACATTAAGAAGATGTTGTGAAAAGATCTGATTGCTCAATATCACTCTAAAACATCATAATTTCAATTAGAACTGCAATAATATCTGATGGACATGCACACTATGCTATATCACATTTCTACCTTTTCTTATACCTTTTTTTTATGGAAAAAAAACTGAGACATAATACAATTTCTTTTTTAATGAGGCTCAGATCTGCAATTCCCCGAGCCACTCTATGCACCCGCCATGGCTGCAACCATATACTGTTCATGGTTACCCTGCCAAGATACGAGAATGCGCGAGGTATACTCAAGAAATAGTTAACACGCAGA
Source organism: Chrysanthemum seticuspe (assembly GCA_019973895.1). Classification (NCBI taxonomy): domain Eukaryota; kingdom Viridiplantae; phylum Streptophyta; class Magnoliopsida; order Asterales; family Asteraceae; genus Chrysanthemum; species Chrysanthemum seticuspe. Next base: position 175,529,534 of record BPTQ01000009.1, on the reverse strand, counting down.
TAAATCATCATTGCCTTCTGCAATAAGCATTGCAATCAACAGTTTCAATATAACAGGTATAAAGCAACATAATCAACCCTTTTGAGTTCCCTTACAGATCCTTTTTCGTTTCAACACCCTTTTTGCAAAGGCTTGCACCAAGCGATCTGCTAGATTGTTGAAAAAAGAAAAGGAACTGTATGGGAACTCAGAATGGGTAACTATGCTGAACATCGTATGTCAATATTTGCGAACGAAGAACGTGGTGAACTTTAAAGTGCACCACATTTTTCGTTTGCCAATATTGCCAAACGATGTTAGATGCTGCATTTAATTACCAATACACAATCGACGAAACTTAAGCCACTTCTCAGCCTCTATTCAACACCACAATCTGTTCACACACACCAGCGTTTCATTACTAATACATGTTAATACATGAAAACCAATTATTGAATGTTAACAAGACACTGAAAAAAGATCTTACCATGTCATTTTGCACTGTTACAATGGATGAGTTTTGCTGCTGCAGTCACATAGGCTTTAACTGTCCCAGAGGCTCAATATCACTTAAAAACATCTTAATTTCAATTAGAACTACAACAATGGCTGATAGGCTATTAAAGCCATTGTGACGGATACTGCAGACTACATTACATCACATACCAGTCTTTTGTTACACATTTTTTTTCTAGAAAAATTAAAAAAAATTGAGCCATAACACAATATCTTTTTTAGTGAGGCTCAGATATGCAATTCTTTGAGAAAATCTACGCACCTGCCATGGCTGCAACCACATAATGTTGCTGGTTACCCTGCCAAGATACGGGAATGCGCGAGGCACACTCAAGAAATAGTTAACACGCAGACAAATCATCATTGCCTTCTGCAATAAACATTGCAATCAACAGTTTTGACGTAACAGGTATAAAGCGACATAGTTAACCATTCTGAGTTCCCTTACAACTCCTTTTGTCGTTTCAACTCCCTTTTTGCAAATGCTTGCACCAAGCGATTTGCTAGATTGTTGAAAAAACAAAAGGAACTTGTATGGGAATTCAGAATGGGTAACTACGCTGAACATCGTATGTCAATATTTTCAAATGAAGAACGTTATGGACTTTAGAAAAAGAATATGACCGACAAACATATCTGTTTCTTTTGAAAAATTAAATAAAAGAAAAAAGAAAAGAATAGAAAAAGGGGAAAAAATTAAAAAAAAGGCTGGTTGCTAGAAACTTTGTAATTTAAAGTACACCACATTCATCATTTTCCAATATTGTGTAACGATGTTAGATGCTACATTTAATCATGAATACACAGTTTCTTGCCAAACACAAAGAAACAATATAATTCAGATGCACGGATGCTTTCTGTGTAAGTTTGCAGCTGATTTTGTATTTGTGATATACTCGTCATAGGGCCAAAACAACGAACCGTAAGTTCTTATCAGTGTTCGACCAACGAAAAAGATGAGATCACACCAGTAAGAAGTGTAATTTTTGTTGGCCGAAGACCGACCAACATATTTGTCTACTCCAATGCCTGCTTAAAAAAAGAACTGTCATTAGTTTATGAGTAAAAAGAAGGAAAATTTGCATTATTTCATTTTAATAGATAAAGAGTCACAAACCTTTCATTAAACAGGAAAAAAAAACCTAAAACATCAAACAGATTCAACAAATGGCATAAATCAGTCACAATGCTGCTATTAACATCCAAAATGAGGCTCATATTTACAATATCTTGAGCCACTCTATGTGCCCGCCATGGCTGCAACCACATAACAATCGTTGGTTACCCCGCCAAGATACGGGAACGCGCAGGCCAAATTTAAGAGACATTGCCTATTGAAATCAATACTAAATAGTAGGTATGGCAAATAACCCAAATGCAACCCAGGGTACTTAAGTCAGTTCTCAGCCTCTCATGAAAACCCTATTATGCTTGTATGCACATGCATTTCATTACTAATAGAGGTCAATACATGTAAACAAAACACCTTGCGTTAAAAAGATATTTGAAAAGATCTCACCATTCGTTTTTGGACTGTTGTAATGCATATGTCCTGCTGCTGAAGTCACACGGACTTTAAAAGTTTAATAGACTCAATGTTACTTTAAAACATCATAATTTCAATTAGAACTGCAACAATGGCCAATGGACTATTAAAGCCCATGTGACTGATGACGCCGACAATGTTATGCCAGATGTCAACCTTTTGAGGCTCAGATCTGCAATTTCTTGAGCCACTCCACGCACCCGCCATGGTTGCAACCACATACCATTCCTGGTTACCCCCGCCAAGATACGGGAATGCGCGAGCCATACTCATGAAATAGTTAACACTCATACTAATCATCATTGGCCACACATTCATGGCCTCAGGTTTTTAAATATAGGCTCACATAGAAGGCAACAAATTTTTGGCCAACACATAACAAATAGCAGACATGTGCTGCAACAACAAATCATGTTATGCTGCTTTGCCAAAATAATGCTTTTAATAAGCCTATAAAACAGACAACCAAAAAAAAAAGTCAGAAACCAGTTATCGACATTCATAACTTCAAGTAAACACAAACAGCTATCCTACCAACTTTGCATATTGTTCACTCACCATCCCAATTTTTAAACATCCATTGAACTGAATATAAACGCCTTTTACACTATCTTTAAACATCCTATTGCAGTGATTTCACATAAAAATAATAGGAACGCATCAAGGTATTTAAAACCCTAAAGTGATAAATCACAAAGGTGCTAACTATAACACTATAAGTAGCAAACATGCAACTTAAAGATGCAAAAACATAATTAAAAAAAAAAACTGAACAACTCAATACATAGCAACATCAATCATCTGATGAACTACAACAAATCAAGAAGATAAACAAAAACCATCAACTATGTCACGAAACCACGATTATATCATGAAATAAACCAAACCTAGAAGATCAAAAAACACCAACATATATCATGTGATGAACTACAACAAATCAAGAAGATAAACAAAAACCATCAACTATGTCATGAAACCTCGATTATATCATGAAATAAACCAAACCCAGAAGATCAAAAAACACAAACCTAATTGATTGAATGATAAAAAAAATTTAAACCATACCAAATAACCAACATGTGGCTGAGAAAAAAAGAGAGTAGTACCGGCTAAAAAATGGCAAAGATACAACCACACAACATAATAAAAATATTTATCCCTCTCACAAAGAGACTATAGCCCCATTTATATAATCTATTCCTGTAGATGATACTGTGCTTTCACTCACACAAATCACTATATATCTTTCGGTGTCGGATCGGGCTGGGTTCGCCGATCGGTTTTTTGGTTGCCGGAGCGCCGATCAATGAGAGAGAACGTGAGAGATAAGTGAGAGATGTTCCGGGTCCGATAGATTATTCTAACCGGGCCCAATAAAAGAAACAGACCACAAAATTTTTATGGCAACAGTACAATGATAAATTTTATAGTTTTATAATATCAACATTACATTATTATCTCTCCCAAGCCTTCTTACTACTCGCAATTAATGACCATGTACAAACATTTACTCATAATATTTTAAAATCAACATTCAAACTAAAATGCTAAAAAATCAGAGAAAATTAAATTTTTTGAAAATGCCCTACTCAACACCATTTAGCCGTTGGTTGGGCTAAATCCAACCGGCGGTTGGATCCCAAACCGGCAATCAGATTGATTCTGACCATCGATTGAAACTACATGTCTACATGAAGAAAATCCGTGGATAAACAGGTGGTATAATTTTAAAAAATTCATGCTTTGCTCATTTTAAAGACTTTAGCATATTCATCAGATGAATCATGCAGCGGAAGACTTACTTTAAAAACTCAAATTTACTGATTTGTTAATTATAATTATTCCAAAAGAATACAAATGGTGAAGTATGTATTCCCGAATCGTTTCCCAACGAAGGTTGAATGGAATTCGTGAATCGAGTTGCGTTTTCGTGAATTTTAATAGTGAAAAAGGTGATAATTTGGGTTTTTATATTAAATTTGATAAACATAAGCTAATTTTTTTTAATAAGCATCTAAAACAATAATACGAAGCAATTGGGGGCTAAAACGCAAAGAAAACCTAAAAACGCGAAAACCCGGGCTAATCCCGAGCTTTAAACGTGAAAATGAGAAATAATAACCATAGCAACGCAAAACTATTTTTCGTATGTGCTAAATGACAAAAGAAAATTTTAGGAAAAAGCCTGATATTCTTTTGACGTTTCTTTTATTTATTATGAATTAAATCACTAAATTTAAGAAAACTATATATTAAAAATACTAAATGTAACTGGAAAAATACCAAAAATTCATGAAAAGTACGTTGTTAAATTCTGAATAAGGGAAAATTTAAAACAGAAACTAAGCTTATGCAAACAAGCTGTTAAAATTAGAAAAGTGCTTATAAGCTTAAGAGCTAAAAACGTGTATAAGGGAATTAAATGTGCACCCTTGGTTGAGACAAGTCCCAAGGGCGCAGTGGTAAGGGTGTGTTGTGTGCTTGAGTGTAAAGAACAGGGTTCAAACCCTGGTTTTTACACTTTTTTTTATTATATTTTTTTCAAATTTTTTAAGAACTTGTAAATGAGATGAAAACTAACAACTTTTATAAAAACAACTTTTTTGAAAACTCTTAAGAAGCATTAATTAAGCTTAAAATGGACAGTAGTTTAACTAATATGTTAGGATTTAGAAAATCCGGTAGTTAAAGAGTCGGCCACCTCAAGTATATGTATTCGTTAGAAAGCTCGTAGTCGTAGTCATGTAATGTTAGTAAGTAGTTTGTTAAGTAACACCGTGGAGGACGGACGGGTCTTTACCCACTGTATGCCTGATCCACAGCCCGTAGGAGGCGTGTCTTGTAAGAACCTATAAATACCCTTTGCCTTGCAAGGCAAAGGGTTGAAGCTTTCAATATTCATTTTTCTTTGTCTCACTAAGTTCCCAAAACTCTTCCACTTTCTCTCTCTAAAACTCACTCTATACGCCCCATACTTGTGATTTGTTATGTGTTTATGAAATCCAATATGTTACAAATGGTATCAAGAGCCATGGTTTGATCATTCATCTTTCATGTTCTTGGATTTCTAGTGGTTTTCATAAGGTTTTTAGGTTTGAATGAATTTAGAATAGTTTTCATCATTTGAATCATTTGTAGTGTTAAAGTTTGGATTTTGATAGTACTTTTGTGTTTAGAATCATTATAAGTGTTTAGGTTTTGATTTGGAAGACTTGAATCATCGTGGTTGGGTTGTTTTTGGATTGAAAAGTGGTGTTTTTAAAAAGTTTCCTGGATGCGATTTGTCTCACGGATAGCATTTCTTGGATGCGATTTGTCCTACTTTTTATGCGATTTGTCTCTCTTGTGACTGCCTATTGAAGCGATTTGTCAGTTTCTGGGAAGCGATTTGTCTACTATGCGATTTGTCTATTGAGACAAAACGACAAGAAAGGACAAAGTAGTGGAAGTAGTGGGTGTACTTGTGTACCATGCGATTTGTCAGTTTATGCGATTTGTCTTCTATGCGATTTGTATGCTAAGCGATTTGTCGTTTAAGCGATTTGGTAATTAAGGAGCGATTTGTCAAAAGAGCGATTTGTCAGAACTGCGTTTTGTCTTAAAGAGCGATTTATCTGGAATGCGACTTGAGTAGGAAGAGATTTGTCTAAAGCGATTTGTCACCAGTGCGATTTGTCTCAAGCGATTTTTCATCAGTGCGTTTTGTTGACTTTTTCCGACAAAACTTCAAACGGCCATAACTTTTGATCCTTAACTCCGTTTTCAGCATTCTACCTATCAAAACGACCGTGAGAACGAGGAGAATGGCACGCCAAATCATTTGGGTCAACCTTTGAGGCCTAAATCCGCTCCGAACAGAAGTTATTGAGGTTTTTAAGTTTTTAGACCTAAATTTCTTCGTAAAATCGTGCAACAACCCATCCAGATCTCAACTAAACAACATCTCAGCTAATCCTACAAACAATCATAAGTCCTAAAACACAATTGTCTATCATTGTTTCGATCCATCAGTCATCTTAATACGTTCTATTGGTCATTGCTTAACGGTTTCTTATTGATTTTGTAAAATCTCGCGAAAGATTCTATTTCTCGGTTTAAATCATAGATTTGTAAAATACCGTTCACGTCAACATCATGCCTAACGATTCAGATTCAGTTGTATCTAAGATACTCAGATTATACGACGTGATCAATGAACAGAAGATACCCAACAATGTACAACAGACTATCATGTTTGAGTCGGATAATGCTAAAATGGATTCTTGGTGCTCATGTTCACAAGAGAGAGGGGTGCACCAGTCACAACCTGTGTAAGCTAATGCAAAGGAACACTCCATGTAAGCTTCAGATGTACCCAAGATAGAGATGCACCAGCCATAACCTGTGCATGTTAATGCAGAGGAAAGCTGCATGGAAGTTTCTGCTATACCTAGCTGTGCATCTTCTACTCAAAATGATGATTATGAGCTGCATGAGTACTCTGCATTTATCCCTGATGACTCCCTTACCACTAAGCTTAACATATATAAGGATCAAGTTTCTATCTATGAACAGCGTGCTAAATTTGAGCTGACCACATGTGAGCAGGAAATGGATTGCCAAATGCATACATTAATCAGAAGAAGTAACTTAAGGGAAGAAACATTAAAACAAGAGTTAAATTCCTTACAAGAGAAACTTAATAAAACTGTTAAGCAAAAGCAAGAACTTCAAGAAAATGTAAAAGTGCTTAATCAGGAGTTCAAACAAAAGGAATCAAAACTTTTAAATGATTTTTCCAACCTTAAAACTTTGAAGAACAAACTTGAAAACAAGTTGTATGTACAAGGCAACACCATTCAGACTGCTCACATGATCACTAAGCATAGAGTATTAAGCGATAAGCATAAACTAGCCTTGTAGAAGAACCCAATTCTGAGTATGGTAAGAAAGCAAAAGCTGCTCAAAAAGTGATCTATGATGGTAATGAAATCCTTAAGCCTAGACAAATGCCTACTTGTTTTGAGTGCACTGATGAAGATAGAGAGTTAGAAGATTCCTCTAGAGAGAAAATGGAAAAGAAACTAAAAGATCCTTGGTGTATAGATCATAATATAACGTTCAAAACTCCCAATTACACTAAGGATAATTGGATTGCCTTAAACAAGTTTAGACCTGAAACTCAATTGACCCCTGAACAAGTGTTTTGGAAGTTAGATATGGAAATGAAAAAATCTGATGAGCTTGTTGAAAAGAATCCTCCTCTTAGGAAATTGCCTCCAGCTACTGTGTATCCACCCAATACACCAATGCATTTAGTGCCTAGAACTCTTCCCACTCAAAGCAAGACCTTAATCAGCCTGTATGTAGTTTACAAACTATTCGTTGATTTTGAGAAAACGTGTAAGAAGAGAATCACACCTACGGGGATAACTGTAGGGGAAAAGGGTTTTGAGCAAACTAAAGAATGTTATTTAACTGAGGTCATGCCTTTCTTTAAACAACTAAAAGAACAATTTGAGAGTCTTCAAAAGGGCATAGATACAGAGATTAAAGAAATGAAAAAGGTGTTTAATGAAATGGAAAACGAGGTAAGAATAAATGAATGTGAGCTTAAGAGCAGTGAGATTGAGAGGAAGAACCTTCACATCTTTAACAATAATTTGATTTCTAGATGTGTTGCTCAAGATGTGTTCTATACTGTTACGAATTATTCCATTATTGCTTCTCAATTTCATGAATTTTCAATTGCATTGAAAGTCTCCCAGGATCGTGTCATTGAGCTTGAGACCAAAAATTCAAAATTGCATGATAAAATCGAAAAAGAAGATCATGATAACATGGTCAAGCATTTTTATAAATTGGAAGTTGAATATGTTGGTTTACAATTAAAATATCAACATCTGAAAGAAAATGTTAAAACCTCAAATGCCAAGACATCTTCGGATGCTCCTGAGTTTGATGAAGTTTTTGAAATCAACAAACGTGATGAACAGATCCGAGCTCATTGTAACACGATCAAAAGGTTGATAGCCCAAATTTCCCAATTGAAAGGTGAAAAGAATGAAGTGACTAGCTCCCGTATGCCTCCACCTTTAGATTCTCAAAATTTCCAACTTCAAAACATGATTAATAAACTGCAAAAGGAAAATGAATGTTTTCAAGTTGAAATTTCAAAAGTTAATGCTCAAAACAAAGAATTATGTGATTCACTCAAGGTTAATCATGATAATAACAGTGAAAAGGTAACTTCTTTGCTTAACGAAATTGAGAATCTGAAGCGTGTAGTAAAAGGGAAATTGCCAATCACCACTGGTGAGAATGTTGCACCAAAGGTGCCTGCTTGTTCTAAATATGCTGTAACTTTGAAATATATTCCTCCTCATCTTCGGAACAATGAATTTGCATATCAAACATATCTTTCGTACCTGAAGGATAGTCTAGAGTGCCTCCTTGAGATTGTTGAAGATGATAAGATAGAGAAACCACTTGATAATGTTGTTGGGCATGCATGCTTATATGCCAAACGAACTCAGGAACTCTTAGAATGTGTGATTATAACATGTCCTAAATCTGGTACTAGGAAAGATAGAGAAGTTATGCCTTGTTCTATGCCTAAAGTCAAGCATGTGACCTTTGATGTGCCTCTGAAAGCCTTAGAACCCAGCACTTCTAGACCAGAAAATCAAATGGCAGTAAAATAAACTAAGGCTCCCATCATCACTTCTATAGACGTTAAGATTGACACTAAAGTTAGCGGGTCAAAACCTAGAAGCAATGCAAAGAAGGATAGGATTACGCAAACTAAAAGTGATCATGAAAAGGAAGTGAAAGAACACCATGCGGACAATAAGTTTGACTTGAACAATAAGAATCGTGTTGGTTCTAGTATTAGCTCTAAGCTTACTGAAATTAATTCGAAGTCTTATGTTGTCTGCAATACATGTAAAGAATGTCTATTTTCTGGTAATCATGATAAATGTGGTGTGTTATTTCCGAGGTCTAAGAATCAAAACCCAGTTAAGAAAGTTTGGAAAGCGAGATAGATTAAGCAATCCTGGAAACCTACATGGAAGGTTTTTACCAATATAGGATTTCAGTGGAAGCCCACAGGTCGAATATTCACGCATGGCAAACCTTGATCCTTAACTAGATCCACTATGCCTAGAGTAGTGCCTGTTAAGGTTTGGAAGCCAACTGGTCGAATAATCCCATTAGGCACACGATGCCCTTTAACTAAGTCTAATGATTCTACTAGTTTAGCTCCTAGTGATAATGCCATAGCAACTAGGGTTTCTGCTGATTCAAAGATTGTTTGCGCTAACCAAAAGGAACCCATTTTCACATGGGGATCCAATGTTTTCAAATTTACACCTTTTTCTGTGTTCCAATGCAGGTCATACAAGTCATCTGTTGGTACTTGGATTAAGGCTGCTCTAAACAGATAAGGGAAAATGACAATGACGTCTGTTCACTTCAGTTCAGGCCTCGTACTTCATCATTATGGCATCTGTAGATAACACTTCAGGCCCCTTTCCTCAAAGAAAAGAAAAGTGTACGCCTCAGTGCGCTTTATCTTTAGAAGAAGAGAAATCTTCATTTTTATGACCATTCTCATCGACATTCTTCATCAACAAGCTTCATGTTTTTCCATGCTCATTCAATCCTCAATTGGATCTCCGTTCATTGGTATATATTCTTATTCACTTGTTCAATCAAAAATGGCAAACTTCATTTGCAATTTTTGAGGGGGAGAAGAGTGAATATACTACATGTTGATGGATGCTTGAGTTATGGTCATACAACTCTTCAACACCTAATGTCCTCACTCACTAAGGATAGCTGGGATTTACTATTTGGGATTCATTGTTTTTCAAGATATGTTTGATGAGTACTTCCAACCTCCAACGAATGTTGATCATCCAGTTTCTGAAGCTCATGCTCCGGTTCCTACTGACTAAACTGGTTCATCATCTAAGAAGTACTTCTCGGAATTCTCAAGAAACCTTATCTCCAGTTATTTCACAAGGCGTTGATAATGACTATCATTGCAGTTGCACTATTGAATAATGATCCGCTCTTTGGTATTCCTTTGCCAAATCTTCACGGATTATTGTTCATGAATAATGATCCGCTCTTTGGTATTCCTTTGCCAAATCTTCATGGATTATTGTTCCTCTCAATGTGCACGCTATAAATCAACCACATGAACATTAAGGAAAATGACTACCTCATCCGTTCGAAGACATTATTGGTGAATCTTCCAGATCAGTCTCTACATGTATACCTTTAGGAAGAATGCATTGATGTTGAGGAATCATTTGTTCCGGTTCATTCAGTGGGTCAATGTATATCCGATTGTATGTTTATTCACCTGTTGGGCATTTGAAACAAGTTGATTACTTTGGAGTTAATCATTTATCACTTATTATTTGAGATTGAAGTTGACTTTCACAAAGGCGTGTTCTTATTTGATAACTTGATCGGGCTTAAGAATTCGAGTTGAAGACTTGGTTTATCTAGTTACCAGCAGTCGGGGTGGATGCTTGAAGACCTGGTTAACTATCACTATTAAGAGTTACGTTGTTTTACTCAGTGTCACACGCAGATGACGGTGTGGATAATCTCAAGAGGTGTTATTGTCTCATACTTTGTTTAAGTTGTGAGTACTTAGAGATTTGCTTGAAGCAGATATTCTCGACACCATTCTTCCATCATTAAGTGCAAGCTTAAGATGCAAATGTGGGGAATTCAACTTCAGTTTCAAGTTTGGTATATCGGGTTTTGTTCATTAGTGGTCACTTCAAATTGTCTACATATGGGTTGATAAAGATAGTCAGAGAGAGTTTCTGTTGCAGTTTGTTAGGATTTGGAAAATCCAGTAGTTAAAGTGTCGGTCACCTCAAGTATATGTAATCGTTAGAAAGCTCATAGTCGTAGTTATTTGATGTTAAGTAGTATTTAGTTTAGTAACACCGTGGAGGACGGACGGGTCTTTACCCACTGTATGCCTGATCCACAGCCCGTAGGTGGCGTTTATTTGTAAGACACTATAAATACCCTCTACCTCCCAAGGTAGAGGGTTGGAGCTTCAATACCATTTTTCTTTGTTTCACATAGTTCCCAACTCTCTTCCCTTTCTCTCTCTAGAACTTTGTCTCTCTAAACTACTTGAACGCCTCTTGTGATTATGGTTTAGTATGTTTGTGAAATCCAATATCCTACAATTGGCATCAAGAGCCTTGGTTTGATCACTCATCTTTCATGCTCTTTGGTTTGGTGGATTTCATAAGGTTTTTGGGGTATTAAGTGTTTAGAAGAGTTTGATTCATTTGGACAAATTCTAGTGTTAAAGTTTGAATTTTGCTTGTACTTTTGTATTTAGGATCATCATATGTGTTTATGTTTTGAATTGGAAGGCTTAAATCATTGTGGTTTGCTTGTTTTTGTTTGATTAAGTGGTTATTTTTGAACTTTGTACTAAGCGAGTTGAGTCTCGGATATTTTGTTCTTCAAAGCGAGTTGCTTTGTTACTGGATGCGAGTTGATATATGCGACTTGGCTATTTAGCGAGTTAAGCTTTTAAGCGAATTGGTGGTTAAGCGAGTTGTGTCTGTTTGCGACTTGCTATTAAGTGAGTTGATTCCTAAAGCGACTTGCTTCATTAAGCGAGTTGATTGTGTTGCGAGTTGGTACTAAGGCGAGTTGACTATTTAGCGACTTGTTTCATTAAGCGAGTTGATTGTGTTGCGAGTTGATACTAATGCGACTTGGCTATTTAGCGAGTTGATTCCTTAAGCGATTTGATTCTTTGAGCGAGTTGGTTGTTTATCGAGTTGATAACTAAGCGAGTTGAGTGTTTAGCTACTTGTCTATTTAGACTTGTTACTTCTTCGTGATACATTTTTACGGTTGTTCTTTTGGTTTAGTAAAATCCCGTGAAAGAATCAATTTCCCGGTTTAATCAAAGAATAGTAAAATCCCGTAGAACTTGTAATCATGGCAAACATCGTTCGTACTATTGTCTCTTCCGTAGCTGAGGACGTTCAAGCTGCAGGGTCAGATACTCGTCCACCGATGCTTGACAGAACTGATTATGACTCATGGGCACAACGAATCCGATTGTACTGTTTGGGAAAAGAAAACGGAGTCAACATTCTCAAGTCAATCGATGAAGGACCTTATCAGATTGAGACTACAAGAGACTTAATTGATACAGCTGCAGATGGAACAATGATCTATGGAATAGACAGACCAAAGACATATGATGAGCTCAATGATAAGGAGAAAAAGAGATTCGATGCTGATATCAGGGCTTCTAACATCGTACTTCAAGGTCTTCCAAAAGACATCTACAAGCTTATCAATCACAACACTGAAGCAAAGGCTGTATGGGATAATGTCAAGATGCTTCTCTCAGGTTCTGAATTAACTATTGAGGACAGAGAATCACAACTGTATGATGAATTTGAACACTTCAAGATGAAACCTGATGAGAGTGTCTATGAATATTACGTGAGATTCCACAAGCTTGTTAATGACATGAGGAACATTAGAATGACCATGCCAAACATTCAGTTGAACTCTAAATTTGTGAACAGCATGAATCCCGAATGGCACAAGTTTGTCACTTCTGTGAAGCTAACCAAAGGATTGAAGAATACAAACTATGAGCAACTCTATGCATTCCTTCTTTAGAATGAGAGACATGCTATGTTTGAAAAAAGGATTCTTGATCAGTTCAAAACCAACCAGGGAGAAACAAGTTCATCAAATGATTCAACAGCCTTCTACACCAATGATGGAACTACTACTAAAGCATCTCAAGTCATTCCAGATTCAAGTTTCAAACAACCTGATGCCAATGCAGTCATGGAATACTTTATCAATAAACTGGCTTTTATGGTTAAACAAAACTTAACCTTCACTCCTCACACTAATAGACTTCACACTAATAATGAAATCAGGACTGCATCCAATCTACACAATCATGCTTTGGTCAGAGATGGAAAGGTTATGGTACAACCAGCTCAAGAAAGGCAGTATGAACAAGGAAGAGGTGGAGTTGGTAGAGGATATGTGGCAAATCAGAATGGGGGAAGGAATGGAAATCAGGGACAAGCAAAACCTATCAAGTCCTACAACTATGGAGGTGAGGGACATATTGCAAGGAACTGCACATCGCCAAAACGCCCTCAGAATGCAGAGTACTTCAGGGATAGGATGTTGCTTGTGCAAGATCAGGATAATGGTGCAGCTTTGGATGAAGAGGAGTTGTTGTTTCTTGCTGAGGGAAATGCTAAGACATATGATGCAAATGTGGATGAGCAACCAATTCAGGAGATAGGCCACAATCATCAGAATGCCTTTCAAGTCGCTGATTGTGATGCATACGACTCTGACGTTGATGATGAACCCATTGCACAAACCATTTTCATGGCTAGCATTTCTCCAATGGTCCCTCCTAAAGTCTCTTCATCACCACAAGCTGTTCCATCCAAAGACAAAATCATTTTTGAGGTATTAAAACTATACGATGATGCTGATGTGCAAAAGATACATGACAAAGTACAATCAACTGAAACTATTGAGTCAGATATTGAAAATATGGGTAATATCAATGTTGTCCCATATGATCAATATGTGAAACAAAGTGAAAGTGAGATTGTACCAAGTGATGCATCTTCTGCAGTCAATGATGACTATGTTTTTGATGAATACACTGCATGTGCCCCTGATGATTCTGTTATCTCTGAACTTAATGCCTATAAAGAACGAGTGGCCATTTATGAACAACGTGCTAAGTTTGAGTTAACCACTCGTGAGCAGGAAATGGATGACCAAATGCGTACAACTATTAGAAAAAGTAAGTTTAGAGAAGAGGTATTAAAACAAGAGTTAAACTCCGTACAAGAAAAGCTTTCTAAAACTGCTAAGCAAAAACAGGAACTTCAAGAAAATGTTAAAATGCTTAAGCAAGAATTCACTGCTAAGGAATCAAAACTTTTGAATGATTTTTCCAATCTAAAAACTTTGAAAAACAAGCTTGAAAATAAGTTGTACGTACAAGGGAATACCATTCAGAATGCTCACTTGATCACTAAGCATAGAGTTCTTAGCGATAAGCATAGCATTCCCCTTGTTGAGGAACCAAATCCAGAGGTCATTAAAAAGGCTAGAACTGCTCATAAGGTAATTTATGATGGCAATGAAATCCTTAAGCCTAGACAGAAACCTAGTTGCGCTGAGTGCACTGAGGAAGATAAGAAATCAGATGAGGTCACTAATGAGAAAATGAATAAAAAACTCAACAACCCTATATGTAAAGAGAAAAACATAACCATCAAACCCCATGATTACAAGAAGGAAAACTGGATTTCCTTGAACAAGTTTAAGCCTCAAACGTTGTTAACTCCCGAACAAGTGTTCTGGAAAAAGGATTTAGATAAGCAAAAAGCAGAGAATCTTGTTGTTACAAACCCTCCCCTTAGGAAAATGCCTTCAGCGAGTGTGTATCCTCCAAATACACCAATGCATCTAGTTCCAAGAACTATTTCCACTAAGAGCAAGACCTTAATCAGTCAATATGTTATATTTCAATTATTTGTTGACTTTGAGAAAACTTGTAAGAAAAGGATCACACCCACTGGGATAACTGAAGGGGAAAGGGGTTTTGAGCAAACAAAATAATGTTATTTAACTGAGGTCATACCCTTCTTTAAACAACTAAAAGATCAATTTGAGAGTCTTAAAAAGGGGATATATACAAATATTAAAGGAATGGAAAAGGAATTTGATGCAATGATTGTTGAGGTTAGTGACTATGAGCGAGCATTAAAATATAATGAAATTGAGAGGAAGAACTTGCATACCTTAAATGAGATTCTGATTTCTGAATGTATCTCTCAAGATGTGTTCTATACTGCCACTAATTGTTCCATTACTGCTTCTCAATTTCATGAATTATCTGTTGCTTTGAAAGTCTCCCATGATCGTGTCATTGAGCTTGAAATCAAAAACTCTAAACTAAGTGAGAAAATTGAACAGGATGATCACGATACTTTGGTAAAACATTTTTCTAAACTAGAAGTTGAACATTTTGATTTACAACTAAAATATCAACATCTCAAAGAAAATGTCAAAACCTCAAACATCAAGATATCCTCAGATGTTCCAGAGTTTGATGCAGTTTTTGAAATAAACAAACGTGATGAACAGATTCAAGCTCACTGTAACAAGATCAGGAAGTTGAAAACCCAAATTTCTCAATTAAAGGGTGAAATGAACAATGTGACTGGCTCCCAAATGCCTCCTCCTTTAGATTCTCGGAATTCTCAAAACTTTCATCTTCAAAACTTGGTAAATGTGTTACAAAAGGAAAATGAGAGTTTTCTAGAAGAAAATGAAAAGGTTAAACGTCATTTCAATGAGTTATTTGAGTCAATAAAAGTCACTCGTAACAAAAATAATGAAAAAATAACTTCATTGCAAAAGGAAATTAAGAATCTGAAGAGTCAGGTAAAAGGGAAAATGCCAATGACAAATGGGGAAAATGGTGCTTCAAAGGTGCATGTCTGTAATAAATATGCTTTGTCTGTGAAATATGTTCCTCCTCATCTTAGGAATAACAAAGTTGCTATTCAAACATATTTCTCATACCTTAAGGACAACCTAGAATGTCTCCGTGAGATTTTGGAAGAGGATAAGTTAGAGAAACCACTTGATAATGCAATTGGCCATGCATGCTTATATGCCAAACGATCTCAAGAACTTCTAGAATGCTTAATTACAATATGCCCTAAAACCTTAGGTGAGCAAGTCAATCCCTTGATACCTTGTTCTATGCCTAGTGCAAAGTATACAACTCATTCAATGCCCAATGTTAGGAATGTGAACTCTAGCATGACTTCAAGTAGTTCAGATCCCAGCACCTCTAGTGTTAAGAAAGTGAACTTCAGTGCGCCTTCGAATAGTTCACATCCCAGCACATCTAAACAGGAAATGCAAAAAGTAGCAAAACCAACTAATGTTCCCATTGCCTCTACAGGAGTAATCAGTGACATTAAAGCGAGAAGGTCAAAGTCTCGAGGCAATACAAGGAATGATAGGACCTTGCAAGCTAAGAATGTGCATTGGAAAAGAGTAGATGATCACCCTAGGAACACTATGTCTGAGTTAAATAAAACGAATCGTGTTGATTCTAGTATTAGCTATAAGCGTACTGTAATTAATTCAAATTCTGATACTATCTGCAAACCATGTAATGATGTCTGCTTGAATTCTGTTGCTAATCATGAATGTGGTGTGAATGTTTTGTCTAATACTGTCAAATGCCCAGTTAAAATTGTTAATGCTAAAAATCATGCTAAGAAGGCTAAAAGGCAAAGACGAAAGAAAGTTAGAAAACAGTGGAAACCCACAGGAAGAACATTTAGAAAGATAGGTTATCAATGGATACCTTTTTCTGATAATACAATGCCCTCTAGAAAATGGATGCCTACTGGTAGAACTATTCCCTTAAGAAGTGAACATACTTTGAATAGGTCAAATACAGACACCAGCACTGCATCTATTCCTAATGATTCCATTGCTTCTATCTCTAATGTGGGTGTTCCAATCACTGTTACTAACCAAGTGGAACCCATTATTGCATGGGGTTCCCAATTATCCAGTTATCCATTCTTGTCTGTGTTCAACTGCAGATCGTTCAAATCGTTCTATGGTACCTGGACTTAGGCTGTTCCAAGCATATGACTGGAGACCGGTCGCGGCTCATGAACTTCGTGAGTAAATTTATCGGAACTGTTAGATTCGGGAATGATCATTTTGGTGCTATTATGGGTTATGGTGATTATGTAGTCGGCAAAAGTGTAATCTCCAGAGTATATTATGTGGAAGGTCTTGGTCATAATTTGTTCTCTCTTGGTCAATTCTGTGATTCCGATCTAGAAGTGGCCTTTAGAAAACATACTTGCTTCGTTAGAGAACTTGATGGTGTGGAATTATTAAGAGGTACTCGTGGTTCAAATCTATACACCATCTCTATCGAAGACATGATGAAGTCTTCTCCAATCTGCTTGCTGTCAAAGGCTTCTAAAACAAAGTCATGGTTATGGCATCGTCGTCTCAATCACTTGAACTTCGGCACCATTAATAACCTTTCCAGAAAGGATCTTGTTAGAGGCTTACCCAGATTAAAATATGAAAAAGATCATCTTTGTTCAGCTTGCCAATTGGGAAAAAGCACGAAATATGCCCACAAACCAAAACCCACAAAATCAGTAATGGAAGTTCTTCATACCCTTCATACGGATCTGTGTGGACCAATGAGAGTGCAAACCATAAATGGGAAGAAATACATTCTAGTAGTTGTTGATGACTACTCTCGATTTACTTGGGTAAAGTTTTTGAGGACTAAGGATGAAACTCCAGATGTCATCATCAAACTAATCAAACAGCTTCAGGTTCGACTCAACAATATAGTCAGAATTGTTCGAACAGACAATGGCACAGAGTTTGTTAACAAAGACTTAATTCAGTTTTATGAAAGTGTTGGAATCAGTCATCAAAGAAGTGTTCCACGAACTCCTCAACAGAACGGTGTAGTTGAAAGACGAAATTGAACTCTTGTGGAAGCCGCAAGAACAATGCTAATTTATTTAAAGGTTCCAATGTTTCTATGGGCTGAAGCCATTGCCACTGCTTGCTATTCCCAAAATCGTTCCCTTATTCATACCTCTCATGGAAAAACTCCATATGAACTTGTTCATAAACGAAAACCTGGTATCTCCTACCTTCGTGTGTTTGGTGCTTTGTGCTATCCAACGAATGACGGTCAAGACCTAGGTAAATTAAGAGCAAAGTCAGATATTGGAATTTTTGTTGGTTATGCACCAAACAAGAAGGGTTACCGAATCTACAATAAGAGAACTCAAAATATCATGGAAACAATTAACGTTACGTTCGATGAGCTGACCGGTCAAATGGCTCCAGGACAATCCAGTTCTGGACCCGCATCCCAACTTTCATCTAGTAGTCCTATCAGTTCTACTTTTATCTCTAATCAGTCACCAGCATCTCTTTATGTACCTCCCTCTGAAGATGATTTGAAGAAATTGTTTGATCCTATGTTTGATGAACACTTTGAGCCAAGTGCTATTGATATGTCAATTCCATCAACAGAGGCTGCTTCTATCCCTGTCAATGAAGTCATTCCTTCAGTTTCTATGTCATTAAGACAGGAAGCGCCTGCTGCTGATCAATCTGTCTCATCAACAAACCTTCAATCACCGAGTGTACATCATGGAATTGCTTCTGATTCACAGGATGAAGTTAATCCCTTTGCTACTCCCGAAGATGCTCCATTTGAAAATATATTTGCTCCTGAATCATCATCTGAACCATCTTCATCAGGAGACATCGACTCTGCTACTTCAGTTCCACAACAACAACCACATGAACACCTCAGAAAATGGACACATGATCATCCACTGGACAACATCATTGGAAATCTCTCTTGTCCAGTATCCACAAGGAAACAACTTGCAACCGATGCCTTATGGTGCTTCTTTAACTCCGTACTCTCTAAGATCGAACCTAAAGACGTTAAAACTGCTATGAATGAAGATAGCTGGTTCAATGCCATGCAAGAAGAAATTCATGAGTTTGATCGATTAGATGTATGGGAATTAGTACCTGCTCCAGAATGTGTTATGATCATTGCTCTTAAGTGGATCTTCAAAGTGAAGCTTGATGAGCATGGAGATGTTCTGAAAAATAAGGCTAGATTAGTTGCAAAAGGATACCGTCAAGAGGAGGGTATAGACTTTGAGGAATCTTTTGCTCCAGTTGCTCGTATCGAGGCTATCAGAATCTTCTTGGCTAACGCTGTTAGCAAGAACATGATTGTCTATCAGATGGATGTGAAAACAGCCTTTCTTAATAGAGATCTGAAAGAAGTGGTTTATGTCAGCCAGCCAGAGGGTTTTGTGAATCCAGAGCATCCTACTCATGTTTATCGCTTGAAAAAGGCCCTTTATGGTTTGAAGCAAGCTCCTAGAGCATGGTATGATACGCTATCAAAATTTCTTCTATCTACTGGATTCAGCAAAGGAGCAGTTGATCCTACATTGTTCACCAGAAAGTCAGGCAAACATTTAATGCACGTTCAAATTTATGTTGATGATATCATCTTTGCCTCGACTGACCCCATTGAGTGTGACCGTTTTTCAAATGAAATGGGTTCTAAATTTCAAATGTCAATGATGGGACAAATGTCATTTTTCTTGGGATTACAAATTTCACAAAGTCCCGGAGGCATTTTTATAAATCAATCTAAATATGCAAATGAAATTTTAAAGAAATTTGGATTTGATTCTAGTGACCCTGTTGACACTCCCATGATTGAACGTACTAAACTAGATGAGGACCACTTAGGGATCATGGTAGACCAAACGAAATATCGTAGTATGATTGGATCCTTGATGTACCTCACAACTAGTAGACCAGACATCTTGTTTGCTGTTTGCATGTGTGCTAGATACCAGGCAAAGCCTACTAAAAAGCACCTTGAAGTGGTTAAACGGGTCTTTCGGTATCTCCAAGGAACCATCAATATGGGACTTTGGTACCCGAAGGACACCGGTATGTCACTAACAGCCTATGCAGATGCTGATCATGCAGGATGTCAAGATACTCGTCGAAGTACGTCTGGAGGTGCTTAGTTTTTGGGTGATAAGCTTGTGAGCTGGTCTTCAAAGAAGCAAATGAGTACTATTATTTCCTCTACAGAGGCTGAATATATAGCCATGTCATCTTGTTGTGCTCAAATCCTATGGATGAGATCCCAATTATCTGACTATGGCTTTGAATTCAACAAAATCCCTCTGTACTGTGATAATAAAAGTGCTATTGCTCTCTCATGCAACAACGTTCAACACTCAAGAGCAAAGCACATCGACATTCGACATCATTTCATCAGGGAGCAAGTGGAAAATGGTGTAGTGGAACTCTATTTTGTGAGGACTGAATACCAATTAGCAGACATCTTCACCAAAGCTCTTCCTAAAGAATGTTTTGAGTTTATTCTTCCACGTCTTGGTCTTAAGAGTCTGCAACCGGAAACACTCAAACGTCTTCAAGAGGAAGAAGAGGAGTAAAAGGTTTCCATCATCTATCTCCTGTATATATTTATTTAAAAAGCAAAATACAAAACTTGAAAAAAAAAAACCTTCAAAAAGAAAATATAAAAATATAAAATTCTCAAAATCCATAAAAATTAGAAAATCTTGAAAAATTCCAAAAATATTGTTATTTTGTCATGTTTTTCCTTATTCGATATCATCTACGGACTTTGTGTTGACATTCAAAGAATGTCACGGGTTTTTAGATGTTCTTCGAATGCACATAGTTTTTGCTTAAAAAAAAATGAGGCGGAGAAAAATGGTGGTTTATTGTCATTTCCGGCAGTAACCCGTTTTAAAAGTAAAGAACAGAGCCATGCTTTATCTCATGTTTCAAATCTCATGCTCTGATTCTAAAAAAAAATGTTTGTCATTAACAAGACAAATGTTTCCTTTCAAATATTTTTCCTTCTAATGATTCTTCTGAAAAATATTTGTCATCTAATGAAAACAAAATTGTTTTGAAAACACTTCGGACTCTATTTTTGAAAATCAAAAGAACTTATCAAGTGTATAAATCTCAATCCATCAATCAACAACCTTCGTCATTGATTGAGGGGGAGAATGATTTTTCAATTAAATCAGAAAGTGTTCTTCTCAAACAATTAGCACTTAAATGAGCAAGGTCTACTCTAATTATTCTACAATATTTTATACAATTGGTTCAAGACCTTGGTTATCATTATGTTTTCAAAAGATAATCATGCATGTTTAATCAATGGAGTTTAAAGTCTCAAAATCCAATCCGTATCAGTTAAAACGTTTTTCATAATCAAGTCACAATTCTCCTTAAAAGCTTTCAAAATCAATTTAAATCTACAAAGATCACAAATCTCAAATGATTTGATAATTTTGATCGGGGGAGAATTTGTGATTTAAATTGGATTTAAACTGATAACTCGATAAATGGTTTCATAAGTGTTTAGCATGTTTTCCTCCCCGCATGTGACAAACGATTTCAAATTCTCCATACACATGTTGAGGGGGAGCATCTACTTTAAACCTCAAATTATTGAAACGTGATTGAATTGTCTCTATGTGCAGGTTCCCTCAAATACGTGCAAAACTCTTTCAAACTTCGAGGCACATATTGAGGGGGAGCAAACTTTTGAAAACCTCATCCTTCCTCAAAATGCTTTATCTAATCAAATTGATTGGGAAGTGATGATGATCATTTTAGAAAATGTTAATCAAAAGATTGGACCTTTCATTCTTAATCCAACGAGTTCAAAGATCTCTTGCCTCCATGTGCTAAACAAGTTCTGAATTTTTATGCATATGTTGAGGGGGAGCATTTCTAAAATATCAAAACAATTAAGATACAAAATGCTTTGATTTCATATCACAAGTATCTTGATTGATTTTCAAATGGTTTTCAATTGGTTTCAAGGCGGAAGAACTATATGAAAAGACCGACCAACTTTACTTTATGCATGGTGATATAAGGATGATAAGGTTAGGTTGAGGTCCCATGATCCGCCAGAACCGGAAGGATCTACTCGGGGACAATCCACTAGTTAGTATAGAAGTCCTTAGGTATGATGATAAAAGGAGAAAAATGAGATATGGGAAGAGTGCGGACTGAGACTGAGCTAGTACTGGAATAAACCCAAAAAGGTTCAGGTTATGAAGTCTTGGTAAGCACTGAAGGGGTTGAAGAATGAAAAAGAATTGAATGTGAAAAAGGGTGAAAAGAAATAGCCCTCCATTTATTCAACCTTAGGGCAGAAACCGGGTTCAATTCATATGCTATAGGTGGTTACCAAGGTAACATCGGTATTGAAGACAAGACGTCATGGACCCAGTGACGCACTGCACTACAACTTCCCAAGCCACTCAAGTTCCTCTTAAAAGGGCTTGTTTCATTCTCACGGGGAACCGACATTATCTATCGACCTTCTCTTAGAGATTGTTGATATTGAAAAAGGAGACCCTCTCCCTAGTCTCCGGCATAGGAACCAAATATGCACAATTGAGTCTAGAGCCACGAGATCATCTATAAATCTCATTAGGACACTTTCAATGAAGACTCTCTATTTCACACAATGTGGACAGAGAGATTATATCTTATGAGTCCTACGCATTATCCTTGTGGTATTGCCAGAACATCTGAGTGATATGCAAACATATTCACAATGAAGATGGAAAGCCTTCTGGAGCCAACATCAAACAAGCTTCTGGTAGGTGGCATTTGAGATCTATTCAATAGATCAACCATGTGACAACTGAACAGAAACAATGGGGCGATTCAATTTTTGAATCAATCCTGGTTCAGGTTATGGATTGACGGATACCTTTGAAAAACCGGTCGTTGTGCCCAAAATCTCTTTTATTTTGCACATCGACTGTGTAATTATTTCTCAAAATAAAAGGTGTTTATGATTGATAATTGATTTTCATTAAAACCTTCGTTGTATTGCAAAAACAATTTCCATTGAGTAGTACTCGATTGTTTTTCAAATCTCTTTTCATCAATCAGTGAATCTTACTTCGCTGGTTCACACACTCCGTGTTGTCTTCTTTGGGAACTATGTGAAACTAGAGCAGCTGCGAAACCATATCAAGGAAATTCTTCGGAATTATACCTGATCACAGGCAGTACTTGTACTGATCAACGGGGTACCGTGGGCCGTGTACCTCAATTCAATGAAAGTGATCAAAGACACTTTCGTATGCTTTGTTGCTAATTGTTTTATGCAGGTACACCTCGACGTTTGTAGCTGATCAGAATGAAGCAGTCAATCCATAGCCGCATGCTCACTCAACATATTTAGTTCCAAAGAAATCATGATTAGTGCATCAATGGCTCTGATTATTTTACTCCATGCTTCTGCTACGCTGCTGCCAATATCATGAATCAACGAAAGCTTCCGCTACTCTGATAATAATATATCATGATCCAGAATGTGAGCATGTCGGTCCAAATGTCACTACACCACTATGGATGAGTCAGAGATTAATGTGGCTGATGATCTCAAAGCTGGCTCAAACTCATTATCACGTGGATCAGTTAAAGACCTCCACTCAGATTATCCAAACATGCAAAAATGAAGAATCCAAGAACAATCTCAATGTAATATCTGTTTGTATTCTATGTAATTTTAATGTGTGTTAGAGGTGACCTCCCTTAGGGGGAGATTGTTAGGATTTGGAAAATCCAGTAGTTAAAGTGTCGGTCACCTCAAGTATATGTAATCGTTAGAAAGCTCGTAGTCGTAGTTATTTGATGTTAATTAGTATTTAGTTTAGTAACACCATGGAGGACTGACGGGTCTTTACCCACTGTATGCCTGATCCACAGCCCGTAGGTGGCGTTTATTTGTAAGACACTATAAATACCCTCTACCTCCCAAGGTAGAGGGTTGGAGCTTCAATACCATTTTTCTTTGTTTCACATAGTTCCCAACTCTCTTCCCTTTCTCTCTCTAGAACTTTGTATCTCTAAACTACTTGAACACCTCTTGTGATTATGGTTTAGTGTGTTTGTGAAATCCAATATCCTACACAGTTGATTCTCACAAGATACATTTAAGCTAATTGTGTTCTTATCTATTTCAAGTATATGAGTGTATTATATTTTGCTGATTCTGAGGTATCAAAACCAGCAAGGGGGAATGAGACATACATCTAAACATACAACAAGTACATGTGATGAACTTAATAATTGATAACGCTACACGCGTCGTTCGGGGTCAAAGGAACTTCCTTTTCGTCGAGCAAGTTTTTCAACACCCTAGGCAGTGAACCTAATCATTGTAGTGTAGTATTCGGGTAAGCCACGAGAATTGATATCGTTCTTTAGGGGAATAGGAATGCTAGTGAGAGGTTACTACGCTAAGGTTGGGGTTGAGGAAGATTATTTTTTTATCTTTTTATAATTTTTAGTAAATGGAAAGGTACGAATCTCGGGGTTTGGATTTGGGGGGTTGGCATTTCTACCGATTACTCTACCATCTAATTATCTAATTAGCTAAGGTGAGGGTAGTCTATGTCTAATTATTGTGTGCTCGTATGATGATTTAAAGATGTGTTTACTTAGGTTTTATTACTCCTTAATTATCTCCTATTGATGGTTGAATTGTCACGTCCTTATTCTTAATCACGTTGTGTGTCTAAGGTCGTAGGGTATGCGTTTATCCCTAACTCTTTGAAACTACCAAAGGGTCTCGTCTACAAAATCTCTAGGATTTATAAACTCTACCTCTAAGGTACTCTTTGGATGGTTTAGCCTACAACTACTCTAGGTGTTATAGTCTAAGGTTCACAAAGATTAATCAAGCATTAACTACACAACGAATGACCTATCGCATTACAAGATCATTAACAATTAAGATAAGAGACAACAATTCAATATTCAATAGTTAAGTTTCATATTCCCTAAGAAAACACACAAGTAAATTAGCCGGACATGGAGAAAATGCAAGCATACACACAAGTAATTGAAGACATAATTAAATTAATGAAGTAAAACACTTATGTTGATGTAAGATAGGGTTTAGAACCCTAAAATACTGTACATGACAGCCTTGGTTCGGTTTAGGTTTTTTACTCCAAAAGACTACACACTGAAAACTAAAAAATCCGGATTCTATATATAAGATTACATTCGCGACGGCGTCACCTTTTAATTTGTGACGCCGTCGGGTCGCCGTTATTAGAGTTTCGTCTTGGCCACATTAGTCTTGCGACGGCGTCACCTTATGCTTGTGACGCCATCCTCTTCAGCCTCTGACGCCGTCTGGATCAAATCTAGGCCGTCTGAGTTGCGACGACCTACTCTTTTAAAGCCTGACACCGTCACTTGAAAATACGCAATTTGGCTACTGTATCGTCACAACATGTGCTCTGACAGCGTCGCAGATAACACCTGACGCCGTCCCCTTGTGTTTCAGCAGCTTGAGTGTCTCGATTCTTGACTTTGGCCATTTTCTTCGTATATCCGCGCATTTTCGTCCAAATAAGTGCCATTCCAGCAATTTGCCTTCAAGAGACCTAAAAAGTGAAAAGGAACGATATTAAGTAATAACGGATACAAAAGTGATCAAATAAGGGCTTAAATGACCCCTCAAAAAGGCACATTTTAAAACCTTATCAAATATCCCTACACTTGGTATTTGCTTGTCCTCAAGAAAATGTGCTTTTAGCCAATTAATTTATAAGTTAGGGGTCATGAAGCATTGGTTTAAAACAATCCACAACACATATAAGCCCCGCAAAAGTCATAACAAGCACAGAAATTATATACTAGCACCTCACATGGGGTGTTTGGATACTCACATCTCCCGGGTGTATATGAAATATAACAAGTTGGAAATGGAAGATAAACACTCATTAATCGGTCCTAGTACATAGATTACCAAAGGCTTGAGACTAGATCAAACCTCCATCGCTTTGGCGTAAGCACCTAGGAAAGACTATCCAAGAGGACTTTTAAAGGGTTGTAATGTTAGGCTTACGGTAAGGAAACAAAGGGTTTGGTAGGATAGGCTATTTAGTAATGGCAAGTCAAAAATCTTTTTGTTACAAGCATGCGAAGAATGGCGTTGCTAAGCCAAGACTCGACACTCTAGACTCTAGATAACTGAAATAAACAAACATAAATTAAAGATAGATGTAGGATGGTAGCCCGTATGTTTTTTTTTCATACACTTTTACTCTACCATCCTCTATAGTAACATCAAAATGATAGGGATTTATAGGCACATCCCTACACTTGAGTTTTTATTACTCTAACACTAATTTGACCTGAATTGAAAAGATCAAAACAATTGGAGTACATTATTACGCAAATAAAGGGAATTTGAATTTAACGTTCCCTTCCCGTCATTTCATAAACTTTAACTTTTCCCATGAGTCCCAATCGTCCCAAAACTGTGTACAATGGACATGACTCGACTTAGCAACTTATGCAAGCAACTAGATAATTGAACTAAGGGTTTTTAGGGTGATAACAATAATGCACTAAAAGTGAGTGCATACAAGGTAGGCTAAGACGATTTGGGTGTACATTTGGGGGTGGAGTGTAAACAATGCTCTTCATTGATATTCCGGAAAACCGAAACATCACGAGAACCGCGAAAAGGATAGGCTCTGAGGGGTTAACTAGGGGTATCAAGTACTAAAGATGAGTACAACGCAAAGGTGTGGGGGAATTACTCAACCGATGTGGAAGAAGTAATTATATTACGGGTTTAAAACAAGGGTTATCCTAATGCCTCTTATCATTTAGTTATTCCTAACTACACAAGTGTAGTCTTACTAGTGATCTCGGGATGCATCACAAAACAAGTTCTAGAATCTATTATACTACCGGTTCACACTCTAAGCATTAAAGATGAATGCTTTAATTTCTACTAATCTAAGGGCGATCCTCACATTTTGGGTGGAATTTAAGTGGTAAAGGGTTTTTGTGCTAGTCATATAACTTCCTATCCATGAGAAGCTTTTGTTAAGACTAATGGCCCACTCCTATATGTTATGAAAAATTTTAAATTTGGTGCCAAAATTACCCTAACCGACATTTTCTCATGGTTTATTACACAAATACAATTGGACAAAGCAAATAATCAAGGATAAACATAGTTTCAAAGTTCCCGTTTTATTTTCCCTCCCGACACTTAAACTGAACATTGTCCCCAATATTCCCCGAAAGTATCAAAGTTATGATAATGGAAGGTAATAAAAGATGAAAGAAACTAGTACTCCCCTGATTAGATCGGTAGGATCCGTGTAAAGTGGTGGTTATATTTTTCTTCAAGAAGAACGTCTGCGTTAAAAGCTCCTTCTCATCTTATGTATCTCCTTCTTTGATAAATTAAACCTGCACACTTGAAGAAAACAAACGAAACCTTCGCGTAAAATCGGCGGTAATAATATATATAAGACTCTACTAAACTAGGATATAATGCTTGTGGAATGGATGTTTACAGAATTTCTGGAAAATTAAGACCTGGAAAATTCTAAAAAATTATAAGTAGCTCAGAAAATGAGAAAAAGTAATCAGTTATTTTTGCTCCTTCCTGACGCCGTCAGGTTGCGATCCTGACGCCGTCAGGTTATCCTGACAAAAACTGGTCTGCGATTTTCTCAAAAAAAATTCTGGAAAATTTACATCTTTAGAATCTGGAAAAATTTTCTGCAAAACATCCATTATGACTCGATACAAGCATTTGACTCGAACAAACACACATGTATATCTTTTAATCAATTGAAATTCTCATGTTTACATTTCTTTTGAAAACGTGTGTAATCCTCCCTACACTTATCCTTTATGTAAAATACCTTTATATGTAATTAAGACGAGGTTAAAAACAAAATAAAGGATTTTTACAAATTTAAACATGAGAATAAGCAATCAATAAAAAATATATGACACCAAACAAGCAAACAATTAAGCATGGGTTGCCTCCCACGAAGCGCTTTTCTTTATTTATGAGTCTTGTAGCTAGACTCGTAGTCGTGCCCCTACGTGACTTCATTACCGTCACTTTCTTCTAAAACAATATCTTCATCGTTCACCATTTCATTATTATAACATTGATAATGTTTCACACGTTGTCCATTTACGGTAAATTCCCTTCCATCGTGGTCCAGTAGCACCACAGCTCCATTGCTCATCTGCTTCTTCACTGAAAAAGGTTCATACCATCTCGATTTGAGTTTTCCCGGAAATAATCTCAGTCTTGAATTATAGAAGAGCACCTTATCTCCTTCCAAAAACTCTTTAGGATTCTTTATTCATTGATCATGACATTTTTTGCCCTTTCTTTGTATGTGATCGACGATTCATAAGCTTCCAGTCTTAGTTCATCCAATTCTTGGAGCTGTAAGAACCTATTTGACCCTACTTCAGAATAATCCATATTACATGCCTTAAGTGCCCAATACGCTTTTTGCTCAAGTTCAATAGGGAGGTGGCACGCCTTCCCGTATACTAAGCGAAAAGGGGTTGTTCCGATAGGCGTTTTGTAAGCAGTTCTGAATGCCCATAGTGCCTCATCCAGTTTAAATGCCCAATCTTTTCTATTATGGTGGACCATTTTTTCAAGTATCCGCTTTAATGCCCTATTTGTGTTTTCTACTTGTCCATTCTTCTGAGGATGATATGCAGTAGAAAATCTATGTGGAACGCCATACTTCTTCATTACCTTCTCCATTTGAGCATTGCAAAAGTGGGTTCCTCTATCACTGATCAATGCCTTGGGAATCCCGAATCGTGCGAAGAGTTTTTTAAGAAAATGAATGACTACTCTCGCATCATTAGTTCTAAGGGCTTGGGCCTCCACCCATTTGGATACATAGTCGATAGCTACGAGAATGTATTCGTTTCCTCCACACATTTTGGAACCAGTCTTTTGACGTCCCGAAAAATAGTAGGCCAGTAGAACCCGGCATCAAAAACCTTCCGTGCCGTAACATTTACACCGTGTTGTCCCCCAGATGGTCCCGCGTGGAATTCTTTCAGAACTCGATCAATCTCTCTTCCGGCTACGCAACACTGAATGATTTGATCGGGGCATATGCGAAATAGGAAGGGTTCATCCCAGAAGTAATGTTTAAGCGTGGTGAAAATTTTTCTCTGATCTTGCTTGGTCATATAATTTGGCAAAACCCTACTGGACAAATAGTTAGCGTAATCAGCATACCATGGCTCAAATTCCTTAATGGCCATTAGTCGCTCCTCAGGAACAGAGTTGCGAATCTCTGTATGGTCCAACTTCTCAAGATCAGGGTTTTCCAAATGTGACAGATGATCAGCAGCAAGATTTTCAGCCCCCTTTTTATCTCGAATCTCAATGTCGAATTCTTGAAGCAATAGAATCCACCTAATGAGTCGGGGTTTTGCATCTTGCTTGGAAAACAAGTAGCGTAAGGCGGAGTGATCAGTGAAAACTACAGTCTTAGAAAGGACGAGATATTGCCTGAACTTGTCGAAGGCAAAATCCACAACTAGAAGCTCTTTCTCGGTGGTCGTATAATTTTCTTGCGCTACATTCATGGTTTTGCTAGCATAGTAAATTGGTTGAAAATGCTTTTCTTTTCTTTGTCCAAGCACGACGCCTACAACATAATCGCTAGCATCACACATGATTTCGAATGGTTGAGACCAATCAGGGGTGACCATTATTGGAGCCTGAGTGAGATCTTTCTTTAGACGATTGAATGCTTCTTTGCATTCTTCTGAAAAATCAAAAGGGGCATCCTTGACAAGAAGCTGCGTCATCGGGCGGGCAATTTTCGAGAAGTCCTTAATAAACCTTCTATAAAAGCCCGCATGTCCAAGAAAGCTCCGAATAGCCTTAATGGTAGTAGGATAGGGTAGTTTGGATATCGATTCGATTTTTGCTCTATCGACCTCGATCCCATTTCCGGAGACTTTATGCCCTAAGACAATTCCTTCTCTTACCATGAAGTGACATTTTTCCCAATTTAGGACCAAATTAGTTTCTTCACATCGTTTCAACATCTTCTTAAGGTTGGATAGACAAATGTCGAAGGAATTTCCAAAGACCGAGAAATCATCCATGAAGACTTCCATGCTGTCCTCAATTAATTCATGGAATATGGCCATCATACATCGCTGAAAGGTGGCGGGGGCGTTACATAACCCGAAAGGCATCCGCTTGTAAGCAAAAGTCCCGTATGGGCATGTAAACGTAGTCTTTTCTTGATCTTCAGGGGCAATGGGGATTTGGAAGTACCCTGAGAAGCCATCAAGGAAACAGTAGTACTCATGCCCGGCTAACCTCTTGAGCATTTCGTCAATGAATGGCAGAGGAAAATGATCTTTCCGGGTGGCATCATTTAACTTTCTGTAGTCGATACAAACACGCCAACCGGTAACCATTCTTTGTGGCACTAAATCACCCTTTTCATTCTTTACAACCGTCATCCCTCCCTTTTTTGGGACCACTTGGACTGGGCTGACCCATGGGCTATCTGAAATGGGTTAGATGAGACCTGCGTCAAGGAGCTTGACGACCTCCTTCTTTACTACCTCCTTGATATTAGGGTTAACCCTCCTCTGCGGTTGAACGGTTGGTTTGTAATCTTCTTCCATGAGGATTTTATGGGTACATAATGTAGAATCAATACCCTTAATGTCAGCAACACTCCATGCGATCACCCCTTTGTACTCTTGTAAAACTTCCAAGAGCTTCTCTTTCTGACCAGTGGTCAGCAAAGAGTTTATGATGACAGGGAGCTGGTCCTTTCCTTGAAGGAAGGCGTATTCCAGGTGACTCGGGAGATCTTTCAGTTCTAAGGTAGGGGGTTCCTTGATTGATGGTTTTAGCTTGTTTTCTGGCTTTTGAAGCTCGATGGGTTCAATTTCTTCCCTACGTGGATAAAAGGAAACAACCCCAACCATCTCAACTCCTTCGTCGTTGTATATTGTGTTGTTATCATCATTCATGAATTCGGTTAATAGATACTCGTCAATGCAGCCATCTATGTCATCAACAAATTCATCAACTTCCTCAACAAAATAAACAGGGTGACCATAAGAGGAGGAATGACTCATAGAATCCTTGTTGTCGAAGGTCAAGCTCTCGGACCCCACTCGTAAAGTGAGTTTGCCATCATGAACATCAATAATGGCACGAGCTGTGGCCAAGAAAGGTCTTCCAAGGATTATTGGGACTGAGTTATCTTCCTCCATTTCTAAAATCACAAAATCAACTGGAAACTTGAATTCTCCCACCCTTACAAGAACATTTTCACAAACTCCAATGGGATATTTGATTGATCGATCAGCTAACTGAATACTCATTCTAGTTGGTTTCAGCCCTGAATATCCGAGCTTGAGGAACAAGGAATGAGGCATCAGGTTAATGCTTGCCCCAAGATCTGCCAAGGCATTTTTCATAGAGAGCGCCCCTATAGAGCAAGGAATGGTAAAACTGCCTGGATCTTCTTTCTTCTTGGGCAGGCCTTTTTGGATGATAGCCGATCACTCTTCCCCTAATGATATCAACCCTTCAAGTTTATTTCGATTAGATATTATCCTCTTGAAGTATTTGCTATGTTTAGGGATATGATAGAATACATCAAGAAGTGGTATGTTGACGGAAGCCCGTTTTAAGTAAGACAAAATTCTCTCATTGTCTTCTTCAGTCTTTTGATTCCTTAGACGCGAGGGATAAGGGATCCGTGCGAGAGTTGGTCGCTGGGCATGTGCTGGTGTTTGTGGAGGGGGATCGTGAGGAGGTTCAGGAATTGCTTCGTTTTTTGACGCGGGCTCCCTGATGGTGGGATTCTGGTCAGGGTGTGGGGGATCTTTGGTGGTGATTCCTGACCGAGTAGTAATGGCACAAGTTGGATCATGACGGGTTAGGCCAGGTTCGCTTATTCTTTTGTGGAGCTCGGCGAATTGACTCTCTAATTCAGCTTGCTGCTCTTGAATGAATTCTTCAAGACCTTTTAAGAGTGTGGCCCCTTCTATGGTAAATTGCCCGAGTTCTTTTTCAAAGGCATCACGGATGGTGTATTCAGATCCTTCCTGTCCTTCAGTCTTCCATTTTAGATTACCCCAAGGATTGTATTCATCATTTTGATAGAATGTAAGAAGTGAAGGGTCATCATAAATATCATGACTGGAAAGGAAGACGCTCTTTTGGCGTGTGTCTTCACACTCATCACTCTCGTGTGGCCCCCCACAAATGTCGCATATAAGGTATGGGTTAAATAACCTTTTGGGTTCTGGCGATTTTGTGAGGTATGCAAGCTTCTCTTGTACTTTCTTAATCCTATCATCGAGAGATGACAAGTTTTTACTCGAGAAAGCAGAGATACTCATTGCAGTTACTGGCTCGTTCCAAGGGTTGTCTTGGTATTGAACATATTCCTCAATGCGGTCCCACCCTTCTTCCGCCGTGAGATTAGAAATTCTTTGGCCAGTTGAGGAATCAATCCCTTTTTGATCCTTTCGAGAGACAATATCGTAAAAGATTTGAACAAGCAACCAAAGGTTGATACCATGGTGTGGGGCTTGTTGAATGAGATCTTTCTATCGAGTCCAGGAGTTAATGATAGACTCTCCATTTTTTTGATGGAAATGAAGAATTTTGCTCCTGATTAATGCAGTTCTTCCAGGAGGAAAGAACTTCTTGGTGAACTTGGTTGTGAGGCCACGTGAAAATGGACTTTGGAGGCAGCTTATCGAGACACTCCTTGGCCTGTCCTTGAAGATAGAATGGGAAAAACCGGAGTCTAAACGTCTCCTTGGATGCTCCGTCGGCATAGATAGCATCAACAATTTTTAAAAATTGTTTGATATGATGAATGGGGTTTTCACT
Organism: Chrysanthemum seticuspe; assembly: GCA_019973895.1. NCBI lineage: Eukaryota > Viridiplantae > Streptophyta > Magnoliopsida > Asterales > Asteraceae > Chrysanthemum > Chrysanthemum seticuspe. Next base: position 175,497,036 of record BPTQ01000009.1, on the reverse strand, counting down.
GTTTGATCCCTGGAATTGATATGCATTCTGAATGAGCCAAATGTCAGAGGCATGCAACAACTCATTGACTTGCTCCGAGGGATAGACAATGGCATTGGTAAATCCAGATGCAGAGGGGGAAGAGTATTCCCCGAGGGATTTTGCTTCAGGTGGATTAATGGATCCATCGACTGGAGTAGCGGGAATTTCCTCGCTATGTTGGCTCAAATTGTCAATGTTGATGGGTTCAGGGGATTGGGGGGAGTGAGCGGACTCTTCATCAGTTGTAGCTTCATCAAAGTTGATTGCAGTGCCTTGAGATTCCGAGTTATGGAGGGCTTTTCTTAGCCTATTGAGCTCTCTTTAGGGTTCTGCAAACGGTTCAGGAAGGGTTTTGGTGGAACTACGGGTTCTAAGTTGTCTAAGGGGTTGGTAGGGGGAATGGCAAGTTTGGTGGTTGGTTATCACCTTCCATGATGAAAAGTGATGGGGTTTTACGAACAAAGGTTACGAAGAAGGGGGATAGACTATGAGGAAGCTAAAATTGAGAAAAAATCTACTTGATAGGAATCAAGCAAAGAAACCTAAGTGAAGTGAACTCCTAACTAGCTATTCTATTCCCCGGCAGCGGCGCCAAAAACTTGATAACGCTACACGCGTCGTTCGGGGTCAAAGGAACTTCCTTTTCGTCGAGCAAGTTTTTCAACACCCTAGGCAGTGAACCTAATCGTTGTAGTGTAGTATTAGGGTAAGCCACAGGAATTGATATCGTTCTCTAGGGGAATAGGAATGCTAGTGAGAGGTTACTACGCTAAGGTTGGGGTTGAGGAAGATTATTTTTTATCTTTTTATATATTTTTGGAAATGGAAAGGTACAAATCTCGGGGTTTGGATTTGGGGGGTTGGTATTTCTACCGATTACTCTACTATCTAATTATCTAATTAACTAAGGTGAGGGTAGTCTATGTCTAATTATTGTGTGCTCGTATGATGATTTAAAGATGTGTTTACTTAGGTTTTATTACTCCTTAATTATCTCCTATTGATGGTTGAATTGTCACGTCCTTATTCTTAATCGCGTTGTGTGTCTAAGGTCGTAGGGTATGCGTTTATCCCTAACTCTTTGAAACTACCAAAGGGTCTCGTCTACAAAATCTCTAGGATTTATAAACTTAACACTAAGGTACTCTTCGGATGGTTTAGCCTACAACTACTCTAGGTGTTATAGTCTAAGGTTCACAAAGATTACTCAAGCATTAACTACACAACGAATGACCTATCACATTACTAGATCATTAACAATTAAGATAAGAGACAACCAATCAATATTCAATAGTTAAGTTTCATATTCCCTAAGCAAACACACAAGTAAATTAGCCGAACATGGAGAACATGCAAGCATACACACAAGTAATTGAAGATATAATTAAATTAATGAAGTAAAACACTTATCTTGATGTAAGATAGGGTTTGGAACCATAAAATACTGTACAAGACAGCCTTGGTTTGGTTTAGGTTTTTTACTCCAAAAGACTACACACTGAAAACTAAAAAATTCAGATTCTATATATAAGATTACATTCGCGACGGCATCACCTTTTAATTTGTGACACCGTCGGGTCACCATTATTAGAGTTTAGTCTTGGCCACGTTAGTCTTGCGACGGCGTCACCTTATGCTTGTGACGCCGTCCTCTTCAGCCTCTGACGCCGTCTGGATCAAATCTAGGCCGTCTGAGTTGCGACGACCTACTCTTTTAAAGCCTGACACCGTCACTTGAAAATAAGCAATTTGGCTACTGTATCGTCACAACATGTGCTCCGACGGTGTCGCAGATAACACCTGACGCCGTCCCCTTGTGTTTCAGCAGCTTGAGTGTCTCGATTCTTGACTTTGGCCATTTTCTTCGTATATCCGCGCCTTTTCGTCCAAATAAGTGCCATTCCAGCAATTTGCCTTCAAGAGACCTAAGAAGTGAAAAGGAACGATATTAAGTAATAACGGATACAAAAGTGATCAAATAAGGGCTTAAACGACCCCTCAAAAAGGTACATTTTAAAACCTTATCAATAATTCTTCTCTATTGAAGTAATCCCGAGAAAGACAAATGTCATAACCGTAGAGAAACTCACTGTTTAACTCGTAGCCTTTGGTGTGTTATTCCAACTATTTGGGGAAGGATGTATTATTCCAACCATTTGGGGGAAGGATATATTATTCCAACGACTTGGGAGGAAGGATGTATTATTCCAACCATTTGGGGGGAAGTGGCCTCTGGATACTTTTGGTATGTGTTAGCTCAGCTATCAGTAGGAAGAAATATGAGAAGAATATTTGGAGCATGAGATGATATTGCTTATCGACATCTTCGATATGGTTTATGATAAAGTTCTTCCGGTTATTGCTTCATGTACACAATGTAATGATGATTTCGATGAGATCGCAACCATCATGGGAGAGATATGTGTACATCAGGGACGCACAACATGTTCACTTGATCGAGCTTAACCAGTTATTCCGGAGTTGACATTTGCAGAGATGATCAGTGACTAAACATGTTACTTGTATGTCATCATCTCCAATCTTGTTGGGTACATGTGTACATTATGGGCTGATTGATTATATGAAAGATAACTTGAATGCATTTGGTGAAATGAAGATGTTGATATATTGTTCCCCTGAATAGACAATTGCTCAAACTAGAAGAGTAATGTGTACATCGGGGACGCACAACAAGTTCATGTGATCGGGCTTAATCAATTATTCCGGGTTTGATAACCGCAGAGATGATCAATGTTTTAACTTGTTACTCCGGTGTTTTCGTCTTCTTCACTCTTGAGCTTCATACAATGAGACTGTTTGCTTCACTTCTTCTTGGGGGAAATAGTCTTCTTACGAAGTTTGTCGGTTTGGGGGGGCGGGGGAAGCCACCAAAGATTCGCATTTAGAAGGCTCACGTTCAGACGATTTTCTTAGAAGCCTCGAATGTCTTGGTGGTGAAAGTTTAAGAGATGTTGATTTCTTCTTCTACAACGTGCTGAACGATATCCTTATCTCGGTACTCATTTCATCATCCTCTTAAACTAAATTATCTTTCTTGCACATATCTTTTCAAAAAGCAAAATACAAAATTATAAAACCACAAAAAGAAAATAGAAAAATATAAAAGCCCAAAAATATTATTTTTCACATCAAATTTATGTTCTTCGATAACATCTACGGACTTTTATTTGTCACTTAAAGAATGGCACGGGTCTTTAGATGAAGTTCGAATGTACATAAACTTTTTGTTAAAAAAAAAAAAAAAAAAAAAAAAAAAATTGGGATTGAGAAAAATGATGGTTTATTGTCATTTCAGGCAGTAACTCGTTTTAAAAGAAAGAATAGAGCAATGCTTAATCCAAATTTTGAAAACTCATGCTCTGATTCTGAAAACAAATGTTTGTCGCCAAAAGGACAAATGTTTCCTTCACAAATATTTTTCCTTCTAAATATTCTTCTGAAAAATATTTGTCATCTTATGAAAACAAAATTGCTTTGAAAATAACTCAGACTATATTTTTGAAAATCATCTGGACTTGTCATTTGTCAAAATCCTTAACACTCAATCAACAACTTATGTCTTTGATTGAGGGGGAGAATGATTTCAATCAAATCAAAAAGTCATTTTTCAAACAATTGACACGTAATCGAGCAAGGTCTAATTTTGGATAATAAAAAAGAGCAATGTTTTTGTACAATTGGATCCAGACCAAGGCTAATGTTGTGTTTTCATAAGATACTTAAGCATGTTTAATCATTGGAATTTAAAGTCTCATAATTTGATCCTTATCAGTTAAATGTTTTAAAAGCATGTCATAATTCTCCTCAAAAGCTTTCAAAATTAATTTAAATCAATAGAGATCACAAATCTCAAAGGATTTGAAAATTGTGATCGGGGGAGAATTTGTGATTTAAATTGGATACAAACTGATAATTCGATAAGTGGTTTAGAAATATTATAACAAGCTTTCCTCCCTACATGTGCCAAACAATTTCAAGTTTTCCATGCACATGTTAAGTGGGAGCATCTATCTTAAACCAAAAGGAATTGAAACGTGATTGATTTGTCTCTAAGTGCAGGTTCCCTCTAATATGTGCAAAACTCTTTCGAATCTCAATGCACATATTGAGGGGGAGCAACCATGAGAAAACCTCATCCTTCCCAAAACTGTTTTATCTAAGGTATTTAAAATACTAGATTTGATCGGGATGTGATGATGATCATTTTAGAAAAAGTTAATCAAAGATTGGATCTTTCATTCTCAATCTAAGATTTCATACGTTCTCTTGCCTCCATGTGCTAAAATAATTTCAAATACTTGAAGCACATGTTGAGGGGGAGCATTTCTAAAATATCAAAAACAATTAAGGTACGAAATGCTTGGATTATATATCACAAGTACATTGATTGATTTTCAAATGGTTTTCAATTGGTTTCGAGGCGGAAGAACAATACCAAAAGACCGACCAATTTTACTTTACGCATGGTGATATAAGGATGGTTAGGTTAGGTATTCGTTCCCACGATTCCGCCAGAACCGGAGGGATCTACCAAGGGACAATCCACTAGATAGTGTAGAGTCCTTAGGTATATTGAAAAAGGAGAAAAATGAGAAATGGGAAGAGTGCCGACTGAGATTGAGCTAGAACTAGAATAAACCCAACAAGGTTCTAGTAATGAAGTCTCGGTAAGCACTGAAGGGGTTGAAGAATGAAAAAGAATTAAATGTGAATAGGGTGAAAAGAAATAGCCCTCCATTTATTCAACCTTAGGGCAGAAACCGGGTTCAATACATATGCTACTGGTGGTTACCAAGGTAACACTAGTATTGAAGACAAGACGTCATGGACCAAGTGACGCACTGCACTACAACTTCCCAAGCTACTCAAGTTCCTCTTAAAAGGACTTGTTTCATTCTCACAGGGAACCTACATAATCTATCGACTTTCTCTTAGAGATTGTTGATATTGAAAAAGGAGACCCTCTCCCTAGTCTCCGTCATATGAACCAAATGTGCACGATTGAGTCTAGAGCCAAGAGAACATCAATAAATCTCGTTAGGACACATTATTCTTGAAGTCTTACTGTTTCACACAATGTGGAAAGTAAGAATATATTTTAAGAGTCCTACGCATTATCCTTGTGGTATTGCCAGAACATCCGAGTGATATGTATAATATTCACAATGAAGATGGAAAGCCTTCTAGAGCCAACCTTGGTCCAGGAAATGGATTGACGGATACCTTTGAAAAACCGGTCGTTGTGCTAAAAAATTCTTTTCTTTAGCACGTCGACTGTGTGTTATGTTTTCAAAAATTAAAAGGGTATTTATGATTGATAACTGATTTTCATAAAACCTTCGTCGTATTGCAAAACCCTTTATATTAAGCAATACACGATTGTTTTCAAATCTTTTTCATCAATCAGTGAATCTCAATTCGCTGGTTCACTCACTCCGTGTTGTCTTCTTTGAGATGTTCCGGTTTGAGAACAGCTAGAGCAGCTGCGAAACCCTGTCAAGGAAATTCTTCGGAATTATACCTGATCACAGGCATTACTTGTACTGATCAACGGGGAACCGTGGTTCTTGTAACTCTATTCAACGCAAGTGATCAAAGACACTGTCGTGCGCTTTATTGCTAACTGTTGTTTGCAGGAATACCCGACGGTTGCAGCTGATCAGAATTGAGGAATCAATCCATAACCGCATGCTCACACTCACACTTAAAATAAATCATGATAATTGCATATCTTCATCAACTGGCTCAGATATTTTCAATCCATGCTTCTGCTACGCTGCTGCAAGTATCATGAATCAACAAAATCTTCTGCTACTCTGATGAGAAAATATCATGATCCAAAATGTGAGCATGTCGGTCCAAAACTCACAACCTCACATAATGGCGATATTACTAAAGATGAGTCAGAGATTTATGGTGGCTGATGATCTCAATGCTGGCTCAGAACTCATCTTCACGTGGATCAGTTAAAGACCTCCACTTGAAATATCAAAACATGCGGTACATGAAGAATCAAAGGCTACGGACTACAGAGCAAATAACTTAATCAAGAATCCAAGAACAATCAAAATGTAATTTCTGTTTGTATTCAATGTAAACTGAGGTGACCTCCCTTAGGGGGAGATTGTTAGGATTTAGAAAATCCGGTAGTTAAAGAGTCGGTCACCTCAAGTATATGTATTCGTTAGAAAGCTCGTAGTCGTAGTCATGTAATGTTAGTAAGTAGTTTGTTAAGTAACACCGTGGAGGACGGACGGGTCTTTACCCACTGTATTCCTGAACCACAGCCCGTAGGAGGCGTGTCTTGTAAGAACCTATAAATACCCTTTGCCTTGCAAGGCAAAGGGTTGGAGCTTTCAATATTCATTTGTCTTTGTCTCACTAAGTTCCCAAAACTCTTCCACTTTCTCTCTCTAAAACTCACTCTATACGCCCCACACTTGTGATTTATTATGTGTTTAAGAAAACCAATATGTTACATAATAAGCTCAAAATGCAAACAGAACCTAAATAAATTATGAACAAAGGCTTCAATAAGCTAATGTACTTATACAATAAGCTATCATAACTAAAATGCAAACTTGATAAGCTGGGGAGAGCAACTAAACAGCCCTAAATAAGCATATGGCAAACTGATTAGACAACAAATGTGATTACTGATAACGCTACACGCGTCGTTCTGGGTCAAAGGAACTTCCTTTTCGTCGAGCAAGTTTTTCAACACCCTAGGCAGCGAACCCAATCATTGTAGTGTAGTATTAGGGTAAGCCACGGGAATTGATATCGTTCTCTAGGGGAATAGGAATGCTAGTGAGAAGTTACTACGCTAAGGTTGAGGTTGAGGAAGATTATTTTTTATCTTTTTATGTTTTTTAAGGAAATGGAAAGGTACGAATCTCGGGGTTTGGATTTGGGGGTTGGTATTTCTACCAATTACTCTACTCGTCTAATTATATAAACTAAGGTGTATGTAGTCTATGTCTAATTATTGTGTGCTCGTATGATGATTTAAAGATGTGTTTACTTAGGTTTTATTACTCCTTAATTATCTCCTATTGATGGTTGAATTGTCACGTCCTTGTTCTTAATCGCGTTGTGTATCTAAGGCGTAGGGTATGCGTTTATCCCTAACTCTTTGAAACTACCAAAGGTTATCACCTACAAAATCTCTAGGATTTATAAACTTAACTCTAAGGTACTCTTCGGATGGTTTAGCCTACAATGACTCTAGGTACTATAAGCTAAGGTTCACAAAAATTTATCCAGCATTAACTACACAACGAATGACCTATTGCAATACTAGATCATTAACAATTAAGATAAGAGACAACCAATCAATATTCAATAATTAAGTTTCATATTCCCTAAGCAAACACACAAGTAAATTAGCCGGATATGGGAAACATGCAAGCATACACACAAGTAATTGAAGACATAATTGAATTAATGAAGTAAAACACTTATCTTGATGTAAGATAGGGTATGGAACCCTAAAATACTGTACAAGACAACCTTGGTTCAGTTTAGGTTTTTTACTCCAAAAGACTACACACTGAAAACTAAAAAATTCGGATTCTATATATAAGATTACATATGCGACGACGTCACCCTTTGATTTGTGACGCCGTCGGGTCGCCGTCATTAGGGTTTCGTCTTGGCCACGTTAGTCTTGCGACGGCGTCACCTTATGCTTGTGACGCCGTCCCCTTCAGTCTCTGACGTCGTCTGGATCAAATCTAGGCCGTCTGAGTTGCGACAACCTACGCTTTTAAAACCTGAAGCCGTCACTAGAAAATAAGCAATTTGGCTACTGAGCCGTAACTAAAGTGGTCCGACGGCATCGCAAATAACACCTAACGTCGTCCCCTTCAGTACCACAGCCTGAGTGTCTCGATTCTTGAATTTGGCCATTTTCTTCGTATATTCGCGCCTTTTCGTCCGAATAAGTGTCATTCCAGCATTTTGCCTTCAAGATACCTAAAAAGTGAAAAGGAACGATATTAAGTAATAACGGATACAAAAGTGATCAAATAAGGGCTTAAACGACCCCTTAAAAAGGTACATTTTAAAACCTTATCAAATATCCCTACACTTGGTATTTGCTTGTCCTCAAGCAAATGTGCTTTTAGCCAATTAATTTATAAGTTAGGGGTCATGAGGCAGTGGTTTAGAACAATCCACAACACATATAAGCCCCGCAAAAGTCATAACAAGCACGAAAATTACATACTAGCACCTCACATGGGGTGTTTGGATACTCACATCTCTCGGGTGTATATGAAATATAACAAGTTGGAAATGGCAGATAAACACTCATTAACCGGTCCTAGTACATAGATTACCATAGGCTTGAGACTAGATCAAACCTCCATCGCTTTGGCGTAAGCACCTAGGAAAGACTATCAAAGAGGTCTTTTAAAGGGTTGTAATGTTAGGCTTACGGTAGGGAAATAAAGGGTTTGGTGGGATAGGCTATTTAGTGGTGGCAAGTTAAAAATCTTTATGTTACAAGCATGTGAAGAATGGCGTTGCTAAGCCAAGAATCGACACTCTAAACTCTAGATAACTGAAATAAACAAAACATAAATTTAAAAATAGATGTAGGATGGTAGCCCGTATGTTTTTTTTTTTTTTTTTTTTTTTTTTTTTTTTTTTTTTTTTTTTTTTCATACACTTTTACTTTACCATCCTCTACGATAACATCAAAATGATAGAGATTTATAGGCACATCCCTACACTTGAGTTTTTATTACTCTAACACTAATATGACCCGAATTGAAAAGATCAAAACACTTGGAGTACATTATTATGCAAATAAAGGGAATTTGAATTTAACGTTCCCTTCCCGTCATCTCACAAAATTTAACTTTTCCCATGAGTCCCAATCGTCCCAAAACTGTGTACAAAGGATATGACTCGACTTAGCAACTTATGCAAGCAACTAGATAATTGAACTAAGGGTTTAGTGTGATAACAATAATGCCCTAAAAGTGAGTGTATACAAGGTAGGCTAAGGCGATTTGGGTGTACATTTGGGGGTGGCTCTGAGGGGTTAACTAGGGGTATCGTGTACTAAAGATGAGTACAACGCAAGGGTGTGGGGGAATTACTCAACCGATGTGGAATAAGTAATTATATTACGGGTATCAAACAAGGGTTATCCTAATGCCTCTTATCATTTAGTTATTCCTAACTACACAAGTGTAGTCTTACTAGCGATCTCGGGATGCATCACAAGACAAGTTCTAGAATCTATTATACTACCGGTTCACACACTAAGCATTAAAGATGAATGCTTTATTTCCTACTAATCTAAGGGCGATCCTCACATTTTGGGTGGAATTTAAGTGGTAAAGGGTTTTTGTGCTAGTCATATAACTTCCTATCCATGAGACGCTTTTGTTAAGACTAATGGCCCACTCCTATATGTCATGAAAATTTTTAAATTTGGTGCCAAAATTACCCTAACCGACATTTTCTCATGGTTTATTACACACATGCAATTGGACAAAGCAAATAATCAAGGATAAGCATAGTTTCAAAGTTCCCGTTTTATTTTCCCTCCCTACACTTAAACTGAACATTGTCCCCAATGTTCCTCGAAAGTATCAAAGTTATGATAATGGAAGGTAATAAAAGATGAAAGAAACTAGTACTCCCCTGATTAGCTCGGTAGGATCTGTGTAAAGTGGTGGTTACATCTTTCTTCAAGAAGAACGTTTGCGTGAAAAGCTCCTTCTCATCTTATGTATCTTCTTCTTGGTAAATTAAACCTGCACACTTGAAGAAAACAAACGAAACCTTTGCGTAAAATCGGCGGTAATAATATATATAGAACTCTACTAAACTAGGATATAAGGCTTGTGGAATGGATGTTTACAGAATTTCTGGAAAATTAAGACCTGGAAAATTCCAAAAAATTATAAGTAGCTCAGAAAACGAGAAAAAGTAATCAGTTGTTTTTTATCCTTCCTGACGCCGTCAAGTTGCGATCCTGACGCCGTCAGGTTATCCTGACAAAAACTGGTCTGCGATTTTCTAGAAAAAATTCTGGAAAATTTACATCTTTAGAATCTGGAAAAATTTCCTGCAAAACATCCATTATGACTCGATACAAGCATTTGACTCGAACAGACACACACGTATATCTTTTAATTAATTGAAATTCTCATGTTTACGTTTCTTTTGAAAACGTGTGTAATCCTCCCTACACTTATCCCTTATGTAAAATACCTTTATATGTAATTAAGACGAGGTTAAAGACAAAATAAAGCATTTTTACAAATTTAAATGTCACACCCCCAAATTACCTGTTTTGCAGCGGAATGGAATTCCTGGGGATTGACTGTCATAGCATCACAATCACAGTTATATTGAACGACCTAAAGTGTCGTTTGGAAAATACGTCGTTTGATTTAATAAAATAATCAGAGTTTACAAAGTAGGTCCCAAATGTAAATCAACTTGTGCGGAAATAAGTTTGTTACAATTCAAACGATGTTTTAAAGTACGTAAAACCCAAGTGAGACGCGTCGTCATCGCGACTCCATGATGTGTCCAAATGCATGCCATGAAGTGAATACCTTAGATACCTGAGATAAAACATGCTAAAAAGTGTCAACACAAAGGTTGAGTGAGTTCATAGAGTTTATGAAGAAATGTAAAGCCTTTCAAAAATCGTTTATGCAGCAAAGGCTTTGTAAATCCACTCAGTTCCAAGTTCCGCCCATACAAAACTTGCAACCTGTGTATTCACAACCCATTGCCAAAGTGTAATATAGTTTATGTTCAAGCCCAAATCGTCAAATGAGTTCACAAAATAGTGCCTAACTTAATGTATCCATAGTTACTTAATATAACACCTAATTCGTACGGTTCAAATTGTTCCATGACCATTAGTGCAATGATTATACCAAGACCATCAGTTCAATGAATGTACCAAGACCATCAGTCCAATGAATGTACCAAGACCATCAGTCTAATGAATATACCAAGACCATCAGTCCAATGAATATACTATGGAAATACTACGTATGGTAATACTGTTACTTTGCATGACTAAACATTCAGTTTAGTTAAACATGTAGTTTCAAATAATCATGATAGTTATGAAAATAATTGAGCATGTATCTCCCCCAAAACATTTATGAAAACAAGTAAAAGTAGGGGCTATGGAACTCACTTGGTGGAATGATGCGAAGACAAAAGTGAGTACACCGAGATGTAATGTGATACGTTAATCTTGACCTATTGTGAAGGATATGATACGTAATGAGTTGCAATGTAATGTTATGCATGCATTTCGTATGTTATTTATACCATTTGCGAGTTTTGAAAATAATACTTATCGTCGAAAAATACTCTTTTGACGTCTTGACCATTCTTAAATCACTTTACAAGTATTTACGTCAAAATGTCATCCTACAATGGTTTCATAATGATTTATGGTGAAATTTCCACTTTTCGTCGCAAAACAATGTCGTCGGAATTATCACGAAATTAACAAAAATGGCTTCGGAAAAGTAGTCGTAAAACGGTGTACGTCGATCGTTAGAGAACGAACTCGACGGTTTTGGAAAGTTTGTATCGATATCTAAAAGTTTCAGTTCAGGAGTTTTCGTCCAAAAGGTCTCGATCATAAAGATATTAAGGGTCAAAGATAGTGATTTTTGCTAATTGTGTGCAGAAAATGAGTTTCGGCCAAGTTTGAACATCCGTAATTAATTCACTATAACTCCGCTTTACAAACAGCTTTTTGTTTTGAAAAATATGGCCGGTGAACTTGATTTTACTAGAAGACATTTCGTTCTAAAAAGTTTCACAACCTTGTTAAAAACAGCCGCAAACATGGTCGTTACAGCTAATGAAATACTTGAATCGTAAAAATAATATAATTTTTCAGAAAATAATAGTTACGGCAAGTTTATAAAAACGTGCATATCTTTGTCGTTTTAAATCCGTTTTCTACGTATAATACGTCCTTAGCTTCGTATCGAAGTAAACTAATATATTTTTGACTAGTCGAAATAATTTGTGAAGCTTAAGGCTCGTTTTTGACCCGAACAAACTAAAAACTGCATGCTGAAAATTCTGAAAATAATACGTTTCGTCGTCAAACTTTAAAAATCCATAACTTCTTCGTTATAAGTCCGTTTTTATCCGTTCAAGCGGCCACGGATTCGTTTTAAAGTATATTTTCTAAATATCAAGGCCAAAGTTTTGTACCAACAGTAGGTTTTTCCAGAAATTCGAAATAAGGACAGAACATATATATATAGTTATCGAAAATAGTTTTTCTCGGACAAAACCTATTCTAATCCCTTCAAATCAACTCCAAAGCTAATCTAATCCTACCATACACCTTTTTAGGGTGTCATGGGTTCCTAATCACCATCAAGACCAAAGAATACCATGGGAATAATTATAGGATGACCATAAATATATATATAACTTCTTAAAATCATGAAAAATGGTATAAATCACATATCATGCATACTAGCTCCAAAAATGAAAAGATTCATATGAAAATGAAAAGGAAACATGAAAATGAAAGAAATAAGCTTACTAGTGAAAGTGATGAGGTGTAAGTAACAAGGATTAAACTTAAATACCCTTGGTTTTTATTTCAAAACCTTATATAGAGTATAACTAGGTTGTAAATGACTTGATCTTGCAAAATTTTTTGATCCCCTTTGTGCTTGAGTGTGGCCGGTTTTGGAGAAGCCAAAAGGAAGAGAGAAATAATTTTTCTTTAACACTTGTAGAATGAGAAATGAATGATAATAATTTGAGGTGCAAGACTTTTGTAGCTTGAATGAATTATTAGAAACATAAACCATGCCACATTTAATGCACTCCCCTAGGGCCGGATTTAGGGGGGTTTGTTTTTCCAAGATATATATATATTTTTTTTTAAATCTATTGCTTGTATATAATTTTGTATAAACTTTGACAAAAGTATAAGTAATTGTGTATAAATTGTTCAAGTAAAGGTAAATGGAAATTTTTGGTGCAAGTAAGTTTTTAATAGGTCAAAATAGAATGTATTGAGATGATAAAAATTGTAAAAATATTTTCCTTGTGAAAATTGAGTGATAAAATAATTATCGTACAATTTTTAAGAAAAACGACGTAATAATTTAATTTTAACGATTAATATACCAAATAAATTTGAAACACTAGTAAAACTAAAAATATAGTTTTTATAAACTAAACGTAAGTTTAAAAATACCTCGGGATCATTTTTGAAAGTAATGGATTAAATATTTAAAATAATAACTCACGCGATAAAGATTATTAAATATAAAAATTACGCGTTGAAGGTGAAATGAAATGTCGTGAATGAACTAATGAGATGCACATGATGTCAATGGAATGTAGACTAATCATAGTCCATATGAAATGTACGTGATGTTATGATCATGAATTCGCCGCTAAACCTTTAAGGTTACGCGAATTTGGAACAAGTAAACCAAGTTTACTATAAATGTTGAAATAATAAGACATGAACTGTGTCGAGAAATGACCTGAAAGTACGGGTTGTCACATTCGCCCATCCAAAAAGGAATTCAGTCCCTGAATTCAGTTCGCGTTAGTCTATCGGTTTTAGGGTTTGATGTGGCAAACTTTCCCATTCCCGAGCAAAACCCTCAAAAGACTTTTTGGTAACCAATTTTTACTTAATCTCACAACTCATCAAACAAGAACTGTCATGAGATTAGGCTAAATCGGTTTAGGTAACGACTTGTTTCTAGCTCGATCTTTGCAACTCATCAAACAAGAACTGTCACGCGGATCAAACTGGAAACAAGTGGTTTGAAGAAAATCTTTTGAAAATTTGGCTCGATTACGGAATTGCTTACTCATATGAGACTACTACTCCCTTCATTGCATGATTCTTCCTGAATTAGACATAGGTGATCAGGCTATGTATAATTTAGGAGTAACTATGCAATGCTTGGACTAATCGACTCATATGTTGTTTGGTGTTGAGTCAACTGATGTTAAAATTGTGATGAACATCGAGGAGAGAAGACATGGAGAAGTGTCGTTAAAATGATAGTTGAAGTAAAAAGAATTAAAATCCTCGTAAATGATAACAAATCGGAAAGAAAATAAAGTACGATAGATGAGAATATTTTACAACGAGTGGTTCAGCAAAAGTAGTACATCTTTAAGTTATAAAGTTTCGGATACGATGATTAGACATAAACTTGGTACGACATAGTACATAAGGAGAAATAAGACTGTTAGTTTCCGAACTTCTTCAGTCTTCCGCGTCGTTGATACCTTGACGAGCTCCTCCTCCTCCTTCTAACATATATACATTCCCATGAGCACCTTCGACTTGTTGACCTTGGTTTTGAGGACATTGATTCCGATAGTGTCCTTGCTCCCCGCATCTGTAACATGTAACCATGGCCTTGCCTCTACAATTCCTGGCAAGGTGTCCCAGTTGTTGACACTTGTAACACTTAGCAGGACAAAGACCCGTGTGATGATACTTACATCGATTACATAGTGGGTAGGTTCCAGCATAACCTCTGCCTTCTACTGGTGCAGCAACATATACCATTGCAGTTTCTTGCCCTCTTTTCTGTTGTTGATGATGGTTAGTGTTGCGGTTTTGGTTGTTGTTGTTATAACCTCCTTGGTCGTCTTCCCATTTTCTTTTGTTGTGGTTGATTTGGTTATCGTCGTTGTTGTTGTTGTTTTGGTTATTGTAGTAGTTGGTGCAGTTGTTGGGGTTGTTGTTGTTTTGGTTGGTGTTGGGGTACTTGCCTCTCTTCACTACCTGGGCCATGAGCTTTTGAGTCAATCGAATAGCTTCCTCAATCGTTTGCGGGTCAGAAGAAGTCACATCGCCTTGAATAATTTCGGGGAGTCCTTCAATGAAAGCCTCCAGTAGCTTCTCATTATCCGAAACCATAGATGGGCATAACACGGCCAATTCTTGAAATCTTCGAATGTAAGTGTCAATATCGTACCCAATAGTCCTTAGTTCATAGAATTCTGTCTCCAACTTCTTCACTTCCGTACGAGGACAAAACTTCTTAGTCACCAAACTCTTGAATTGCTCCCAAGTAAGCTTGAAAGCATTCTCCATTCCAATCGGTTGAGCATATGAATTCCACCACGACAATGCTCCATCGAGTAATGTACTTGTAGCATATTTGACCTTACTATCATCCGGGCAGTTACACAGCAAAAACACAGACTCCAATTTCTCGAACCATCGCACCATGGCAGTGGCTCCTTCAGTCCCTTTAAACTTGGTGGGATCTCCACTTTTGAAATCCTTGTAAGAACAGCTCTTAACTCCGGATCCTCCTGCATTTCCAGTAGCAGCAGCAAGCCTTGCGGCTACAGCAGCAGTCGCGGCCTCGGCAGCAGCAGCAGCCACCGTTTCCCTTTCAACTCTTAGAGCATTAGCAATGCTATCATTCACTAACTTCTGAATAGCCGCTTGGGTCATTTCAACTGTAGCTTTCTTCGGTGCCATATCTTCTTCAAAACAAGAGGAAATGTGAGACGTAGCAAAATCCGATGTTAATAATAAGCGCTTCAAAGAAATGTGATAAGAAACGATGAGTTTGAGGTTATTTTTCAAAATGATCGACGGTTTCCTACGAAATGGGTTATGATGTGTCGTAAGTGTTTCAAATGTATAATGGTTTAGTAACTTAGTGTGTGAATAAAGTGTAACTCGACATGTTAGTGGTGAAACAAAGGAGTGAGAGCGACTTCGCCCTATTTAAAAGTTTATCTCGGCATTCGACGTTATCGGTGATGAGTCGATTGATGTGAAAATTGTGATAGGGACTGACAAGGAATTCTCCACATTAGAGTATGAAGAAAGAATAATGGAATGGGCATTTAAGGGTATCCATGTGACAATCGTTAAGAAATGAAAGTAAATAACTCGAAAAGATGTACATATAAACCGCATGTAAAGTGAACATGCACTTATGATGAAATGATGAGATGCTATGATAATGTAGTTATAGTCTAGGGTCAATGATGCAACCTAGTTCTCTATAACCGAAGCTCTGATGCCAATCTGTCACACCCCCAAATTACCTGTTTTGCAGCGGAATGGAATTCCTGGGGATTGACTGTCATAGCATCACAATCACAGTTATATTGAACGACCTAAAGTGTCGTTTGGAAAATACGTCGTTTGATTTAATAAAATAATCAGAGTTTACAAAGTAGGTCCCAAATGTAAATCAACTTGTGCGGAAATAAGTTTGTTACAATTCAAACGATGTTTTAAAGTACGTAAAACCCAAGTGAGACGCGTCGTCATCGCGACTCCATGATGTGTCCAAATGCATGCCATGAAGTGAATACCTTAGATACCTGAGATAAAACATGCTAAAAAGTGTCAACACAAAGGTTGAGTGAGTTCATAGAGTTTATGAAGAAATGTAAAGCCTTTCAAAAATCGTTTATGCAGCAAAGGCTTTGTAAATCCACTCAGTTCCAAGTTCCGCCCATACAAAACTTGCAACCTGTGTATTCACAACCCATTGCCAAAGTGTAATATAGTTTATGTTCAAGCCCAAATCGTCAAATGAGTTCACAAAATAGTGCCTAACTTAATGTATCCATAGTTACTTAATATAACACCTAATTCGTACGGTTCAAATTGTTCCATGACCATTAGTGCAATGATTATACCAAGACCATCAGTTCAATGAATGTACCAAGACCATCAGTCCAATGAATGTACCAAGACCATCAGTCTAATGAATATACCAAGACCATCAGTCCAATGAATATACTATGGAAATACTACGTATGGTAATACTGTTACTTTGCATGACTAAACATTCAGTTTAGTTAAACATGTAGTTTCAAATAATCATGATAGTTATGAAAATAATTGAGCATGTATCTCCCCCAAAACATTTATGAAAACAAGTAAAAGTAGGGGCTATGGAACTCACTTGGTGGAATGATGCGAAGACAAAAGTGAGTACACCGAGATGTAATGTGATACGTTAATCTTGACCTATTGTGAAGGATATGATACGTAATGAGTTGCAATGTAATGTTATGCATGCATTTCGTATGTTATTTATACCATTTGCGAGTTTTGAAAATAATACTTATCGTCGAAAAATACTCTTTTGACGTCTTGACCATTCTTAAATCACTTTACAAGTATTTACGTCAAAATGTCATCCTACAATGGTTTCATAATGATTTATGGTGAAATTTCCACTATTCGTCGCAAAACAATGTCGTCGGAATTATCACGAAATTAACAAAAATGGCTTCGGAAAAGTAGTCGTAAAACGGTGTACGTCAATCGTTAGAGAACGAACTCGACGGTTTTGGAAAGTTTGTATCGATATCTAAAAGTTTCAGTTCAGGAGTTTTCGTCCAAAAGGTCTCGATCATAAAGATATTAAGGGTCAAAGATAGTGATTTTTGCTAATTGTGTGCAGAAAATGAGTTTCAGCCAAGTTTGAACATCCGTAATTAATTCACTATAACTCCGCTTTACAAACAGCTTTTTGTTTTGAAAAATATGGCCGGTGAACTTGATTTTACTAGAAGACATTTCGTTCTAAAAAGTTTCACAACCTTGTTAAAAACAGCCGCAAACATGGTCGTTACAGCTAATGAAATACTTGAATCGTAAAAATAATATAATTTTTCAGAAAATAATAGTTACGGCAAGTTTATAAAAACGTGCATATCTTTGTCGTTTTAAATCCGTTTTCTACGTATAATACGTCCTTAGCTTCGTATCGAAGTAAACTAATATATTTTTGACTAGTCGAAATAATTTGTGAAGCTTAAGGCTCGTTTTTGACCCGAACAAACTAAAAACTGCATGCTGAAAATTCTGAAAATAATACGTTTCGTCGTCAAACTTTAAAAATCCATAACTTCTTCGTTATAAGTCCGTTTTTATCCGTTCAAGCGGCCACGGATTCGTTTTAAAGTATATTTTCTAAATATCAAGGCCAAAGTTTTGTACCAACAGTAGGTTTTTCCAGAAATTCGAAATAAGGACAGAACATATATATATAGTTATCGAAAATAGTTTTTCTCGGACAAAACCTATTCTAATCCCTTCAAATCAACTCCAAAGCTAATCTAATCCTACCATACACCTTCTTAGGGTGTCATGGGTTCCTAATCACCATCAAGACCAAAGAATACCATGGGAATAATTATAGGATGACCATAAATATATATATAACTTCTTAAAATCATGAAAAATGGTATAAATCACATATCATGCATACTAGCTCCAAAAATGAAAAGATTCATATGAAAATGAAAAGGAAACATGAAAATGAAAGAAATAAGCTTACTAGTGAAAGTGATGAGGTGTAAGTAACAAGGATTAAACTTAAATACCCTTGGTTTTTATTTCAAAACCTTATATAGAGTATAACTAGGTTGTAAATGACTTGATCTTGCAAAAATTTTTGATCCCCTTTGTTCTTGAGTGTGGCCGGTTTTGGAGAAGCCAAAAGGAAGAGAGAAATAATTTTTCTTTAACACTTGTAGAATGAGAAATGAATGATAATAATTTGAGGTGCAAGACTTTTGTAGCTTGAATGAATTATTAGAAACATAAACCATGCCACATTTAATGCACTCCCCTAGGGCCGGATTTAGGGGGGTTTGTTTTTCCAAGATATATATATTTTTTTTTAAATCTATTGCTTGTATATAATTTTGTATAAACTTTGACAAAAGTATAAGTAATTGTGTATAAATTGTTCAAGTAAAGGTAAATGGAAATTTTTGGTGCAAGTAAGTTTTTAATAGGTCAAAATAGAATGTATTGAGATAATAAAAATTGTAAAAATACTTTCCTTGTGAAAATTGAGTGATAAAATAATTATCGTACAATTTTTAAGAAAAACGACGTAATAATTTAATTTTAACGATTAATATACCAAATAAATTTGAAACACTAGTAAAACTAAAAATATAGTTTTTATAAACTAAACGTAAGTTTAAAAATACCTCGGGATCATTTTTGAAAGTAATGGATTAAATATTTAAAATAATAACTCACGCGATAAAGATTATTAAATATAAAAATTACGCGTTGAAGGTGAAATGAAATGTCGTGAATGAACTAATGAGATGCACATGATGTCAATGGAATGTAGACTAATCATAGTCCATATGAAATGTACGTGATGTTATGATCATGAATTCGCCGCTAAACCTTTAAGGTTACGCGAATTTGGAACAAGTAAACCAAGTTTACTATAAATGTTGAAATAATAAGACATGAACTGTGTCGAGAAATGACCTGAAAGTACGGGTTGTCACATTAAACATGAGAATAAACAATCAATAAAAGATATATGACACAAACAAGAACACAATTAAGCATGGGTTGCCTCCCACGAAGCGCTTTTCTTTATTTATGAGTCTTGTAGCTAGACTCGTAGTCGTGCCCCTACGTGACTTCATTACCGTCACCTTCTTCCTCATGACGGTCTTCATTAGGGGGTTCCATGTTGTAGAAGTGCCCTATGATGCACTATTCTAAGAGGTCATCTTCTCCCCAATCGGTCCTAAATTCCGGTCCTAGTTTCAAGCAATCCTTATAGAAACCTAGAACCTTGGCCATTACATAATCTACTCCCTTCTCCTTATCCTCCTCATTCCTATAGTAGACCGATAGTTTAAGTTCCTTTTCATCATTAGAGAGTGATGAAAACTTCTCAATCTTAAATGGCATTTGGTAAGCTACATCATCGGTCTCATCCTTGAATCGCACTATCCCTAACGATGGATCATCTAGTGTTTTCTATGAAAGGCTTTCCTAGAATAACGTGAGACAAGCTAGGATCTATGGCCGTACTAATATCATTCAACACTATGAAATCCGTAGGAAACATGAAACTACCTACGTAGACGGGCAATCCCTTAACTCTACCAAGAAAATTGCAACTAACCCTAGGATTATCGGGGTCTTGCCTAGTTAGGATCTATGGCCGTACTAATATCATTCAACACTATGAAATCCGTAGGAAACATGAACCTACCTACGTAGACGGGCAATCCCTTAACTCTACCAAGAAAATTACAACTAACCCTAGGATTATCGGGGTCTTGCCTAGTTGAGATAGGCTTCTTCATCACCCAATTATAGTAGGTGCTAGTCATTATGTTTATTTGGGACTTGCGGTCAATATAGGCCTTTGCCACGAAAAGGTGTCCTATGCAACATGGTATGTTAAGATTCCAAGGGTTCCCAAACTTGATCCTAGGGCTTTTCCTAACGTACATGTGACGGAGGTCTCGTACTAAGTGTGGGTGGCGAGAGAGCTCTTCTTCCGTAGGAAACTTATTGAAGTAGTCATTGCCTACTTCACCTACTTCCTTGGTTGTTTCATCCTTAGGAGTTTCACTAACCTCAAGTACCATTTCTTGGTTCGCTTCGTCATTTGTTCTATTATGTTTTGCTAAGGTGATGGTATTGACGAATTGAACGTGCTTAGCTAGCTTACTTGGGTCCTTAATCTCTACACCGGAAGGCTCGGGAGTTGAGATAGCATTAACCTTCTTGTCACTATTGGTTATGGCTTTCATGAGGTTATCTATCTTCCTATCCATATCGGCTTGTTGTTGGTTAAAACGTTCCGAGAGCCTAGCAATTTGAGCTTCTTGGGATGCGACTATGTTTTGCAACATCCCTTCAATGTTTTGTTGGGTAGGGCCATGAGATGGGGCCAAGAGAAATCATTAGATGTGAATTCTTTGGTTTGTCCACAATAGAAGTCGGGTTTGCCCTTCCATGCTTCTCGGGCGTCATTAAAAGTCCTAGGTCCGGGTGTTGTAGGGAATCTTCCTCCCGTTCCATTAGTACGTGAGGATGCATAGTCAACGGAAGCTTGTTCGGGGAATTTGGTGCAAGTGCGCATGTTACTACATGGCTCACACGAGGAAGAAACTTTGTTCACATGGCGTGAAGACTTAGGATTTTTGTAGGAGCTCATTAGGAATTTAACTTGATCTTCAATCTCGAGCATCCTACGGTCGGAAGATTGTGAGTCAATGTGAGGCAAGGCGATTGCCTTAACGGTTTTGGGTAATTCACGGGGGTCATTCCAACTTTCGTTGTCATAGAGAGCAAGGTCCTCTATTATACCCCATGATTCTTCCGCGGTGAGGTCACTAAGTTTTCCACCGGCCGCTTGGTCAATGGATCGCTTGGTGGGAAAATTGACATGATCATAAAAGAGTTGGACTTGGAGCCAAAGATCAATGCCGTGATGAGGGAATTTATGGAGTAAGTCCTTGAATCGAGTCCATGCTTCGTAGAGAGATTCACCTTGACGTTGTTGGAACATCAAGATATCATTCCTAAGCTTAGTGGTTCTCCTCGGTGGGAAAAATTGAGCAAGGAAGCGAGAGGTGAGATCATCCCAACTTGAGAAGGAGCTGGCGGGAAGTCGCTCAAGCCAATTACTAGCTTGGTTCCGTAGAGAGAATTAGAAGAGACACAGACGCGTGGTCGCCCGAGTAGTAGCATCGAGGTCGATGGAATCGACAATTTTAAGGAAATCCTTAAGATGCTGATTAGGATCTTCGGAACGAAGTCCATGGAATGCACATCCGTTTTGCACCAACTGGATGGTGTTGGATCGCATGGCCGTAATTTGGGCTTGGTCGGGAAGCTCAATGGTGTTTCTATAGCCTAGGTGGCTTGGTCTCGAGTATTCACCAAGATTACGGCCTCTTGGCGGGTCATTTGGTGGTAGGTTGATGAGTGGTGGTTGGTTATCACCTTCCATGATGAAAAGTGATGGGGTTACTAACAAAGGTCACGAAGAAGGGGGATAGACTACGAGAGAGCTAAAAATGGGAAAAGTTTACTTGAAAGGAATCAAGCAAAGAAACCTAAACGAGGTGGACTCATAACTAGCTATTCTATTCCCCAGCAGGGGCGCTAAAAACTTGATAACGCTACACGCGTCGTTTGGGGTCAAAGGAACTTCCTTTTCGTCGAGCAAGTTTTTCAACACCCTAGGCAGTGAACCTAATCGTTGTAGTGTAGTATTAGGGTAAGCCACGGGAATTGATATCGTTCTCTAAGGGAATAGGAATGCTAGTGAGAAGTTACTACGCTAAGGTTGAGGTTGAGGAAGATTATTTTTTATCTTTTTATATTTTTTAAGGAAATGGAAAGGTACGAATCTCGGGGTTTGGATTTGGGGGTTGGTATATCTACCGATTACTCTACTCGTCTAATTATCTAAACTAAGGTGTATTTAGTCTATGTCTAATTATTGTGTGCTCGTATGATGATTTAAAGATGTGTTTACTTAGGTTTTATTACTCCTTAATTATCTCCTATTGATGGTTGAATTGTCACGTCCTTATTCTTAATCGCGTTGTGTGTCTAAGGTCGTAGGGTATGCGTTTACCCCTAACTCTTTGAAACTACCAAAGGTTATCACCTACAAAATCTCTAGGATTTATAAACTTAACTCTAAGGTACTCTTCGGATGGTTTAGCCTACAATGACTCTAGGTACTATAAGCTAAGGTTCACAAAGATTAATCAAGCATTAACTACACAACGGATGACCTATCGCAATACTAGAT
This sequence comes from Chrysanthemum seticuspe, assembly GCA_019973895.1. NCBI lineage: Eukaryota > Viridiplantae > Streptophyta > Magnoliopsida > Asterales > Asteraceae > Chrysanthemum > Chrysanthemum seticuspe. The sequence continues at coordinate 175,474,393 of BPTQ01000009.1, read as the reverse complement.
CATTAACAATTAAGATAAGAGACAACCAATCTATATTCAATAATTAAGTTTCATATTCCCTAAGCAAACACACAAGTAAATTAGCCGGACATGGGAAACATGCAAGCATACACACAAGTAATTGAAGACATAATTGAATTAATGAAGTAAAACACTTATCTTGATGTAAGATAGGGTATGGAACCCTAAAATACTGTACAAGACAGCCTTGGTTCGGTTTAGGTTTTTTACTCCAAAAAACTACACACTGAAAACTAAAAAATTTAGATTCTATATATAAGATTACATATGCGACGGCGTCACCCTTTGATTTGTGACGCCGTCGGGTCGCCGTCATTAGGGTTTTGGCTTGGCCACGTTAGTCTTGCGACGGCGTCACCTTATGCTTGTGACGCCGTCCCCTTCAGTCTCTGACGTTGTCTGGATGAAATCAAGGCCGTCTGAGTTGCGACGACCTACTCTTTTAAAACCTGAAGCCGTCACTTGAAAATAAGCAATTTGGCTACTGAGCCGTCACAAAAGTGGTCCGACGGCGTCGCAGATAGCACCTGACGCCGTCCCCTTCAGTTCCAGCAGCATGAGTGTCTCGATTCTTGACTTTGGCCATTTTCTTCGTATATTCACGCCTTTTCGTCCGAATAGGTGTCATTCCAGCATTTTGCCTTCAAGATACCTAAAAAGTGAAAAGGAACGATATTAAGTAATAACGGATACAAAAGTGATCAAATAAGGGCTTAAACGACCCCTCAAAAAGGTACATTTTAAAACCTTATCAATTACTTTGCAAATCTATAAATCCAAACAAACTCTAATCTTAGCACAAGCTTTTAATAAGCTTGTGCTCCTAAAAGCTAAAGGCAATTTGAAAAGAATTCTTAATTGAACTCGATTAAGCAATCCTAAATTAACAGATAAGCTAAAAAGATCTAAATAACATAACTCAACTACAGTGGTATGTGGTAGCCTAAGGGACTAGTTGAGGCCCTAAATAAGCTCTAAGATCAGCACTAAGGAGCTCAAAAATGAAAAACAGATAAGGATCATACTACAAATTATAAGTATACTAAACATTCAGAAAAAAATCTCAATTGGATAAGCCGATAAGAAGCTGATAAATAAGCTATATGGATAGAAATAGAAATATACATACAGGAAATTGACTCAACTAGGTACATATAAGCTAAGAACTAAGCTACAAAACCAAAAAGCTTAAGTATAAAAACTGAAAACAGACAAGTGATTAAAAAACTCAGAAAATCACTTTCTAAGAATTTTGAAAAAAATTTATGTTATGAAATTGATCTGATAAATTGGTGCTTAGAACTCTTTTTGGACTTTTTTAAAAGTTAACACAGACTGAATACTTTACTCTAATCACTTAAAATATTTTGGAAAAGAATCAAAACTTTGAACACACCAAATAGCTTCTATTAAACCAAAAACTAACAACTAACAACACCTTTTAATTTACCTATCCAATCTAAGCTATGTGAAATTGATTTTTGAATATGAACTTTTGAATATCAATGAAAAATCTAAGAAACTAATTGAACTGGTTTAAAAACTTCTAAACTGACTCACATTAAGCTAAAACAATCTAACCAAAATCATTTTAACTGATAACCACTTAACTAAACCATGAAAACTAGTTAAACCAAACACCCCTTTAAATTTCAGACTTCACATTTTTCACTTATTTAACCTAAAATTTGGATTATCTAAAACTATACTCAACTTAGAATGACTGAATGATAGATTAAAAACAGTTTTGAAAATTTAAATAAGCAGAAATTAAGCTAAATAAGCTGTTTGACTTTATTTGACTTTTTCAGAAAATGAATAGAAACAAAGTATCAGCTCAGTATAAGCTATGGGTAAGCTTAAATGAACTTATGAAACATAAAGAAACTGATGAATCAACACAATCAGTTTTAAAAAGTATTAAAAATAAGTGAGACAATTCTTAAAGTAAAAATGATTTCTATTAAAAATTTAAAGAGTACAAAGACTGAAATGAAATTACAAATGAATATAAAATCCAATTAATTAAGAAGAGCAGTAATTGACAATTAAAATAAATTGGTAACAATTTTCTAAATACATAAAAATTGGATGAATTTCTTCAAGTAATGAGGGCTCTATTTATAGCTGAAGCTTGAGTGATCTTTAGAGTTTTAGAATGATCTAGAGCCTCTAATCTTGATCCTTGATTCCATCCTTGCATCATCTCATCATTCATAGCCTTTGGATCATTGTTGTGACTTGTTTCCTCCAATCAGATTGCTCTAAATGTACATGTTGTCATTCCGTTGATGCCATGTCAGAAGATTCTAAGCTCTTTGAAAGGGTAAAGATGGGTATTCAAAGTAGGAGACGATGAACATTACTAATTTAATTTGGGCGGGAAAGGTTTTTGTTGGTATTTACTATTATGTTTTGAATGGGAGAAGGTTGACCGGGTATAGGTTGGGATAATAGTTAAGAAAAACGGGTATGGATTGTTTAAGGTGTTGGGCCATGGGTGATTTTGGGCTAAGGAGTATAAGGATTGAGTTAAGGATTTGTTTTGGGTATTATTTGATGGCTTGTATCCGGATTTTGGTATAATAAGCATAAAGTATCATAAGAACTTATTTTTCCAAATGTGATACCTCAAGGCCAAAAGTGATACTTGGTAAAGTTGGGGAGTGATTTGTAAATATGGTAAAGTGAAGGTGTATTTTGTTAAATTGGATAAGGTGAGGGCAAGATATGAAAATATGCCAAATATGATCAAGAATCCGTAAAACGGAATCCCCGACATCGGCTTTCACACTCTTCCCTTTATCATGCTCGTTTTTCTTTTGTTTTGTCTTTTCTTTGTCCGTTTTGTGATATCCATACCTGCACATGCATAAACTCAAGAAACACAAAGATATTAAGCATTAACTGCTTGTTTCCGGTTTATTTGGGGTCGTTTTGATAAAGAAAAGGGTATATGTTTTCAAATATACCAAAATCCCCCAAACTAAAGTATTGCCGTGTCCTCACACAATGTCATCAACTCACGCTTCTAAAACCAAAGATTTCAACCTCTTTCTACTAAAGCTATGTAAAGTAGCAAAGCTTCCTCAAAAGATATTAAGAAACCCTTAGCTCCAAAAACTCCCCGTTAAACCATTTTATTTCATATATAGATATAACATTAAGCACTTTACATTTTCGGTGACAGTTTGTTGAACTTTCTTATCTATCAATAACTCACACATATTTTTGATAAATAATTTAGGATCACGGAGTAGGAAAGACAACTCATAAAGAAGTGACCATACGGATAGAATTCATCATCCTTGATTTTTCACGAGTTCCCAAACTAAGCTTAAAATTGAAATCACTCGCTATATACAAATTAGATGCTAACACTACCAATAGATGTTACTTGTGCACACTTAGCTACTTTTCACTCCTGTAATCCTAATTCCTCTAAGGATTTTATTTTGAAATTCGAGATTTTTTTGTTTTTCTCTTTTCTTGTTGCGATAGATTTTTATTCCGATAAAAGCATTGAGTTTAGACGCTAAGTAGTTTCCAAACCTTCCTTCGAAAATCGTTGCTCACAAGAATGAGGTCCACATCAAGGTCCTAATTTAACACGATTTAGGGGACATCATTTTTATTTATAACCAAGACATCCCATGTTTGAGACTCAAAACGAAAACTTTTTATTAGGACATCCCCAGACTCGAAGCTTGGCTTAAAATTATTTCAGCACATTTGCACATTTGCAATTTTAGCCCTCGGTCTTTTCAACCACCAATTCAACGGGATTACCATTTTATTAGAAGTCTTATTATGACTTTGGAATTTTTCCTCAACCTTTTTGAAGTCCATGGCAACGGGGGTACCATTAAACATAGAAAACTTTTATGGCTTTGGATTTTCACATTTATACATTTGAGCTTTATTTCATGTTAATTATTTGCCAAACTCCGAGTCCCACGACCTTTACTACAATAGAAACAATAGCAGGTACTATCATGAATCAGTTGTCTATTATACCGCAACACTGACAGTACCTTGATGTGTACCCAACTCTCATAAGCAAGGATTCTCTCAAGAATGATTGAAAACTAAGTATCGCCAAAACCAAACACCTTTAATTATTTTGAAATTTTTGTTTTTGCGGTTTATTAAGTTGCTGGGAGTAAAAAGCCACAAGTAACCTCTACAAGCTCTAAAGAGATCTAACTACTCCACGCTTAGCATCTGTAGGCCCAAATTTATGGATCTAAGTAGCCTTTTTATGACTTATAGAAAACTTGAATAAATCCAAATTCACTATGTGAAGAACTCTTAAGAAATCCTTAATGTGCTAATGCGGAAACTTAACACAATAAGTATGAAGAACACAATGATATACTAAATTCGTATTTTCTATTGATTACTTGATCAATGGTTAAGGCTTACAACTCATACCTTAACCTAATACACTAGGGATCCTTTTATACACCAAGGAAACCCTAATTGACTACAAAACATAGAAAAGATTTGAACATATCTTTTCCAAAGATATCTCTACGCATTCTTATCTTTTCCTACTTTCTCTCTACTCTGTTTAACATAAACAGACTTAACTATCTACCCGTACTAACTTTGTTCTACCAGACTTAACATCATTAGTACTGGCAGACTTAACTAACATAATTAATACTAACATACTTAATTCTGTCTTACCCAACTTAACTATTATACTACAAGAACTAATACTAAATAGACTTAAACAATCTTAAATATGTTTTAAAAAATATAATTCCCTACAATCCTCCCCTAACTTGATCTTCACTTGTGAACTTCAAGTTCTTTGTACTCTTTGAGAATCTTGGAATTATCTTTGAGCTGCATCTTTGAATATTCTTCATTGTGTGATCTGTGCAACATCCAATCTTCAAAATATCAGCACTCCATAGTCTTTTCTGCAGCAATGACTGTATGTACATCAATTCATAAAAGTTTCATGCTATTCTCATCACATCTAGGTGTGTCAACTCTTGTGAGAGGTGAATCATAAAAAATTTAATGGATTTGATGTCTCTTTACCAATTAGCCATTACTATTGGAGTAACCAATGTTCTGGTGTGTAAAACCATGGTACATTGATAACCATTTGATTTTTAGCAAACCAGCAGCTATCAACTGATTTGATTAGTCTTTACCAAAAGCCGTTTGCTTTTGGACTAGTCATGGTTTTCTACTGCCTTTACCAAAAGCCATGAACTTGTGGGCTAGCCAAATCTTCATCAAACATAGATATGGTGCGTTGAGCACCATAAAATTTTTGGCAAATTATCAGCCATTAACAGATTTGAGATATCTTTACCATAGCCGTTTGCTCATGGATTAGTCCATCCTTATGTGGATTAGACATGGTGGACTGATAACCATTTGTTGTGTTGGTGCAGAGCACCTTCACCAAGTGAAACCATCTCAAAAACGATTTATACTTATATCCACAACTCAATACAGTTAAGAAAATTCTTTCAAACATATTACCTTATTCTCCTCCTTTTAGCTTCTATCCAACTTTCATCAGTTAAAGCTTTAGCAATAGTTATGCGTTCCTCTTAACATAGGAAGCAAGCAAACAAACAGTGTTTTTGATCTTTGTGGTTGTTCCTTTGTTGCTTCTGAATGTGACCAACTAATGCATGAGGTCCTGAAAGTTTCTGGACTTTGCTTCTTTTCTGAACAGATGATGTAGGATCACCAATGATATTACATTTTGGATGTATTTTGTGAATCCTAAGAGTAGGAGTGGGACTGGCATCAATTTCAATAGGCAGGTTGTTGAAGTCAGTAAACACACCATTATCATCATAAGAAGCTTCCTCAAAGATTCCCTCATCTGGCCTTTCATAGATCTCAAGCTCTGGTATGTCTGAATCATCAAGATCATCTATTTGAGATGAAGTGTGCACGCCAGTATTAATGTGCCCACTACCAGAATTAATGGGGTTAGTTCTGGTAGTGTTTGGTTCAGGGTATACTCCAAATACATTACCAGTCTTAATGCGGTTAGTACTGGTAGTAGTATTTTTTGATACTGCACTCCTATGCCTTTGAGTAATGGCATCCAATTTTCTTTGAAAAGCTTTAATGCTTGCTGAGACCTCAGATATAGGAACCTCTTGATCTTGCACTCTAGTCACTGCAATAGGTTCTTTCCTCTTAGACACAGGAGATATCTTCTTTGTCTCAACCTTTGTAGCAATAGGATGAACTGATGTAGGTATAACAATAAGCTCTTCAGTCTCTTCTTCTTCCTTAGGATTATGATTATTGAAAGTACATTGAGTACCTGCATTGTTAGTTACATATGGTGTACCTGCATGTGGGTTAGCTTTATTTTCTAAGGACACAAGTTTATAGTTCATAGAATCAGACAAATAATCCAAGTCAAACATCCATCTATGTCCTATTCCTGGCACATTAGGCTTCTCCTCAAGAAAGTTTACATGGAGAGTTACTTCTACTCTTTTTGTCACTAAGTTATAGACCCTAAAGGCCTTACTTGTTAGAGAGTAATCTACCAAGAAACCTTCATCAGATTTACCATCAAATTTTCCAAAGACACTAAGAGTATCTAGAATGGTAACATGGCACCCAAAAGGTCCTATATAGCTAATAATTGGTTTGTGGCCAAACATAAGCTCATAAGGAGTCTTGTGTTGAGGTTTAGTCACCCTTACCCTATTAAAAACACAAGAAGCAAAATTAACTGCTTCAGCCAAAAAAGTGGTTGGTAAGTGTGAGTCTGCTAGCATGGTCCTAGCTGCCTCAATGAGGGTCATGTTCATTCTTTCAACAACTCCATTCTGTTGTGGATTTCTAGCAACACTATACTCTTGTTTAATGCCCTTATTCTCACAAAATCCAAGCATTTCCCTGTTCTTAAACTCTGTGCCATTTTCTGATCTAAGTTGTCTATCTACCTAATAAAAGCTTGAAGAATGCCTGTAGTTTCATCCTTAGTAGACATAAAGAAAACCCAACAAAACCTGGTACAATCATCAGTGATCACAAGACAATAGCTATCATAATTAATACTTTTAACATAAGTAGGACCAAATAAATCCATATGCAAGGTGTGTAATGGGTGAGTTATAGTTCTAACTAATTTTCTTTTGCAGGAGGCCCTATGTTGCTTTCCCTTGTTGCAAGCAACACATGTGTGGTCATTCTTAAAATTTTTATCAGGTAGTCCTCTAACTAGGTTTCCCTACACAAGCTTGTTGAGATTTTTAAAATTTATATGACCAAGTCTTCTGCACAATTTAGACTCATCAAGTGAGGCTTTTGCAATCAAACAGGCACCACCTTTGGCAGCTGGGGGTTTCTTCATATGAAAATTGTATAAGTTGTGTTGTCTTGGGACCTTAAGAAGAATCTGATTCCCATCAGGCATCTTAAAGTCAGAAGTTAACACAAAGCATTCATTTCCAGTAAAAAGAACCTGATGATGCTTATCACAAATTTGTGATATTGAGAAAAGGTTAAAGTGCCTAAGTTCTTTCACAAATGATACACTCTCAAATTCTAAATTCCCCACTCTAATTTTACCTCTACCTGCAATGTAGCCTTTGCTACTACCAAAAGTAACAGAACCTCCTTGGACCTCCTTAAACTCCTCCAAGTGATCCTTGTTACCAGTCATATGCCTAGAGCATCCACTATCAACAATTCCTCTGCCTCCTAGCTTCTGATGTGGATGTTCCTGCAAATTAAAAAGAGAAATTAGTTTCTTTTGGGGACCCAGGCCTGTACAGGCTTGGGTCTGCCTTGTGGACCTTGAGAATTCAAAGCATAAGCTGAAGATGGTCCACTATTACTCTTGGAGTGTGGTTTGGTCCGTATCCATGTATAACCTGCTGAGGGCTTAACATTAGTCCCCCAATTACCCTTTGCAACATAAGATTTAAACATTTGAGCTGCATTATGAACTATGGGTCTCCTCACAGGTGAATGTGAACCATAATAAAGTCTTTGGTTGAATTGATTCATCTGTGGTTTTCTAAACTTGGGACTGGGTGAAGTACTGGTAGGTTCTGGTTGTTTTAATTTAACATTCATATAACCAGAATTAACTTTGGCTTGACCTGATTTAACACGACCAATATTAACCCTACACATGTTACCAGAATTAATATTTAGCCTACCAGAATTAATTGGTACACCAGTACCCACTTTTGGTCTAACAGAATTAACAAATGAATTACCAGTATTAATAGGTACTGGTCTAGAAACAAACTGATTAGCATGTTAATTCTATTTGCATTATTCCACATTGGTCTAACTATACCATTACCAGTGTTTACAGCCATTTTCTTTCTCAACTCAGCCTCTTTAGCCATTCTTTTCCTATGATAATCACAGTCTCTTATTAAATGGCTTAGGCTACCACACACAAAACAACTATTCTTAGTGAAAGAGTATCCATCCCCAAATTCTCTCTACATTAACCTATTCCAATTCTTTTTGTCTACTTTAGGTGTCTCAGATTTAATCTGTTGCCTAGGAGTTTTTACGTGTTGAACACAACTAGGTTTAACTATTTCTGGTTTAGACACAACAATTTTAGCAAAAATGACAGACTCAACTTGTTTTGGTTTGGGCACATAAGGATTACTAATTAAAACTGGTTTGGAAATCTTTATGGGTTCAGATTTAAGCTCAAAAGAACATTCAGAGACATTCCCAATAGATCCTTCACTATCATTAGATTGACAGGTAGAATACTCACTGGATTTGTCTTCTGAGACATTGGTTCCAGGACTTTTCCTAAAGGATCCTTCACTGTCATTGGATTGAAAAGTGGAGAATTTAATGGAATAGTCTTGAGAAGCAAGTGTTTAAGGGTTTTTCCATTTGCTGTAATCAAGTAAAGACTCATCAAACTTTTGTTCAGGTTTAGGTGTGTAGTCTTCATTAAGTGGTGTTGGAATTCCTTTATAATTGCAAGTTTTAACAAATCTTTTATAAAGTGGTTTACCAACATAGTCTTCTTCTGAGCTACCAAATATACCAGGTTTCATCTCTTCCTCATAACTCAAAACCTCACTATCTGATTTAATCTCATGACCTAATCCCAATTTACAATTAGAGCTCATGCCAGAATTAATTAGCCTATGTAGATTCTTAGAAGACTCTCCCCAAGTCCCAACTATTTTCTTTAACTCATCTCTTTATTGTTGAGCTTTCATACCAACTCTTCTATATTTCCTTAGCTTTTCATCCTTAGCAAAATTATCATTAGCTTGAAAAATTAGTTTTTCATTTTGGTGATGAATTTTGTTTTTGAAGATTTGAAATTTGTGCTTCTAAGGTTTTGATTGCATTTGTATAAGCTAGAATTTGTGCTTCAGGTTCTCTCAACTGAGTTAATTGCTCATCACTTTCTGTTTTAAGTTGGTTATATGAATCAACACAGAGTTTGGAACATAGAGATACCTCACTGTTTGAGCCAATGGTCATGAAAGCAGAGTGATTGGTACACTCCTCTTCAGCATGTTCTACCCAATTGATAGCACCTCCATCCATGGTCAGCATCCCAACCTTTCGACTCTCCTGCTTCTCAGCTTCCTTTGTGTGGAAAACTAGAAGGGGGGGTTGAATAGTTTTACCGATTAAAATTTCGCTTAAAATATTTAGATCGACTTATGTCAATCTATTTTGGATGTGTATGTTGGACGTTGATAGATAGATATGAAACTATTTGATGTAAAGGTAAAGAGTAAGAAACACAAAACCAAGATACAAGTATTTATAGTGGTTCGGCTACAAAGACACCTTCCTTGCCCTAATCCACTCCCCAAGTCACCTACTCGAGAGTTCGTAATCACTACACGGCACAACTCCTTATGGCAGAGAAGCCTTCACAACGTCACCTACTCTTTTTCAGTTACAAGGCTAGACACCGGGTTCTTCCACAAGGTAGAACCACACCTATCACAACGTCGCCTACACTTTATCCGGTACAAGGCTATATACCAAGTTCCATTAAAAAGGAGGAACTACTACCCAACACTACACAACACCTATCCCAAAGGAGACCCACTCCTTATTACAACATCATCAAGGATATCAATATCCTTGGATACAACCTATCTCTATTTGTACATCGATACACCATATCGATTGTACACCCTTGGCATCCTTCACTAATGCCCTTACTTGAGGGATCCGTCCTGTGTAAATTGGGGGAACCGTGAGACGCTCCTCTTTGCCCAAGTGTTTTGGGTCATGGGTCATGGGTTATGGGTCATGGGTCCTAGACTTTGGACCATGGGTATCCAAGTAGATACAATGAATCTAGTAGGTGCAATGCATCTAGTCCATGGGTCATGGATAATACCCATTCTTGACTTATGTATGATGTCTTGCAATGGGTTATGGGTTATGCTCTATAGGTATGGGTCATGGAATTTGGGTTAAACCCAACTACAT